>CM026892.1:25066897-25097278 GCA_015227895.2 Colaptes auratus
AACTGCAAGCAGGTTGAAGGTGCCAAATTTAGCCACAGCATTACATCATCTGAGGGCTTTTGAAGTGCTTGTCCAGTCCTATTTCTGTTGCACCAATCTGTCCATGCATAAAAGTCATTTTTTCCCCCCCAGTAATATGCATAGTGTGCTTTCAACAAATGGAAGCAGCCCTGGTGATGCTGTGTTGGCATCACACTTCCCTCTCACTTCCTATGCCTTTCCACTCGGGGCCTGACCTGACTGCTAATGTATTTTACACTATATATAGTCTATTTTTTTCCTCAATGAAACATGGCCTACTTCCTTCCACCTGTGTGTCCCAGCTTATCCATCTAACAGCTGTGAGGCAGGTCTGTTGTGACCGATAGTGACTGCAGAGCTGTCACTCGTGGCTGCTGTGGAGAGAACATTCTGGAGGAAAAGCCTTCACTGACATTTACCAGTGGTAAAGCTTAAACCACTTCTGAACACAGAGGAAGAGTTTGATCACAGCATCTCTTCTGGGCCGATTCCACTGCTTGTATTCAAAGAGAAGTGTTCCTCAGCAAGAGCTCCTTTGAGGTCAAGCTGGGTTCCATGGGGTCTGCACTGGGAGTAGTGCAGTTCACTATTTTCATCAGTGATGTAGGCAGGGAATCAAGCTCAACAAGCTGGACAAGGGCTGGCAACGTACACTGGCAGCCCAGAAGGCCAGCTGTATCTTGGGCTGTAGGTGGAGGAAGGGGATTCTGCCCCTATGTTCAGCCCCCTATGCTGAGATGCCACCTGCAGTGTTGGGGCCAGCTCTTGAGTCCTTGGCACGTGAAAGACATAGACCTGTTGGAGCAGAGACAGGGGAGGGCACAGAAATGCTCTGAGGGCTGGAAGACCTCTGCTGTGAGGACGGGCTGAGAGAGCTGGGATTGTTCAGCATAGAGAAGAGAAGGCTCCAGAGACTCCTACATGTGGCCCTTCAATACTTATTGAATACTATACTATAAGAAAGATGGGGACAATCATTTTAGCAGGAGCTGCTGGAGCAGAAGAAGGGGAAAGGAAGGGGGATGCAGACTAGAGAGAAGGAGGAACTGCTTTACACTGAGGGTGGCAAGTCACTGCCCCAGGTTGTCCAGAGAGGTGTTAAATGCCCCATCCCTGGAAACTTTCCAGGTCAGGTTTCTCCAGTCACAGATGTCCCTGCTGACTGCAGGGGTGTTGAACTAGATGACCTCTAAAGATCCCTTCCGACCCAGTGGTTCAACGATGACCTCCTCACTGTTCTCTGCCAGAGAACGTGCGCTGTCAAAACCTTAGTCTACACAACTGGCAAACAAAAATAGAATGCAATTAACTGTGCTTTGAGGAGATCTTGAGGACCTTTAATGATAAAATGAAAGCCCTGGATTTGAAAGCTTTTGATAGTGGGAAATCTTCAGAACACCCGCGAGCAAATCTAAGTTTGGCAGCATTGCTTTGAGTAAATTATGTGAAGTTCCCCTGATTTGGCTCTCAAAAGTAGATTTGTTTTGCTAATGTAAATGAATCCATGCCCAGTTTCCTGGAGAACTACCTGCTTCTCAAATGAGTTGGTTTCTCTCTCTTCTACAGTGAATAAATAATACGCATCGTCAAAGAAAATTGCCTTTGCAATTGAATAAGAATCACCCAAATGAGGCACCAGAATGATGAATTTCATCAAAATGAAGGCTGTTGGCATGCAAGGTCAAAGAAAAGTTTCCCTATTAAAAGTAGCTGCTTTGTGGCGTAAGAGAAGCTCCCTTTGATACGTGGCATTCTGGTTTGAGCTAGACCAGACAACTAATTGGGTCAGTGCTCTGACTTCTCAGTTCAGGCTCTGCTCAGTGAGGCACTTTCTGAGGGTCAGGGCAGGTTTGCACAGTAGGTGGCTGCTTTGAGCAGTGAGAGCCCTGATCAGGAGAGTTACGGCTGGACATGGGGTACGATCAAGGTTACTGATGAATCTTATTCACTACGTTGGGGGTGCAGATAAAAAGGCCTCACCTGTGGGGAGAAGCAGACAGGCCCAAAAAAAGAATTGCATTCCATGGATGGAGTCTTCAGGAGGAAGCTGAAGGAGCCCCAGGGTCAAGCTGGTGTCCTAGAAGGACTTTGATCCTGATTTGTGTGTTCCTGAATCCAGTTCCAGGATCCAGCTCCTGAATCCACTTCCTATCTGCTGCAGAGTCCAGTCCCTGACCCCAGCATCAGTGGTGACAGTGGTGATGTCGTCGTCATTGAGGTTTGGTTTAGCTTTTGGTTTCTGTCTCTTTGTCCCCATTTCATGGGACTGAGTCACCATTTCAGAGCAGTCAAGGCAAAGATCTCATGAGCCAGCAGCAATGTGTGCTTGCAGCCCAGCTGGCCAGCTGTGTCCTGGGCTGCATCAAAAGCAGTGTGACCAGCAGGATGAGGGAGGAAATTCTCTTACTCTACTCTGCTCTTTTGAGACTTCACCTGGAGTACAGCATCCAGTTCTGGTGTCTTTATCATAAGAGGGACATAGGGCTGCTGGAGCAGGTCCAGAGGAGGGCCACAAAGATGATCAGAGGGCTGGAGCACCTCTCCCGTAGGGACAGGCTGAAAGAGTTGAAGCTATTGAGCCTGGAGAAGAGAAGGCTCCGGGGAGACCTTAGAGCAGCCTTCCAGAACCTGACGGGAGCCTACATGAAAGCTGGAGAGGGACTTTTGACAAGGGCTTTAGTGGCAGGACATGGGACAACAGCTTTGAGCTGGAAGAGGGGGGATTCAGATGGGATGCTAAGAAGAAAATCTTTACAGTGAGGGTGGGGAGACACTGGAACAGGTTGCCCAGGGAGGTTGTGGATGTCCTCTCCTTGGAGGTGTTCAGGGTCAGGCTGGATGAGGCCTTGAGCAAACTGGGCTGTTGGAATGTATCCCTGCCCATGGCAGGGAAAGTGGAACTAGATGATCTTTAAGGTTCCTTCTATCTAAACCATTCTATGAATCTATGAATTGTTCTTCTTTCCATCCCAGCTGGTTTAGTTTCTTTCCCACCCCATCAGCCTCTCTTCCTTTCCCCCCTTCTCTTTCCTTTGAGAAGGCAAAGGGGGTCATAGAGAGTGTCTGTCACTCCCTAGTGACCATTTGAGCACTGACCCTTGATGCATGGTCAGACAATGTGACTTCCACATTATAGCTCCTAAAGAAGTTTTGGATTGCCAGGAAAAATAGGATGGTTTCTCAGCAAGACGAGAAATATGTGGAGGTAACTCATATTCCCATACTGGGTATTCCTTCACCTCCAGGACTGTATCCTGTGCTGATGCAGCACAGATGTTGCATGGTAGCTGTGCTTATTATCCTCTCCTTGACATCCTATTTCTAATGAGATAATGGATTCCTCCCCCTGCCCCCTCTATCCACCATGAGAGATGAATCAGCTTAGCTTCCAAATCCATTTTGTCAGCATTACTGGTCAAAGCATATTGCCATCCTTACTCAACATATTAGAAGATCCTGAAAGGAAACCAACCTCTTATTCTTTATGAAGAATTTTCAATGGGGCCATTGTATCTCAGCTCCAAAGAGAGGCTGCATAGAATCATAGAATCAACCAGGTTGGAAGAGACCTCCAAGATCATCCACTCCAACCTATCACCCAGCCCTATCCAATCAACCAGACCATGGCACTAAGAGCCACATCCAGGCTTTGCTTGAAGATCTCCAGGGACGGCGACTCCACCACCTCCCTGGGCAGCACATTCCAGTGGCAAATCACTCTCTCTGTGAAGAACTTCTTCCTAACCCCTGGCACAGCTTGAGACTGTGTCCTCTTGTTCTGGTGCTGATTGCCTGCTAGAAGAGACCAACTCCCACCTGGCTACAACCTCCCTTCAGTAGCTGTAGACAGCAATGAGGTCTGCCCTGAGCCTCCTCTTCTCCAGGCTAAGCAACCCCAGCTCCCTCAGCCTCTCCTCACAGGGCTGTGCTCCAGACCCTTCACCAGTAGTAGTAGGTTGTGGGGAAATGCATCTTATTATTCCCATCATCCCCACAGCACAGAAGCTGTGGTTATTCCTCTTTCTTCCATGACTTTTCTTGCTTTAATTCTGATTTCAGGCTGCATTTCTGTATCCATGCCTAAGCATATATCTTCATGCATGCTTGTGAGAAAGCAACTCACTTATTCAATAGATACACAAAGGGATGGACTTGTGTCAAAAAAAACGAATCAAACATTGTGGTTGGGAATTTAAAATGGAACTGAAATGAAACCCCAATGTGTCAATAAAATGTCCACACTTGGTTTAATGTCTCAGAGGAGGGTCTTTAAAATACTGCTGTGGTAACAAAACAACGTGGGTCCTGGGAAGATTTGGGGTTTTTTTTATTAGCTGGGCTAGAAATTAGTAAAACAAGTAATAATTTTATGGTCTTTCCACCACTGTTCAATTTGAATGGAATTTATCAAAGCCAAGTATAATTTACCCTGGCTTCTGCTCCTGTTTGTGCACAAACCAGACCCAAGTCTGCCTGCTCACAGCCGGGCAGGGTACGGTGCAACCGGGGCAACACCCCCTCCTCCCAGCCCCCTCTCCCAACCTCTCTCTTAAGGCAATCTGTAACTTTTGAAGTTAAGGAAGTCTGAAAATTATGTTTCAAATAAATCTCCAGAATCTCTCTCAAGCAAGCAGCATAAAACATCCGTTATGGGAAGTCATTTTGAAAATGTGTCTTCATTGATTAGTAGTTTTAAAGAACACAGGAATCCATCACACCAGAGTCTCAGTACCTGCTCTGTATCAGTCCTCACAGACCCGAAAATTTATGTCAAGACATACAGGAAAACCTAAAAGTGATTAAAGGCTGACTAGAAACAATGAAGTAGCCCTTCTGGAAAAGAATTTTGCTTTGCAACAATCATTTGGAGCAGAATGGAGAAGGTGGTTTACAGGAAATCCTGGCATCAATTCACAGCGTCACAGTATCACCAAGGGTGGAAGAGACCTCAAAGACCACCGAGTCCAACCTGTCACCACAGACCTCATGACTTGACCATGGCACCAAGTGCCACATCCAATCCCCTCTTGAACACCTCCAGGGATGGTGACTCCACCACCTCCCTGGGCAGCACATTCCAATGGCCAATTACTCTTTCTGGGGAGAACTTTCTCCTCACCTCCAGCCTAAACTTCCCCTGGCACAGCTTGAGACTGTGTCCTCTTGTTCTGGTGCTGGCTGCTTGAGAGAAGAGACCAACTCCCTCCTGGCTACAACCCCCTTTCAGGTAGCTGTAGAGAGCAATGAGGTCTCCCCTGAGCCTCCTCTTCTCCAGGCTAAGCAACCCCAGCTCCCTCAGCCTCTCCTCGCAGGGCTGTGCTCCAGGCCTCTCCCCAGCCTCGTTGCCCTTCTCTGGACATGTTCAAGTGTCTCAATGTTGTGCTGCTCTGCATGTTGCTCTGCACAGAAAGAATAAGGATCAGGCAGTACAATTAACACTCCTCTGACTGCAGTTAACTCCTTTGATCTTTGACCACAGAATCACAGAATCTGGTTGGAAGAGACCTTCAAGATCATTCAGTCCAACCTTTGACCCAGCACCGAGGGGTCAACACTAAACCATGTCCCTAAGTGCCAGGTCCACATGCCACTTAAACACCTCTAGGGATGGTGACTCCACCACTTCCCTGTGCAGACCATTCCAATGTTTGAGAACCCTTCCAGTGAAGAAATATTTCCTATATCAAACCTAAACCTCCCCTGGTGCAACTAGCAGCCATTTCCTCTAGTCCTGTCCTGTGCCACCAAGAAGAAGCTGGCCCCATCCTTGCTTCAGCCTCCCTCCAGGTAATTGTAGAGAGCTATTGTGTGACTTAGCTGATGATAGAATCACCTTTGAGTTCATGATGGATTGACAGATGGATGGCCAGACACTAGTATGACTTAGAATGACCATGCAGCAGACAAGTATGCTCTGTGTGCTAGAGCAGGACTACAAAAGGGTCAGCACTAAAGCAACACCAAAACAGATTCTAACCCAGAATCTTCACTATAACATTATTTACAAACCACTAAGTAATTGGCAGTGATTTTTTTCCCAAAGCTTTGCCCAGTAAAGAGGAGGAGGTTTTGTACTTGGCCAACCTCATAACCAAGAGAGGAAAAGTGCAAGTGAGGAAATGGATGCCCATTGCCTGTCCAGGAGCCCAACTCTGACACCACCATGAAGCTATTTAGTCATTCAAGAGATTGGGTCTTACAATCCACGAGAGCCTGAGGCTAAAGTTTTAATTCTCTTTTTGTATCATTCATGATCACAACTGTTAAGGATGATCTACACAGATGGTCCAGCAACTCTTTTCAGGTCACATGTGAAAGGCTTGTGTTCAGAGAATCATGGAATTGTTAGGGTTGGAAGGGACCTCAAGGATCAGCCAGTTCTAACCTCCCTGCCATGGGCAGGGACACCTCCCACTAAAGCAGGTTGCTCACAGCCACATCCAGCCTGGCTGCAAAAACTCCAGGCAGGAGGCTTCCAGCACCTCCTTTGGGCAACCTGTGCCAGGCTCTCACCACACTCATGATGAAGAACTTCTTTCTAACATCCACTCTGAACCTACCCATTTCTACTTTTGTTCCATTCCCCCCAGCCCCATCATTACCTGACACTGTATGAACACATTACTGTTCTTGGGCTGATAAAAGGAGTTAATTCACTCCATTCACATTAATATGTGGCTTTCAGACTGGAGCAGGCCGAGGTCTAACCAGTCTGTAATGAGTGTCCCCATTCATGCACATACAGATGAATTTTTGCACCATCAGTCACTATTTAGATACCAGTACCTGTTGTTTTCTTTATGTTGGACCTTTCTTCTAGAAGATGACACCAAATTGTGCACAAGTGCTCCCTTGTTTCAGGAAGATAAATGACAAAGAAGTGGATTGGATTGGTTACCACATCATAAAACAGTGACAAGGATCCAGAATCTGCAGAAGTCATATAATCTGTTCTATTGCTTTCAGCTCTTTGCACTCAGTTAAAAGAATCTTAAGAATCACTGTTTGGATAAAACTGGGTAAAACCTGGTCCTGAAAGTCCATTTGAGACAGCCCCAGCAGGAAGCAAATCAGAAGTCAATGCTGACATGACGCACGTTGCCAATTCACACTGAATTTTCAGTCAGAACACTTTGATACCTGTCTCAAGTGCCATATTTTTAGCCTCTCCTCCCTCTTCCCTCACATATTGACACTTTTCATTTCACTTCTCACTAATTAAATCAAATTAGATGGAAGCTTGATGCTCTATATACTTGGGGATTAGCAAGAAAATAAGGCTCCAGCTATGACAAGGATTTTGCAATGCAATTTTAAGACTCCAGGTAAGCCTGCTTGAGTCAGTTGCATTACTCATATGCTTAAATTTAGGTCCAGATCCTTGGCTGCTGAGTTGTGATTTTGGTTTGATTGTAGGTTTCAGCACAATAGTCAGCAAATTAGAAGCAGATATAGCTATATATATATGAATCGAATAGAATTAACCAGGTTAGAAAAGACCTTTGAGATCATCAAGTCCAACCTATCACCCAACACCATCTGATCAACTAAACCATGGCACCAAGTGCCTCATCCAGTCTCTTCTAGCAATGGTGACTCCACCACCTCCCTGGGCAGCACATTCCAATGGCCAATCTCTCTTTCTGGGATGAATTTATTCCTAACATCCAGCCTAAACTTCCCTTGACACAGCTTGAGATTGTGTCCTCTCATTCTGTCACAGGTTATCTGGGAGAAGAGACCAACCTCCTCCTGGCTACAACCTCCCTTCAGGTAGTTGTAGACAGCAATAAAGTCTCCCCTGAGCCTCCTCTTCTCCAGGCTAAGCAACCCCAGCTCCCTCAGCCTCTCCTCACAGGGTTTGTGCTCCAAACCCCTCACCAGCTTTGTTTGCCTCTTGTTCTTCATTGTTCTGATATGTGAAAGGAATGTTTTAATAATTTAGTGTGATTAGTGAATCTGGGATCTTATTATTGGTGGGGGTGGTTTTTGTACTTGAAATAATGCATAAATTTATAGCCACTGATATTTTCTCCTCTTTTGCTGAGGAGTTTGCATAACCACGCCGAGAAATAAATAGTGTGTGCTGTTAATCCATCCAGCAACAGATGTCTGCTGCAGACTAGCTCTGTAAATCAAAACATGAACAAAAGCAACTTTGTTCACTGCCAAAGACAGAATGAGGCATGGATTTCATTTCTCTTTTAGAAACCAAAGATTTCTTGGTCAGATCCCAAACTTGCTTAAATCTCCAAGGTCTGCAGGAAGTTCCTGGCTACCTCTCATCTAAGGCAACAATGGAGCTTCACATTCTTTGTGAAATTCCCTTTCATCAGTTTCCAGTTCTTGAGGATCATCAGCAAATAATGATGCAAAGCTCAGCCACTTCCTTGCTTCCCTTCCTGCTGAAACATTGATGCTTAGTGTTTGCTATCCAAGGATGTTTCTCCTCGGCCTTCACACCTTCCAAGTTAAAGTATTCATTTACTGAATCTTTCATCATATACCACCAGTCAATAGATCCCTGGTGTCATTTTCATTGATGCTGTCATTTTCCTTTGGTAGTTCCATTGCTTGCCTCTGGATGAGCCACAGTAGACTATATATATACACACACACACACACACTTTTGTTTTCCTCTCCTTGCCAACATCCCTGAATTCTCTCAAATGCAAAGTGGTCCCATCCAGCCCCACACAGATTGCAGCACCTCAGACATGACAAAAGTAGCAGCATTGATGTGCCAAAGAAATGCTCCCTCTGACATCTCATAAACCCTGTCAATTCTGCATGGCCAGGAACTACCTGGGAGCTCAGCAGCTCTTTGTCACATGTGGATTCATAAATGAAGCACACCAAACTTCAGCTACTCTTCCAAGCTACTTTTCTCCAATGCTGCTGTCACTACTCCAGGTCTCATCTGCTTTGAATTCTTGGCAGGTAGCTCCAAATCCTGAGTTCCTTCCCACAGACACCATGCCCTGCACAGTTCAGATGAGAACTCTTCAAAACCAAGCTGTGGGAGCATGTCAGTGACAGCAGCCCGAGAACTTGCTCCTTTTCACCTCTGCCTCCAAAGTTTCATAGCTGTTTTGAACAAATCACTGCAAGGCACACTCAGAACAGGCTCCTGCAGCTCCTGAGGTAGGGATAGCTCAGAATCACAGAATCACAAACAGAATCACAGAATGGTAGGGGTTGGAAAGGAGCTCTGCTCCAATCCCTTGCTAAAGAAAGAGCACCCACTGCAGGCTGCCCAGGATCACAGTGGCCAGGCAGGTTTGGAATGTCTCCAGAGGAGGAGATTCCACCACCTCTCTGGTCAGCCTGCTGCAGGTTCCAGTACCCTTGCAGTTTTTCCTTATGTTCAGGTGGAATTTTCTGTGTTCCACTTTGTGTCTGTGACCCTTTGTCCTAGCACTGGGCACCACCGAAAAGAGTCTGGCCCCATCTTCTTGTCCCCCACCCTTTAGCTCTTCCTGAGCATTGCTCAGCTCCCCTCTGGGGCTGCTCTCCTCCAGGCTCAACAGCCCCAGGGTGCTCAGCCTTTCCTCCTCACAGAGCTGCTCCAGACCTCTCGGAAACTTTGCAGCCTCTACTGGACTCTCTCCAGTAGTTCCCTGTCTCTCTTCAAATGAGGAGCCCAGAACTGGACCCAGTACTCCAGCTGTAGCCTGACTAGGGCAGAGCAGAGAGTGAGAAGAACCTCCCTTGACCTGCTGGTAACAGTGTTCTTAATGCACTCCAGATTTCCCCTGTTTATTTTATAGCTCCAGTTATAAGGGAAACAATTAATCTTCTCCACCATTTATTGCCTAATGAAGTACAACTCTAGAGTTTTCACACCTGCTTTTCTTCCTATGGTCAGCCTTTACTCCAGATTGCATTTCCTCACTGTTTCAATTGTTACTAATACCTTAGAATTATGGAATCCTATGAATGCTACTCAGTTTGGGGGTTCCTGCTACACAAACAGATGCAGACAGGTTGGAAATTATCCAGAGAAGGGCCACAAGAATGATCTTAGAACTGGAATTCCTGCATCTAACAAAAGGCTGAGAGAACTGGGCTTGTTCAGACTTGAGAAGGGAAGGCTTAGGGAAGCCCTTATTGCTATGTACCAGCACAAACAGGGTGGCTGCCAAGAGGATGGAGACTCCCTTTTTACAAGGAGTCACATGGAAAAGACAAGGGGTAATGGGTACAAATTACTCCTGGGGAGGTTCCCATTGGACTCCAGAAGAAAATGTTTCTCCATGAGAACATCTAAATATTGGAATCAACTCCCAAGGGAAGCAGTGGATTCTCCTACACTGGACAGTTTCAAGACTCAGCTTGCCAGGGTGTTGGGCCAGCTCATTGCAACTCTCCCGTTGCCTAGAAAGGTGGGAGCAGATGATCCTCGAGGTCCCTTCCAACCTGTCAATCTATGAGTCCATTCTTTCATTTGCCATCACAAAAGACAGACAAGCCTGTAGGCTACATTAATGAAAACAAAGACAAAGAAAGCAACCTCCCAGCTCATCTTTGGTTTTCACCTGTTAACAGTACAGAGTGAAAACTGATTGTGACTGAGATTTGCCTCTCGGTGTAAGAATGGTGGTTAAAAAAAAACATAAACCAGGGACAGCACAAAGGTTTCTGTCAGGGAGTTATAGGACAGGGGGGGATGGAGCAAAACTAGATTCAGATTGGATGTTAGGAAGAAGTTGTTCCCCAGGAGGGTGGTGAGAGCCTGGCACAGGTTGCTCAGGGAGGTGGTGGAAGCCTCCTGCCTGGAGGTGTTTGCAGCCAGGCTGGCTGTGGCTGTGAGCAACCTGCTGCAGTGTGAGGTGTCCCTGCCCATGGCAGGGGGGTTACAACTGGCTGATCCTTGAGGTCCCTTCCAACCCTGACAATTCAATGATTTGCTGCATGTGCAAAAAAGGGCATCACCCATGTGAACCACAGGGGCTGTGGATGCCTGCACCTGAGGAGGTTTTGTATCCCAAGCCTCGATCGTTCGGTTTCTGAGCGTTCATTTTCTTCCAGGATTTCCACAGAAAGCAAAACAAAGCAAAACTCCCAACTTTGCCAGAGGCCATTTTCTTTTATTATTCATAAGTGGGAGATATTACTAAGGATGGCTTCATAAACTGGGAAAAGGGGGGGGGGGGGGGGGGGGGATAAAAAAAGAAGTTTTCTTGGTCCCATCTGCCTAGTAACGTTTTATGAGAGACGTATTACACACATTTATCCAGTGCTGAGCAAACTGCAGCATCACTTCAATGTTCACTTAGCAGTGGTGGGGAGAACACAAAAAAAAGCAAGCAAGCAAAAGAAAAAAAGGCAAATCATAACAGGCAGCATTTGGGAGGGAGGGAAAAGGGGAGGCTGGGAGGAAATGTGTATAAACATCCCCGTCCAGGGGATGCTTGCTCTGCACGTGCTCCATCTTAATTCAAGTCATCTCGCCCGACTCCATCACATCTACCCACCAGGGCCAAGGAACATGTACTCTCCCCTCCTCAGTTGATATCCAGAACAAATCTATTTCACAGAGCTAAATGCTGCTGCTGGCCTGGGAATATTTGTTAAATGGCTATGATGTGATACAGTTAAGTTATTTACTACTTGTGACTGGTGAGAAAATTGAAGCTTTTCATAATGTTGCATTTCAGCAGTGGGGGGGAAAAAGGCCTTTTTTTTTTTATTAAGGAAAGCAAACCATTTGGGTCTTATTTGGCATCCTGTGTTTTTCATTTGGTTAAAAAGATATAGTGCATTAATGTGCATTTAGTGACATCTAGAAGGGTATGAATGCAAAGTGACTTATGGGAAGAGTGGCCAGGCAAGGAAGGATGGTGCCAACAACCAGAGAACAACACGAGTTTGATGCTGCCCATCACTACCCTGATTTGTTCCAGAAGCATCCCAAAACTTCCACTGGTGCAGCTCATAGCAAAATGTTGAGCTTTTCCCTGCTCTGTCTGCCCTGAATCTGATCCAATCTATATTCATTCAGAAATCTCTCTTTGGCTTCGCTATTTGTTGGGCTCTAAACTCCACCAGGGGGGGAAAAAAAAAAGAAGGAAGATAAACAGAACCCAGAGCTGAAATCCCCACAGCCACGGGGGTGCTACACTTCCCAGTATTATTTTACTGGATATTGTCAGATCCTAAGTTTTCACTTTACAATGCAGTGAAAATTTCACACTCTTTCAACACATCACCTTTCAAATCAGTAATAATTTGAAGTCATATCCCTACGGGAGAGGGGAGAGGGGAGAGGGGAGAGAGTTGCAAGACATTTTTAACCATCTGTATAGAATAGCAATAGAATAGGAATAGAATAGACCAGGTTGGAAGAGACCTTTGAGATCATCAAGTCCAACCTATCACCCAACACCATCTAATCAACTAAACCATGGCACCAAGCACCCCATCCAGTCTCTTCCTAAACACCTCCAGGGATGGTGCCTCCACCACCTCCCTGGGCAGCCCATCTGTAATTTGCTCTCATCATCTCCTTCAGGGCAGGAGACTGAGACGAGTCCATAGTTATTGGCTGCAGCTGTAAAAGTCAGGCTCCCACTGCAGAGCAAGTCAGCTGTTGCCAGGGAGGAAAGGTTTGCAGCAGTTCCTGGGCTCACCTCTGAGCTGCTAGCCTGTTGTTTGGGAAGAGGTGGGCAGGACCACAGCAAAATCTGGAAGGTATGAACTGGATTTTTTTTGTGGGGTACAAACCATGGGATTACTTATTATGTTTGGTTAACCAAGAAGCAGCTTAGCTGAAACCCAATGCTGTCATGCTCTAGGATCAGAGGCAGGAATCTAAGGGTCTACAGAATTGGGTAGGCAAGAGGAAGTCACTGCTTTCCCATTTTGAGAAGAAGAAGAAGTTTACAGCAGCAGCAGGCTTAGCTGTAGTGTTAGTTGTTCTGGGGAAAGAGAGCTAAGCAACCTTTTAATAGAAGTTATTGCTACTTTTGATGGAGATCTCCCAGGTTGGTTTGCTCTTACGAGGCTACATGTGATGTCTTCACAGAAGTTCACCAAAGCAGTCAGAAACAGAGAGAACAAAGCAGGTCAAGTGCTCATGCCTTCAACTGGAAAACAGTACTTTAATGAGAGAGAACTTTACCAAAGCTCCACTTTTCTCCATCTGACACTGAAAACAACAGCAGCCTGGCAGTCTGAAAAGGCTCTGAGAGGCAAGGGGGGAAAGCTAAAGGGTCACTTCACGTTTTCTCTGCAGGGAGAGCCGAGAGAATGACTGAACCGCAGGGCTGGCCGAGCCGCAACGAAAGACGGTTCTTTTGATGAGGAATGCTCTCTGTTGCCTCCCCTGTGGGTGACTTGCCTTGCAGGAAGAAGTCGTGCATCCCTCTTTCCCTGCTGGCATAAAAACTCAGCTTTCACAACCAAACCTTTCTTCTCAAGCTGGGGGAAATGTTAAGGGATATTGCAACAGAATTAGGCACTTGGTGGTATGGTTTTTTGGTGTCCCCCCCCCCCCTCCAAAGGCTAATAAACACCTGGAACACAAAGTAAGCTTCATGGATTACCCATTTCTTGCATTTTGCAGCAATCCACAAGTGAGCTAATGTCACAGCCTTCTTGTGGAAGGAGCCTATCTCCAGAATGGATAGAAGAAGAAAATCCTTGTCTTCAGCTTGGCCCATACCTTAGAGCCTGCACTGTCCTACATCTCAAATAATCTGAGAGCTAAGAGGGTATAGAATCATAGAACCAACCAGGCTGGAAAAGACCTCAGAGATCACCAAGTCCAACCTATTACCTAAGACCTAACACCTCCTGACAACTAAACCGTGGCTCCAAGTGCCACATCCAAGCCTTTTCTGAACACCTCCAGGGACAGGGACTCCACCACCTCCCTGGCACACATTACAGAATCAACCAGGCTGGAAAAGACCTCAGAGATCACCAAGTCCAACCTATTACCTAAGACCTAACACCTCCTGACGACTAAACCATGGCTCCAAGAGCCACATCCAAGCCTTTTCTGAACACCTCCAGGACAGGGACTCCACCACCTCCCTGGGCAGCACATTATAGAAGTGATAAGTGATACATAACCTACCACAAGAAATACAGAATGCAGAATCAACCAGGCTGGAAAAGACCTCAGAGATCATCAAGTCCAACCTATTACCTAATACCTAACACCTCCTGACACCTAAAGAAGTAGAGCATCCATTTTCCCCTATAGCTGTGGATGTACAGCTCATCTAGCACAGTTTAAATCCCTGTCAAAGACAGATGGCTTGTGGTTGACCAAGTTCAATGATGTTAGGAATGCATGAGCTTGGCCATGATGGCTAAGAGCAAACTCCAAACCCTCAGCAAGGCAATCCAGAATATCCTGAGAAAGCCATGGCAAAAAGAATCTATGAATCAGAAGAGGTTGCACAGTGGCTTTGAAGAGCCAAGGGCACAGCACTGAGTAGAATTACAGAATCATAGAATTGTTAGGGTGGAAGGGACCTCAAGGATCACCTGGTGCCAACCCCCCTGCCCTCCACAACATCAGGAATTGTACTACCCTGAATTGCTGCCAGGCAGTCAGAAAAATGATGAAAACCCAATTATATTTTGTTTGGAGTTAGACTGCAACCTCCACGAGGCCTGGAGCCAGGGATTAGAGCAGGAAGCTGTTAATTTTATGGGCTCTGTCCCCTGTGCTCACTGGATGAAGCAGAAGCTCAGCATGAAATACAGTGTGTGCACAAGGTACTGTGTATATACTGCTGACAGTAAAGAGTTCTGAAACTTTGCAGGCTCTGAGTGCTCCTCTGAAACGTTAAATTATTTCAATATAAGTGATACATAACCTACCACAAGAAATGCAGAATGCAGAATTAACCAGGTTGGAAAAGACCTTCGAGATCACTGATCATCCAACACCATCTAATCAACTAAACCATGGCACCAAGTGCCTCATCCAGACTCTTCCTAAACACCTCCAGCGATGGTGACGTTACCACCTCCCTGGGCAGCACATCCCAATGGCCAATCTCTCTTTCTGGGAAGAATTTCTTCCCAACACCTCCAGGCTAAACCTCCCCTGGCACAGCTTGAGACTGTGTCCTCTTGTTCTGGTGCTGCTTGCCTGGGAGATGAGAGCAACCCCCACCTGGCTACAACCTCCCTTCAGGGAGTTGTAGAGAGCAATAAGGTCTCCCCTGAGCCTCCTCTTCTCCAAGCCAAGCAACCCAGCTCCCTCAGCCTCTCCTCACAGGGCTGTGCTCCAGACCCCTCCCAAGCTTTGTTGCCTTCTCTGGACACCTTCCAGCAACTCAACATCTTTCCTAAACTGAGGAGCCCAGAATTGGACACAGGACTCAAGGTGTGGCCTAACCAGCACTGAGTACAGGGCAGAATGACTTCCCTGCTCCTGCTGGCCACACTATTCCTGATGCAGGCCAGGATGCCATTGGCCTTCTTGGCTGCCTGGGCACACTGCTGGCTCATGTTCAGGTGCCTGTCAACCACTACCTCCAGGTCCCTCTCTGCCTGGCCATTTTCCAGCCACTCTGACCCCAGCCTGTAGCACTGCCTGGGGTTGTTGTGGCCAATGTGTAGAACCTGGCACTTGGATGTGTTCAATCTTATGCCCTTGGCCTCTGCCCATCTGTCCAGCCTGTTGAGGTCCCTCTGCAGAGCTCTCCTACCCTCTAACAGATCAACTCCTGCTCCCAGCTTGGTGTCATCTGCAAATCTACTGATGATGGACTCAATGTCCTCATCCAGATCATCAATAAAGATGTTGAGCAGGATGGGGCCCTGCACTGATCCCTAGGGGACACCACTGGTGCCTGGCTGCCAGCTGGATGTGACACCGTTCACCACCACTCTCTGGGCTCGGCCCTCCAGCCAGTTCCTAACCCTGCACAGAGTGCTGCTGTCCATGCCAGGGGCTTGGTGACTTTGAATTCTTGTTCTGGTAAGGATGCTGGCTGCAGTCAAGTGTGACTAGTCATATTTGCTCAGGGTTTTGTTGTTTGGGGATTTTTTTTACGTAAGAGGAGGTTGTTAAACCCAGCTTAATACTGACTGTCTGAACAGCATTAGCAGCTGACAGCTGAGATGCAGGTCTATTAGAATGTGGGTTTTTCTAGCCTGGAACAGCTCAGGGGTTTAGTAGAAAACACTGAGCAAAGTTAGAAATGAACCAGATGATTGATACTATTCCTCTGAATGAGCACTGTATTAAGAAAAAAAAAAATCCCACTGACCAACAAGTAAAGAAAGGAAAATTAAGGTGCTGGAAAGATGTATTTCCTCCCCCCCCCCTTTTCTTCCCAAAGTTACTGCAATTTTGAACATGATGATGACGTTTTCTTGGCCGAGTTTTTCAGACTCCTGCTCCGCAGCATTGCAGCTTCCTTCGAGCATCAGCAGCTGTTGACTGAGCATCAGCCTCAGATGCTTTGCCCAGAAGCAGCCCCAAAGGGGCTACCCTGACCTCATGCCCCCACCTCGGGGGTGAGAAGATGGGGGAGGGACACGACACATTCCCACACCCCACGGGTGACAGCACTGGGCAGGGACACAGAGCCGCCCCGCAGGCAACAGCACCGCGCAGGGGCATGGTGCATCCCTGCAGGTGACAGCAGCGGGCAGGGACACGGAGCGTCCCTGCACCCCCATCTCACGGCTGACAACACCGGGCAGGGACGTGGCACATCCCCAGGGGTGACAGCACCGGGGAGGGACACAAGGCATTCCCACGCCCAGGGGTAACAGCAGCAAAAAGGGGACATGATGCATCCCCACAGGTGAGAGGGACGCGGAGCAGTCCCGAGGCTGACAGCACCGGACGGGGACAAGAACCTGCCTGGAACCACCCACACGCGGCAGCACCGGCAGGAGCATGGCACAGCCCCACAGGCACAGCATCGGGCAGGGACGTGGCTCATCCCCACAGCCCTGCTCCACAAGGGACAGCACCGGGCAGGGACACGACACGTCCACAAGGCCAGGGTGCCAGCACCGGCCGGAGGCACAGCACACCCCCAAGCCCCCAGCTGCGGCTGACAGCCCCGGGCAGGCTGAGCTCCGCAGGTCCGCGGCCGCTGCTGCCGGGCGAGATGCCGCTAGAGGGTATCGCAGCCGTGGGAAGCAGCCGAGGCTCCAGCCGAGAAGAATGAATCGAGTTTGTGTCCAAACACGCAACCCTCGGCTCCTCCTGCGATGCTTTTGACGTTGGCTGAGGCTGCAGCCACATATTACACCTTTCCCTCTTCCACCAGGCAGCAGCAGGGCACTAAAAGCTGGTGTTGATAATCCTATTAGTGGCTTCTCTGTTTATTACCTGTAATTAAATGTTGCCATTTACAGTGTAGGGGATATGAGACAATAAGAGAGTTAGAAACTGGTTAAATCCTGCCTTAAACCTGCAACCTTTGACAAGAGGGAAAGCATTTGGGGTTTTCTCCCCTTCTCATATATTTCAGCCTCATGAACATAAGACTCTCAAATGGATTTCACCAAGCATAAAGCAAAAAATGTTGAGAGAAAACCCTGAGCTTGAGAGAAAGCCTCCTACTGAAGAGGAGCTTGTTCCTTGAAGTCCTTTGACTTCACAAGGGACTTCAAGATGGATCCAACAGCAGAGGCAGCCCTCACATCTATCAGGAAATACTCAATATTCATGAGCATTTGCTTACCCAGCCCAGCTTGTGGCTTGCTTATTAGTTTTGCTGACAAACGCTGGGGGGGGGATGGTGGAGGGGGTTGGGTTTGTTGTCTTTTTTTAAGTGAATGAGCCTGGGTGCAGAAACAATGCCGTAATTAAAGCAAATCAGGACATGTAAGTGTTGTAAACAAAGGACTGGTGGTCGTCTCGTAGCACTCTTCAGTGAGCTGCCATCTGTTCACTAGAACAAGCTTCTACTTCTCAAGTGTCCACCAGCACTTTAATTTCTGTGCAACGCTGAATAAAAATGAAGTGAAATTATTTCTGCAAGCTCATGAAATTGTTTCCTTGTGGAATAAAGTTCTGAACACATTCTGCCTATCTCAGCCCCCATGAGGGGGAGTCTGAGACTTTCAGTGCACCAAGCATCTCCAAGCCAGAGCCATCCTCACCCCTTCAACTCACCACAGGATAGCCAGCACAGAAGTAGACAACATTGTAAGTTGAAGCAGGTTCATCATCTTCTGCACCAAATACCAAGCTGCCCTGTCCCTATCCACAGCTTCAGTCCAGTCTGAGAGGCTTTCACTCATCTACAAGCCCACTCATCTTGATAACCACTGCAGAAAGAAGCTGCCCTCTGCCCCTGAGGCACGAGTCTCCAGTTCCCACTCTAGACAAGGCCCACAGTTGATTTGCAGGTTGTCTGAGGACAGCTTCATTATAAACTTGGTACCATATATATTTTTTCCTAACTGCTGCTCAGGCTCCCATCCCTCCAAAGCCAAACCTTATGAAGGAACCAGGTTAAATCAAACCTGAGGATAAAAATCCAGTCTTGGTTGAGTAGCCAAACCACTTGCAGCCCTATTTTGGTTCTATAGCTAGATGTCATCCTGCCTTGCAGTTACCATCACTAACCATGGCTCTGTCCACCTATAGAGCAATAGCCAAAGACCATCTTGAAGATTCCTCTGATCCAGGACCACTCTCTTCTTCCAAACACACAGTGAGTCTCAGGCTGCTTTCAAACATTTCCACTGAACACCGTCCAGATTTAACCACCCAGAAACCTCACCCAGTCCTAAACTTCGTTCTTGTCTGCATCACCAATTTCACCTTCCAACTCCAGCCAAAACAACCATCCTTACAAGTACAACCTTCTTTTAATCATCCAGTGTGCTTGTGCATTGCCAACTCTTTTGGTCACAGCAGCTGCATTAATTTTATGCTTTAATTTAATGCTTTCATTCCAGCGCTACTCTGGGACAATATTCTGGAATCTCTGCTTTTCTCTGACCTCAGCTACTTTCAAGCATATAAAACACCATGCACATTTTTTCTGGGGCTTGATGATCTCTGACTGGAGCAGTTGGGAGGTCAGGGTGTGAATCTTTCTTCATATGGTTTGCTATTGATAGCACTATAATTGAACTTCTATCAATAACCAGTGCACAAAAGCCTTGGCTGCAAATTGGAAACTTACTACTAAGAGCATAATTAAAATGAAAATTCCTTGAAGATCAAGTTAAAGCTAACTTTGGCTGCACCTGCTCCTAATTAAACTGAAGGATCTATTGCTTTTTGCAAAGATAAGAAAACAAAAAATCCATCATAGGGGAACCTTTGTAAGCTGAGTATATCATCAGAGGGAAAGCAGAGCCTGCCTGCTTAGTATCATAGTATCAGTCAGGTTGGAAGGGACCACAAGGATCATCTAGTTCCAACCCCCCTGCCAGGGGCAGGGACACCCCACACTAGATCAGGCTGGCCAGAGCCTCATCCAGCCTGGCCTTAAACACCTCCAGGGATGGAGCCTCAACCACCTCCCTGGACAACCCATTCCAGGGCTTCACCACTCTCATGGTGAAGAACTTCCTCCTCATGTCCAGCCTGAATCTCCCCACCTCCAGCTTCATTCCATTCCCCCTAGTCCTATCACTATCTGAGATCCTGAGATCCTCCCCAGCCTTCTTGGAGGCCCCCATCAGATACTGGAAGGCTTCAGGTGTGGGTTGCTTTTTCCTACTTCTGTAGAATCAAAGAATGGAGTCATAGGCTGGAAAAGAGCTTTAGGATCAGAGAGTCCACCAACCAACCCAACATTATCAAATCTGCTTCTAAACCGTGTCGCTCAGCACCGCATCTACACATCTCTTAAACGCCTCCAGGGATGGGGACTCCACCACTTCCCTGGGCAGCCTGTTCCAGGACATGACAATGCTTTGGGGGAAGAAAGTTTTCCCAACAAGAAACAAGAATGATTGCACAACGAGATGCCCCTGGGCAGTGCCTCACCACCGCAGACCTGACCTTGCTCTCAGCAACCAGATGAAAGGATTTACTTCATGTTTGGAAGCTAAGGGTTGAGAAAACCTCCTGCCCAAGGACTTCTTCCTTCCACAAGCAGAGAATATCTTTTTGGAAATCTTAACTGAGCAAATCTTGCTAGAAGAAACCACTAATTCTGCTGCTGCTGTCCCTTTGGAGGCTCATTCTGTGTCCCTCGTGAAGATATGCAGGGGTATCTTACCACGCAAGTTTTTGCCAGGCTGATAAGGAGAGTTTGGAGGGAACCAACCTCCAGTGACCCAGCCTCGGAGGCTCCATGTTTTCACACTCTTTTCTAAGAGCTTTGGAGGGGAGCATCTCATGGAAATCTTAGCTTCTCAGTCTGCTTCTCGTTCCTCCCTGAGGAGCTCAGAGCAGGGATAGAAATTCTCCTCCTCAAGTCAGAATAACTGAAAACCAGAAGACACTGAGGAATAAAACTCACTTTCTGCAAACTGAAACTTGCATGGAAGTTTGGGGAAGTGAAGTTAAAGCGGGCTCAGGTAGCTTTTCTCTTTGGAGAATGAGAAGTTCAGCAGTTCCCAACGTGGAAACTTGGGCTCTTTGGCATCTGGCTGAAGAGGCAGAGTGGAGCATGCTCAGCAGTGAACTGGTGCCCTCCTTCCCTCCGGCTGGTTTGTTTCTGCAAAACAGCTCGCAGTTCAGTTCTGAAGGCCAACACATTAAACAGCAGAGCCTGCACCCTGTTGCGGCTGCAGGTTTCGGGAGGAGGGATAACCGACCAAGATGCAGCGCCTGAACCACCCTCCCCATCAGCACAGCTCTCCAGCAAGACTCCAGCCATGCCCCCAAGGCAGATGGAGATGGAAATGGTTTCTTCTTCAGCATGAAACTCACTTGAAAAACCAGCTTTGCTCTCACAGTAACAATCTTGGGAAACATTCTTGTGGAAGCTTTTAAAAAGAGATGGACTCCTGCACAAACCAAACGACCCTGGCATGCAGGAAGGAGCTAACATGAAGGGATATCAAAATGCTGATGGCAAAACAAAAAGGTGACTGACTCTTGCAGGAACAATGTGCACCACCTCTGACAACGTGTCCTGTCAGAGAATGGATACAGAATTGCACATATCACCCAGATTGGGACAGGTGTGGTACAGGACACACTTCACGCCACCAATTAAAAGGGGAGCAGGTGTTGAGAGTAGTCAGCCTTGCTAACAAGTGTCCAAAAACAAACCCTTGGTGACCACATCTCACAAAGAGCACTGCAAGGAGTTTAGCACAGACACATCATGCAGTATTTTCTGTCAACTTAATAGAACTCTTCAGCTTTCACACATCTATGCGAGAGTGGGAGAGACAGTAAGTGTTGGGTCTCTGCCTTGGCTCAGAAAATGTCCTGATTTCCCTTCCAAAGCCCTGATTTCATACCACCTCTAGAGCTGCACCCATCCAAAATTCTGGAGTACAGTGAAGGAGTTACTTGTGCTCCTGGGGGGTAACTTGAAACCAACCCAAACAGTACTGGCATAGAATTGTAGAATCAACAGGCTGGAAGAGACCTCCAAGATCACTCACTCCAACCTATCACCCAGCCCTGTCCAATCAACCAGACCATGGCACTAAGTGCCTCATGCAGGCTTTGCTTGAAGATCTCCAGGGACCTCCACCGCCTCCCTGGGCATCACATGGCAAATGTGATGGCCAATGACTCTCTCTGTGAAGAGCTTCATAGAATCAATAAGATTGGAAAAGACCTCAGAGATCATCAAGTCCAACCTATCACCCAACCCTTCGTGACTAACTAAACCACAGCTCCAAGTGCCACATCCAACCCTTTTTGAACGCCTCCAGGGATGGGGACTCCAGCACCTCCCTGGGCAGCACATTCCAGTGGCCAGTCCCTTTCTGGCAAGAATTTCTTCCTAACACCTCCAGGCTAAACCTCCCCTGGCACAGCTTGAGACTGTGTCCCTTCATTCTGGTGCTGCTTGCCTGGGAGAAGAGACAAACCCCCACCTGGCTACAACCTCCCTTCAGGTAGTTGTAGAGAGCAATAAGTTCACCCCTGAGCCTCCCTTCTCCAGGCTAAGCAACCCAGCTCCCTCAGTCTCTCCTCACAGGGCTGTGCTCCAAACC
Organism: Colaptes auratus; assembly: GCA_015227895.2. Taxonomy (NCBI): domain Eukaryota; kingdom Metazoa; phylum Chordata; class Aves; order Piciformes; family Picidae; genus Colaptes; species Colaptes auratus. Next base: position 25,088,996 of record CM026892.1, read on the forward strand.
CTCCCCAGTCTTGTTGCCCTTCTCTGGACACATTCAAGTGTCTCAAAGTCCTTCTTAAATTGAGGAGCCCAGAACTGGACTTCTTCCTGAACCTCCCCTGGCACAACTTGAGAAAAAAAGTGGTATGGCTCCCACTAAGGAGAAAAGAAAAACCTTTATACACATGCAAGCTCTAGTGTAACTGCATCAAGGACAAAAATCATTCTGCAAGAGCTGCTCGTCACTTCACACTGAATTTAATCACACTTTAGGCTTTAATTAGATTTTTCCCTGTTATTCTGCTATCTGGTTTTCTCACTTCTTTATTTATTTATTTTATTGTTGGTTTTTGTTTTTTTTTTCCACTTGACTGATCGTTTTGTTGTTCCACTGATGCTCTCTTTATACTCTGGACTGCAAACAGCTTCATGCCCTAGGGATGACAAATACTTTTAGGCTTGGTTACTCGTAATGATGGATGCCCACGGTGCAGGTAGAGGAGGTGGGGAGAGTGAGCTCTCACGGTGCCTGGTTCTCCTCCTCTGCTGAGCAGATTTCTTAGAGGCAGATGCCTGACTGCCACTCTCACCTGCCTGATCCTTGAGCAGTGAGATGTTATTAATTAATGGCTTGTTTTCTGATAGTGACTTATCCCATCTATTTTGCACACCACAGAGATCTGGCAGGAATGGAGTAACTATCATTGCAGAAGAGGCCTGAGTGCCATCTGTTTTTCCTGGCACCAGCATTTCTGGGGAGGTTAGAAAGGTGGAGGACCAAATATTTTCTCGTCCACTTTTCTCTAAATCATTGTCAAAGGAAAAAAAAAAAAAGAGAAAGAAAGAAAGAAAGATAAGTTTTGAAACACTCTGCCTCCTTTTTCCCCTCTTTTGAGAGCACACACAGAGGGTTACATGTACTTTCACAACATGATCTTATATATTTTTTCTGTTGCCTGACCGAATCCATATGTTCCAGCCTCAGACCATCTGTCATCCTGATTCTCTTGCACAAAAGATTTTGATGCATTTCCCTGGTGATTGATTTCTTCCTGTAATTTACTGGGGGGGGGGGGGAGCATTTACAGAAGGAATTTTCATACCCACCACCCCAGGTAGGCTACATGGCCCAGATCTCCTCAGCGACGAAAGGCTGATGAATAAAGAGCTTTCAGTTCTCAAGCAGAGCATGGCTGGGTTTTGCTGGGTTGCTTTTTTTCCCTTCCCCTCTCCTAGAAAGCAAAGTCCCTCTGGAACACAGTGCAGTAGTGAAAGGGTGGTTTGCTTGCTCAAGATTCATAGAATTGTTTTGGTTTGAAAAATACAAGTTAAGATCATGAGTCCAACCATTAAGCCAGCACTGCCAGGTCACCATCTCCCTCACACCACATCACATAGCCTTTCAATCCCTCCAGAGATGGGACTCCACCACTTCCCTGGGCAGCCTGTTCCAGGGCTTGACAAATTTTCAAGCAAGACATTTCTTAATCTCCAACCTAAAGCTCCCTTGGAGCACCCTGAGGCCCATTTCCATTTGTTCTAATGCTTGTTCCTTGGGAGAGGACACCAAGCCTCACCTGGTACAGCCTTCTTTCAGAGAATAGTAGAGAGTGAGGAGGTCTCCTCTCAACCTCCTTTTCTTCAGGCTACACAACCCCCAATTCCTTCAGCTGCTCCTCCAAGACTTGTCCTCTAGACCCTTCACCAGCCTCATTACCTTTGTGTGGACAGGCCTAGCTCCTCAATGACCTTCTTGTAGTGAGGATTATAGCTCCTTGCCAAAACCAAGTCCCAGAGAATTAACTCCAGTTACAACTCCAAGCATTCACAGGGCTTTGAGATGACTAAATACAAGCAGACTAACTCCAAACACTGCAAGTATTGGAGACCTGTAATGACAGAGCTGCAGGATGGATGTTGTCATAAGCCTTAAGTACCAAGCAGTAACTTGAGGTTTGTTCTTACTCCTGGAGCACAGATTTATAATGACTTTCTAGTTACTGTGGCTAGCAGAGAAGAAATGGAAGACCAGAGTGTGCTTCAGATGGGAAGTAAAAATCATGTTTATTTTGGTTTCTAGTCAGTATTATGGCTGTCTGCAAATAACTGTTTCATGTTCCCGTGTTCATATCCCTTCAAATGAGCTGATGCTAAAAGCAATGCTTTGCTGGTACTACTCACTCTTCCATCCACTTAGGACACCCAGTCCTTTGCCAAAGTCATCTCTCTGCAACAGAAGACCCTTGACTACATTATGAGCTCATCAAATCACAGAATTCAGGGCTGGAAGGGACCTCAAGAGATCATCCAGTCCAACCCCCTGCCAAAGCAGGGCCACCAAAAATACGTGGTGGACTTAACCTTGGCACTTCATAAAACAAAACAGAAACCTAAGTCATATTGCCTTGCCTTATTTCCCTTCATTGCCTGCACAAATTGACTGCAACTTCATCCAACCTGGTATGAACTCTCTCCTAGCTGGTCAGCAGCACTTGGAAAACTGCCACAGCCAGCATCTTGGATCCCACTCAGTATTTCCCACATTATGAAGGTGCTTTGTCCAGCGACTACCACCTGACTTATCCTAAGCTAATGGAAAGCATTGCTATCAATGCATTCAAGGAACTTGGTATAGTCCTTCCTAGACCTTTAAAAGATATCACAGCAGCACAGGAAAAACTGATTCTCAAAATGCTGAAATGGAAAGAAAGTGGCCTGGTACAGTAACACCAATTCTCCTAATGTTCATTCACCAACTAAAAAGAAAAGCACACTTCCTGAGTCTGCTTTCCACCCCCCTTGTGTATAATGTGACAATCACAAAAAACCAAACCAAGATGACAGTTTTCTAGGGAAAAAATGTGATTATTGGGAAAAAGAAAACAGTAGAATCATAGATTCATAGAATTGTCAGAGTTGGAAGGGACCTCAAGGATCAGCCACTTCCAACCCCCCCTGCCATGGCCAGGGACACCTCACACTGCAGCAGGTTGCTCACAGACACATCCAGCCTGGCTGCAAAAACCTCCAGGGATGAGGCTTCCAGCACCTCCCTGGGCAACCTGTGCCAGGCTCTCCACCACCCTCATGGGGAAGAACTTCTTCCTAACATCCAATCTCAATCTACCCATTTCTAGGTTTTTTTCCCCATTCTTCCCAGTCCTACCACTCCCTGACACCCTCAGAAGTCCCTCCCCAGCTTTCTTCACATACTGGAAGGCCACAATTAGTTCTCCTCAGAGCCTTCTCTTCTCCAGACTGCCTCAGACTCCCAACTCCTCAGTCTGTCTTCAGGCAGAGCAGCTCCAGCCCTCTGTCACCTATGTGGCCCTTCCCTGGACCTTCCAGCACCTCCAGATCTTTCCTGTAATACAGGCTCCAGAACTGGACACAGTACTCCAGGTGTTGTCTCACCATCTAAGATCACCATAGCCATTCAGCCACACCCAAAGTGTCATAACACAGGTATCTGGAACACTTCCAGGGACAGTGACTCCACCAAATCCCTGGGCAGCCTATTCCCATGCCTGACAACTCTTGCAGGAAAGACAATTTTCCTGTTACCTGGTTATCGACAAAGTGTTCCATAAAGGAAGATGCAAAAGGAGGACTTGAAATCCAAGTGCTTCTCTCTGGAGGCTTCTGGATTACTCTGTATTTCCCATGTCCCATCATAGAGAGAAGACAGGATGTGATTTGAGTCTTACAGGTGACATAAATGAAGGGATGTAGCTGGAATGGAAGCACGGAAAGCATAGCTGGGATTTCCAAAGAGGATTGCAGCTTCATAGCCAACTAAATGTTTAGCTTTCCTTTGAAATAGTCTCCCAAGGAAGGCAAAAACCAGAAACAACTCTCCTTTTCTTTTTCTCTTTCATAAATAATATTTCCCCTCCTCATCACAATTTCTCTGCAACTTTTCTTTTATCAAATTTGATTGAAACCACAAATTTTAATCTGGAAGGAAAACCTTGGGAAAGCCTCTCAGCCAGGGTTCTTTTTTTTTATCCTAAGAACACACTCCTACAAAACACCAAAAAGGTCTCCTGCTTCCTTCTGCAAGCTACCAGGAAAGGCAAAACCCTGCTGCAAACGCTACCAAAAATACACTGAAATTGTTCTCGGGAGTGGTTCTAAATAGTATCACAAAAATGGGGAAATGTGGTCTAGGAAGGTCTGGGGTCATCACACAAAGCCTGGCCCCTAAAATGAAAGCCTTTTTATGTTATCCCCCATAGAGGCTTTTCAGGAGAGGAATGAAAGTCGTCTCATTACCCAAATGCAAACTTCGTCCTTTGTTCTACACAGAGAGAGTGATTGCCCATTGGAATGGGCTGCCGGGGAGGTGGTGGAGTCACCATCCATAGAGGGGTTCAGGAGGAGACTTGATAGGGTGCTTGGTGCCACGGTTTAGTTGATTAGGTGGTGCTGGATGATAGGTTGGACATGGGATCCTGAGGGTCTCTTCCAACCTGGTCTATTCCATCTATACAATACAATAAATCCAGGTTGGAGAGACCTTCCAGATCATCGTGTCCAACCTATCCACCAATCCAACCCACCTAAAAACAACTAAACCATGGCACCAAGCACCCCAGCAAGTCTCCTCCTGAATACCTCCAATGATGGTGACTCCACCACCTCCCTGGCAGCACATTCCAATGGGCAATCACTCTCTCTGTATAGAACTTCTTCCTAACATCCAGAAACCTCCTGGCACAGCCTGAGACTGTGTCCTCTTGTTCTGGTGCTGCCTACCTGGGAAAAGAGACCAACCTCTGCCTGTCTACAATCTCCCTTCAGGGAGCTGTAGAGAGCAATGAGGTCACCCCTGAGTCTCCTCTTCTCCAGGCTAAGCAACCCCAGCTCCCTCAGCCTCTCCTCACAGGGTTGTGTTCCAAACCCTCACCAACTTTGTTGCCCTTCTCTGGACACCTTCCAGCAAGTCAACTCCTTCCTAAACTGAGTGGCCCAGACCTGGACACAGTACTCTAGTACTTCTATTCCCTTCTATTCTATTCCATTCTAATGAGAAACTTCATGATGCCTATCTTCAGGCCCATTCTGCAGCATTAGTGTGCAATGCCAAGATCTGGAAAGCAGTCTGCATCCCACTGAAACAGAAGCCATGAATCTGGGCACAGTGGATCTGATGTCTTCCATGCAGCCTTACCTCTAGTTTCCATAGGCACCAATTTTGCAAACCATGTAATGGAGAGCTTGATTGTACCTCTCCAGAGCAATTGCTGCTAAGAGCATTGACTGAACCCTGCTGTGTCCCAATTCTCATATTTTGCTTTGATTTTCCACAGCTGCACTGTGGGAAAAAAAGGTGTTTCAGTGTCAGGAACCTCTGAAAAGACAGGGCTGTGTGCTGTGCCTGCCAATTCTCTCTGACAGCTCCTGCTCACAGGCCTCAAATAAACAATGCTCTGTATCTGTAGTTCTTGACAACCTGCTCTACTGTCTTGTACAAAACTTTAGTCTCCCCCCCCACCTTTTTTTCCCCCCCTCTCTTGACTGCAAAAATAAATACATAAAAATACCATGACAAATAACTCCTTTATGTATTCTGCTTCACCCCATTCAGCACTGTTAGTTGCATTTACTGAATAAAACATTTTAAGGTAATCAAACTCGAGCACTCTGTTTTTCCTGAGCTGGAGTTTTCAACTCTGGTCTGATTGAAAGGGATCTGGTGGTATCTCTGGAAAGCTTCAGTATCTCACACAATTGTCAGGGTTGGAAGGGACCTCAAGGATCAGCCATTCCAACCCCCTGCCATGGCCAAGAACACCTCATATACAGCAGGTTGCTCTCAGACACATCCAGCCTGGCTGCAAAAACCTCAGGGATGAGGCTTCACCACCTCCCGGGCAACCTGTGCCAGGCTCTCACCACCCTCATGGGAAGAATGATTAGAATAGAATGAATAATAGAATAGATAGAATAGAATAGAATAGAATAGAATAGAATAGAATAGACCAGACCAGACCAGGTTGGAAGAGACCTTCGAGATCATCATGTCCAACCTATTATCCAACCCACCTAATCAACTGAACCATAGCACCAAGCACCCCATCAAGTCTCCTCCTGAACACCTCCAGTGATGGTGACTCCACCACCTCCCTGGGCAGCACATTCTAATGGGCAATCACTCTCCTGTGTAGAACCTTCTTCCTAACAGCCTAAACCTCCCCTGGCACAGCTTGAGATTGTGTCCTCTTGTTCTGGTGCTTCTGTGTCCTCTTGTTCTGAACTTCTTCCCACATCTAATCTAAATTCCCCTCCTCTGTCTTGGATTCATTCCCCTGGTCCCACTACTACCACCTGACACCCTAAAAGCTCTGGGAAGCTCAGTGTTCAGCACGGCTGAATTCATAGCTCAAGTAAGGGAAGAGTAACATTTTACTCCCGTTGCTTCTCTTTTTTGAGGACATTTAAACAGTGCTGTGTTTATTTCACATTTTGACAAGGGTTCTTGGCCATTTGTCCATTACATTCTGGTGCCATGGTTTAGTTGATTAGGTGGGTTGGATTAGTTGATGGGTTGATTAGTTGATAGGTTGGATGCAATGATCTTGAAGGTTTCTTACAACCTCGTCTCCTACTTACTCTACTCTACTTCTAATTCCACTATAAATACACATTTAAGGGGAGGGGGAGGGAAATCCTAATGACTTTGTACTTTCCTCTCACCAGGGCACGTTTTTTCACCTACTCTACTTTCAGGTGCTTGCAGCATTTAACCTGCACAATTGTGGGGTTTGCAGAGCACAACAGGACACCAAGGCGTATCCAGCGTCTGGATGGCTGCATTTCCTCTTTCATCATTAATTCAGCAGTTACATTTTTCTTTCATTTTTGCTGCTAATAGATCTGCTCAGCTTTCCTTTCAAGGTGAATTTGATCAGGTGTTTGGCTTCAGTGTGGCTTTACCCTTGACTTGGAGGTGTTGCTTAAGTTGCACCAGAGGAGGTTTAGGTTGGGGATTAGGAAAAATGTCTTTGCTGCAAGAGGGGTCAGGGATTGGAACAGGCAGCCCAGGGAGGTGGTGGAGTCCCATCCTGGAGGAGTTAAAAAAACAACCTATAGAGATGGCACCTGAGGACATGGTTTAATGGCAATGGTGGTTTCTGATTGATGGTTGGACTTGTAATCTTAAGGTCTTTTCCAACTATGATTGGCACCCGGTCTGCACTCAGGACTAATGGTGCATGACACAAATAATACATCAGCAGGGTCCTGAAGACCACTGAAGAGAGAAAGGTATGAGAAACATTGGAATGGGCTGCCCAGGGAGGTGGTGGAGTCACCATCCCTGGAGGTATTCAAGAGGGGATTGGACGTGGCACTTGGTGCCCGTTTAGTCATGAGGTCTGTGGTGACAGGTTGGACTTGATGATCTTTGAGGTCTCTTCAACCTTGGTGAATCTGTGGTAAGGAAAGCCTTCAGAGACAAGGAAGGTAGGTAAGAAGCTTTAAATCTTGTGTTCCTTTTCCAGACATGGTACAGTCACAAGGGACTGATCCCACCCCTTTCAGAAATTACTCTGTGCTTCAGATCCGCTTTCACAGGTTCTGAGAAATCTTTTGTGATGTCAGTGAAAGTTGTGTGTTCAACTTGTGAATAAACAAATGAATCGATTAATCCTGACCACACCAGCTTCTGAACAGTTAAAGCATAATCCCAGGCCTTGTGGATGTTCTTTTGTAAGGAGACAGGGAAACTTTCCTCAGATTAGTGCCTGATGATGCCAGAGATGATCTGTGTTTCGCTGGACAAAACCTTAGAAGAATTTCATGCACTATTAGGCATGTTGAGATGCTGATAAGTGCCTAATGGGGTTTTTGAATTAATTCAAGTCAGACAAAATATATCCTGTCATGGTCTAATTTCCTTGTTGTCTTTTTTCCCCCCTAATATAGGAAGAAAGGGGAAAAAAAAAAAAGTGTAGAAGGGCCATGACTGCTCTACCGTATCTGAAGGGGCCTACAGGAAGGCTGGGGAGGGACTTGTCAGGATCTCAGGTAGTGATAGGACTAGGGGGAATGGAAGAAGCTGGAAGGGGAGGTGGGAGATTCCGGCTGGAGGTGAGGAGGAAGTTCTTCCCCATGAGAGTGGTGAAGCCCTGGAATGGGTTGTCCAGGGAGGGTGGTTGAGGCCCCGTCCCTGGAGGTGTTTAAGCCCAGGCTGGATGAGGCTCTGGCCAGCCTGATCTAGTGTGGGGTGTCCCTGCCCATGGCAGGGGGGTTGGAACTAGCGATCCTTGTGGTCCCTTCCAACCTGACTGATACTATGATA
>CM026892.1:25098784-25430653 GCA_015227895.2 Colaptes auratus
GGAAGACCTCTGCTGTGAGGACGGGTCTGAGAGAGCTGGGATTGTTCAGCATAGAGAGAGAAGGCTCCAGAGACTCCTACATGTGGCCTTCAATACTTATTGAATACTATACTATAAGAAAGATGGGGACAATCATTTTAGCAGGAGCTGCTGGAGCAGAAGAAGGGAAAGGAGGGGGATGCAGACTAGAGAGAAGGAGGAACTGCTTACACTGAGGTGGCAAGTCACTGCCCCAGGTTGTCCAGAGAGGGTTAAATGCCCCATCCCTGGAAACTTTCCAGGTCAGGTTTCTCCAGTCACAGATGTCACTGCCTGACCTGCAGGGGTGGTGTGAACTAGATGACCTCTAAAGATCCCTTCCGACCCAGTGGTTCAACGATGACCTCCTCACGTTCTCTGCCAGAGAACGTGCGCTGTCAAACCCTTAGTCTACACAACTGGCAAACAAAATAGAATGCAATTAACTGTGCTTTGAGGAGATCTTGAGGACCTTTAATGATAAAATGAAAGCCCTGGATTTGAAAGCTTTTGATAGTGGGAAACTCAGAACACCCCGCGAGCAAATCTAAGTTTGCAGCGCTTGGTAGAGTAAATTATGTGAAGTTCCCTGATTTGGCTCTCAAAGTAGATTTGTTTGCTAATGTAAATGAATCCATGCCAGTTTCCTGGAGAATACCGCTTCTCAATGAGTTGGTTTCTCTCTTTCTACAGTGAATAAATAATACGCATCGTCAAAGAAAATTGCCTTTGCAATGAATAAGAATCACCCAAATGAGGCACCAGAATGATGAATTCATCAAAATGAAGGCTTTGGCATGCAAGGTCAAAGAAAAGTTTCCCTATTAAAAGTAGCTGCCTTTGTGGCGTAAGAGAAGCTCCCTTTGATACGTGGCATTCTGGTTTGAGCTAGACCAGAACTAATTGGGGTCAGTGCTCTGACTTCTCAGTTCAGGCTCTGCTCAGTGAGGCACTTTCTGAGGGTCAGGGCAGGTTTGCACAGTAGGGCTGCTTTGAGCAGTGAGAGCCCTGATCAGGAGAGTTACTGCTGGGAAACATTGGGGTACAGATCAAGGGTTTACTGATGAATTCTATTCACTACGTTGGGTGCAGATAAAAAGGCCTCACCGGTGGGGAGAAGCAGACAGGCCCAAAAAAGAATTGCATTCCATGGATGGAGTCTTCAGAGGAAGCTGAAGGAGCCCCGGGTCAAGCTGGTGTCCTAGAAGGACTTGATCCTGATTGTGTGTTACTGAATCCAGTTCCAGGATCCAGCTCCTGAATCCACTTCTACTGCTGCAGAGTCCAGTCCCTGACCCCAGCATCAGTGGTGACAGTGGTGATGTCGTCGTCATTGAGGTTTGGTTAGCTTGTGGTTTCTGTCTCTTTGCCCATTTCAGGGGACTGAGTCACCATTTCAGGCAGTCAAGGCAAAGATATCGAGCCAGCAGCAATGTGTTGCTTGCAGCCCAGCTGGCCAGCTGTGTCCTGGGGCTGCATCAAAAGCAGGTGACAGCAGGATGAGGGAGGAAATTCTCTTACTCTACTCTGCTCTTTGAGACTTCACCTGGAGTACAGCATCCAGTTCTGGTGTCTTATCATAAGAGGGACATAGGCTGCTGGAGCAGGTCCAGAGGAGGGCCACAAAGGATCAGAGGGCTGGAGCACCTCTCCCGTAGGGACAGGCTGAAAGAGTTGAAGCTATTGAGCCTGGAGAAGAGAAGGCTCGGGGAGACCTTAGAGCAGCTCCAGAAACTGACGGGAGCTACATGAAAGCTGGAGAGGGACTTTTGACAAGGCTTTAGTGGCAGGACATGGGACAACAGCTTTGAGCTGGAAGAGCGGGGATTCAGATGGGATGCTAGAAGAAAATCTTTACAGTGAGGTGGGGAGACACTGGAACAGGTTGCCCAGGGAGGTTGTGGATGTCCTCTCTTGGAGGTGTTCAGGGTCAGGCTGGATGAGGCCTTGAGCAAACGGGCTGTTGGAATGTATCCCTGCCCATGGCAGGGAAAGTGGAACTAGATGATCTTAAGGTTCCTCTATCTAAACCATTCTATGAATCTATGAATTGTCTTCTTTCCATCCCAGCTGGTTTAGTTTCTTTCCCACCCATCAGCTCTCTTCCTTTCCCCTTCTCTTTCCTTTGAGAAGGCAAAGGGGGTCATAGAGAGTGTCTGTCACTCCCTAGTGACCATTTGAGCACTGACCTTGATGCATGGTCAGACAAGGGACTTCACCATTATAGCTCCTAAAGAAGTTTGGATTGCCAGGAAAAATAGGATGGTTTCTCAGCAAGACGAGAATATGTGGAGGTAACTAATATTCCCAACTGGTATTCCTTCACCTCCAGATGTATCCTGTGCTGATGCAGCACAGAGTTGCATGGTAGCTGTGCTTATATCCTTCCTTGACATCCTATTTCTAATGAGATAATGGATTCCTCCCCCTGCCCCCTCTATCCACATGAGAGATGAATCAGCTTAGCTTCCAAATCCATTTTGTCAGCATTACTGGTCAAAGCATATTGCCATCCTTACTCAACATATTAGAAGATCCTGAAAGGAACAACCTCTTATCTTTATGAGGAATTTTCAATGGGGCCATTGTATCTCAGCTCCAAAGAGAGGCTGCATAGAATCATAGAATCAACCAGGTGGAAGAGACCTCCAAGATCATCCACTCCAACCTATCACCAGCCCTATCCAATCAACCAGACCATGGCACTAAGAGCCACATCCAGGCTTTGCTTGAAGATCTCCAGGACGGCGACTCCACCACCTCCCTGGGCAGCACATCCAGTGGCAAATCACTCTCTCTGTAAGAACGTTCCTAACCCCTGGCACAGCTTGAGACTGGTCCCTTGTTTGGTGCGGATTGCCTGCTAGAAGAGACAACTCCCACCTGGCTACAACCTCCCTTCAGGTAGCTGTAGACAGCAATGAGGTCTGCCCTGAGCCTCTTCTCCAGGCTAGCAACCCCAGCTCCTCAGCCTCTCCTCACAGGGCTGTGCTCCAGACCCTCACCAGTAGTAGTAGGTTGTGGGAAATGCATCTTATTATTCCCATCATCCCCACAGCACAGAAGCTGTGGTTATTCCTCTTTCTTCCATGACTTTTCTGCTTAATTCTGATTTCAGGCTGCTTTCTGTATCCATGCTAAGCATATATCTTCATGCATGCTTGTGGGAAAGCAACTCACTTATCAATAGATACACAAAGGGATGGACTTGTGTCAAAAAAAACGAATCAAACATTGTGGTTGGAATTTAAAATGGAACTGAAATGAAACCCCAATGTGTCAATAAAATGTCCACACTTGGTTTAATGTCTCAGAGGAGGGTCTTTAAAATACTGCTGTGGTAACAAAACAACGTGGGTCATGGGAAGATTTGGGGTTTTTTTTATTAGCTGGGCTAGAAATTAGTAAAAACAAGTAAATTTTATGGTCTTTCCACCACGTTCAATTTGAATGGAATTTATCAAAGCAAGTATAATTTACCCTGGCTTCTGCTCCTGTTTGTGCACAAACCAGACCCAAGTCTGCCTGCTCACAGCCGGGCAGGGTACGGTGCAACCGGGGCAACACCCCCCCTCCCAGCCCCCTCTCCCAACTCTCTCTTAAGGCAATCTGTAACTTTTGAAGTTAAGGAAGTCTGAAAATTATGTTTCAAATAAATCTCCAGAATCTCTCTCAAGCAAGCAGCAAAAAACATCCGTTATGGGAAGTCATTTGAAAATGTGTCTTCATTGATTAGTAGTTTTAAAGAACACAGGAATCCATCACACCAGAGTCTCAGTACCTGCTCTGTATCAGTCCTCACAGACCCGAAAATTTATGTCAAGACATACAGGAAAACCTAAAAGTGATTAAAGGCTGACTAGAAACAATGAAAAGTAGCCCTTCTGGAAAAGAATTTTGCTTTGCAACCAATCATTTGGAGCAGAATGGAGAAGGTGGTTTACAGAAATCTGGCATCAATTCACAGCGTCACAGTATCACCAAGGGGGGAAGAGACCTCAAAGACCACCGAGTCCAACCTGTCCACCACAGACCTCATGACTTGACCATGGCACCAAGTGCCACATCCAATCCCCTCTTGAACACCTCCAGGGATGGTGACTCCACCACATCCTGGGCAGCACATTCCAATGGCCAATTACTCTTCTGGGGAGAACTTTCTCCTCACCTCCAGCCTAAACTTCCCCTGGCACAGCTTGAGACTGTGTCCTCTTGTTCTGGTGCTGGCTGCTTGAGAGAAGAGACAACTCCCTCCTGCTACAACCCCCTTTCAGGTAGCTGTAGAGAGCAATGAGGTCTCCCTGAGCCTCCTCTTCTCCAGGCTAAGCAACCCCAGCTCCCTCAGCCTCTCCTCGCAGGGCTGTGCTCCAGGCCTCTCCCCCCAGCCTCGTTGCCCTTCTCTGGACATGTTCAAGTGTCTCAATGTTGTGCTGCTCTGCATGTTGCTTGCACAGAAAGAATAAGGATCAGGCAGTACAATTAACACTCCTCTGACTGCAGTTAACTCCTTTGATCTTTGACCACAGAATCACAGAATCTGGTTGGAGAGACCTTCAAGATCATTCAGTCCAACCTTTGACCAGCACCGGGGTCAACACTAAACCATGTCCCTAAGTGCCAGGTCCACATGCCACTTAAACACCTCTAGGGATGGTGACTCCACCACTTCCCTGTGCAGACCATTCCAATGTTGAGAACCCTTCCAGTGAAGAAAATATTTCCTATATCAAACCTAAACCTCCCTGGTGCAACTAGCAGCCATTTCCTCTAGTCCTGTCCTGTGCCACCAAGAAGAAGCTGGCCCCATCCTTGCTTCAGCCTCCCTCCAGGTAATTGTAGGAGCTATGTGGACTTAGCTGATGATAGAATCACCTTTGAGTTCATGATGGATTGACAGATGGATGGCCAGACACTAGTATGACTTAGAATGACCATGCAGCAGACAAGTATGCTCTGTGTGCTAGAGCAGGACTACAAAAGGGTCAGCACTAAAGCAACACCAAAACAGATTCTAACCCAGAATCTTCACTATAACATTATTTACAAACCACTAAGTAATTGGCAGTGATTTTTTTCCCAAAGCTGCCAGGAAGAGGAGGAGTGTTTTTACTTGGCCAAACTCATAACAAGAGAGGAAAAGTGCAAGTGAGGAAATGGTGCCCATTGCCTGTCAGGAGCCAACTCTGACACACCATGAAGCTATTTAGTCATTCAAGAGATTGGGTCTTACATCCACGAGAGCCTGAGGCTAAAGTTTTAATTCTCTTTTTGTATCATTCATGATCACAATGTTAAGGATGATCTACACAGATGGTCCAGCAACTCTTTTCAGGTCACATGTGAAAGGCTTGTGTTCAGAGAATCATGGAATTGTTAGGTTGGAAGGGACCTCAAGGATCAGCCAGTTCTAACCTCCCTGCCATGGGCCAGGGACCCTCCCACTAAAGCAGGTGCTCACAGCCACATCCAGCCTGGCTGCAAAAACTCCGGCAGGAGGCTTCCAGCACTCTTCCTGTGGCCCCTGTGCAGGCTCTCACCACACTCATGATGAGAACTTCTTCTAACATCCACTCTGAACCTACCCATTTCTACTTTGTTCCATTCCCCCAGCCCCTCATACCTGACACTGTATGAACACATTACTGTTCTTGGGCTGATAAAAGAGTTAATTCACTCCATTCACATTAATATGTGGCTTTCAGACTGGAGCAGGCCGAGTCTAACCAGTCTGTATGAGTGTCCCCATTCATGCACATACAGATGAATTTTTGCACCATCAGTCACTATTTAGATACAGTACCTGTTGTTTTCTTTATGTTGGACCTTTCTTCTAGAAGATGACACCAATTGTGCACAAGTGCTCCCTTGTTCAGGAAGATAAATGACAAAGAAGTGGATTGGATTGGTTACCACATCATAAAACAGTGACAAGGATCCAGAATCTGCAGAAGTCCATATAATCTGTTCTATTGCTTTCAGCTCTTTGCCCTCAGTTAAAAGAATCTTAAGAATCACGTTTGGATAAAACTGGGTAAACCTGGTCCTGAAAGTCCATTTGAGACAGCCCCAGCAGGAAGCAATCAGAAGTCAATGCTGACATGACGCACGTTGCCAATTCACACTGAATTTCAGTCAGAACCCTTGATACCTGTCTCAAGTGCCATATTTTTAGCCTCTCCTCCCTCTTCCCTCACATATTGACACTTTTCATTTCACTTCTCACTAATTAAATCAAATTAGATGGAAGCTTGATGCTCTATATACTTGGGGATTAGCAAGAAAATAAGGCTCCAGCTATGACAGGATTTTGCAATGCAATTTAAGACTCCAGGTAAGCCTGCTTGAGTCAGTTGCATTACTCATATGCTTAAATTTAGGTCCAGATCCTTGGCTGCTGAGTTGTGATTTGGTTTGATTGTAGGTTTCAGCACAATAGTCAGCAAATTAGAAGCAGATATAGCTATATAATATGAATCGAATAGAATTAACCAGGTTAGAAAAGACCTTTGAGATCATCAAGTCCAACCTATCACCAACACCATCTGATCAACTAAACCATGGCACCAAGTGCCTCATCCATCTCTTCTAGCAATGGTACTCCACCCCTCCCTGGGCAGCACATTCCAATGGCCAATCTCTCTTTCTGGGATGAAGATTCCTAAACATCCAGCCTAACTTCCCTTGACACAGCTTGAGATTGTGTCCTCTCATTCTGTCACAGGTTATCTGGGAGAAGAGACCAACCTCCTCCTGGCTACAACCTCCCTTCAGGTAGGTGAGACAGCAATAAGTCTCCCCGAGCCTCCTCTTCTCCAGGCTAAGCAACCCCAGCTCCCTCAGCCTCTCCTCACAGGGTTGTGCTCCAAACCCTCACCAGCTTTGTTTGCCTCTTGTTCTTCATTGTTCTGATATGTGAAAGAAATGTTTTAATATTTAGTTGATTAGTGAATCTGGGATCTTATTATGGTGGGGGTGGTTTTTTGTACTTGAAATAATGCATAAATTTATAGCCACTGATATTTCTCCTCTTTTGCTGAGGAGTTTGCATAACACGCCGAGAAATAAATAGTGTGTGCTGTTAATCCATCCGCAAACAGATGTCTGCTGCAGACTAGCTCTGTAAATCAAAACATGAACAAAAGCAACTTTGTTCACTGCCAAAGACAGAATGAGGCATGGATTTCATTTCTCTTTTAGAAACAAAGATTTCTTGGTCAGATCCCAAACTTGCTTAAATCTCCAGGTCTGCAGGAAGTTCCTGGCTACCTCTCATCTAAGGCAACAATGGAGCTTCACATTCTTTGTGAAATTCCCTTTCATCAGTTTCCAGTTCTTGAGGATCATCAGCAAATAATGATGCAAAGCTCAGCCACTTCCTTGCTTCCCTTCCTGCTGAAACATTGATGCTTAGTGTTTGCTATCAAGGATGGTTCTCCTCGGCCTTCACACCTTCCAAGTTAAGTATTCATTTACTGAATCTTTCATCATATACCACCAGTCATAGATCCCTGGTGTTCATTTTCATTGATGCTGTCATTTTCCTTTGGTAGTTCCATTGCTTGCCTCTGGATGAGCCACAGTAGACTATATATATACACACACACACACCACTTTTGTTTTTCCTCTCCTTGCCAACATCCCTGAATTCTCTCAAATGCAAAGTGGTCCATCCAGCCCCACACAGATTGCAGCACCTCAGAAATGACAAAAGTAGCAGCATTGATGTGCAAAGAAATGCTCCCTCTGACATCTCATCTAACCCTGTCAATTCTGCATGGCAGGAACTACCTGGAGCTCAGCAGCTCTTTGTCACATGTGGATTCATAAATGAAGCACACCAAACTTCAGCTACTCTTCCAAGCTACTTTTCTCCAATGCTGCTGTCACTACTCCAGGTCTCATCTGCTTTGAATTCTTGGCAGGTAGCTCCAAATCTGAGTTCCTTCCCACAGACACCATGCCCTGCACAGTTCAGATGAGAACTCTTCAAAACCAAGCTGTGGGAGCATGTCAGTGACAGCAGCCCGAGAACTTGCTCCTTTTCACCTCTGCCTCCAAAGTTTCATAGCTGTTTTGAACAAATCACTGCAAGGCACACTCAGAACAGGCTCCTGCAGCTCCTGAGGTAGGGATAGCTCAGAATCACAGAATCACAACAGAATCACAGATGGTAGGGGTGGAAAGGAGCTCTGCTCCAATCCCTTGCTAAAGAAAGAGCACCCACTGCAGGCTGCCCAGGATCACAGTGGCCAGGCAGGTTTGGAATGTCTCCAGAGGAGGAGATTCCACCACCTCTCTGGTCAGCCTGCTGCAGGTTCCAGTACCCTTGCAGTTTTTCCTTATGTTCAGGTGGAATTTTCTGTGTTCCACTTTGTGTCTGTGACCCTTTGTCCTAGCACTGGCACCACCGAAAAGAGTCTGGCCCATCTTCTTGTCCCCACCCTTTAG
The DNA here is from genome assembly GCA_015227895.2 of Colaptes auratus. Classification (NCBI taxonomy): domain Eukaryota; kingdom Metazoa; phylum Chordata; class Aves; order Piciformes; family Picidae; genus Colaptes; species Colaptes auratus. The sequence goes on from CM026892.1 coordinate 25,107,251, forward strand.
CTCTTCCTGAGCATTGCTCAGCTCCCCTCTGGGGCTGCTCTCCTCCAGGCTCAACAGCCCAGGGTGCTCAGCCTTTCCTCCTCACAGAGGCGCTCCAGACCTCTCGGAAACTTTGCAGCCTCTACTGGACTCTCTCCAGTAGTTCCCTGTCTCTCTTCAAATGAGGAGCCAGAACTGGACCCAGTACTCCAGCTGTAGCCTGACTAGGGCAGAGCAGAGAGTGAGAAGAACCTCCCTTGACCTGCTGGTAACAGTGTTCTTAATGCACTCCAGATTTCCCCTGTTTATTTTATAGCTCCAGTTATAAGGAAACAATAATCTTCTCCACCATTTATTGCCTAATGAAGTACAACTCTAGAGTTTTCACACCGCTTTCTTCCTATGGTCAGCCTTTACTCCAGATTGCATTTCCTCACTGTTTCAATTGTTACTAATACCTTAGAATTATGGAATCCTATGAATGCTACTCAGTTTGGGTTCCTGCTACACAAACAGATGCAGACAGGTTGGAAATATCCAGAGAGGGCCACAAGAATGATCTTAGAACTGGAATTCCTGCATCTAACAAAAGGCTGAGAGAACTGGGCTTGTTCAGACTTGAGAAGGGAAGGCTTAGGGAAGCCCTTATTGCTATGTACAGCACAAACGGGGTGGCTGCCAAGAGGATGGAGACTCCTTTTTACAAGGAGTCACATGGAAAAGACAAGGGGTAATGGGTACAAATTACTCCTGGGGAGGTTCCCATTGGACTCCAGAAGAAAATGTTTCTCCATGAGAACATCTAATATTGGAATCAACTCCCAAGGGAAGCAGGGATTCTCCTACACTGGCAGTTTCAAGACTCAGCTTGCCAGGGTGTTGGGCCAGCTCATTGCAACTCTCCCGTTGCCTAGAAAGGTGGGAGCAGATGATCCTCGAGGTCCCTTCCAACCTGTCAATCTATGAGTCCATTTCTTTCATTTTGCCATCACAAAAGACAGACAGCCTGTAGGCTACATTAATGAAAACAAAGACAAAGAAAGCAATCTCCCAGCTCATCTTTGGTTTTCACCTGTTAACAGTACAGAGTGAAAACTGATTGTGACTGAGATTTGCCTCTCGGTGTAAGAATGGTGGTTAAAAAAAAACATAAACCAGGGACAGCACAAAGGTTTCTGTCAGGGAGTTATAGGACAGGGGGGGATGGAGCAAAACTAGATTCAGATTGGATGTTAGGAAGAAGTTGTTCCCCAGGAGGGTGGTGAGAGCCTGGCACAGGTTGCTCAGGGAGGTGGTGGAAGCCTCCTGCCTGGAGGTGTTTGCAGCCAGGGCGCTGTGGCTGTGAGCAACCTGCTGCAGTGTGAGGTGTCCCTGCCCATGGCAGGGGGGTTACAAGGCTGATCTTGAGGTCCCTTCCAACCCTGACAATTCAATGATTTGCTGCATGTGCAAAAAAGGGCATCACCCATGTGAACCACAGGGGCTGTGGATGCCTGCACCTGAGGAGGTTTTGTATCCCAAGCCTCGATCGTTCGGTTTCTGAGCGTTCATTTTCTTCCAGGATTTCCACAGAAAGCAAAACAAGCAAACTCCAACTTTGCCAGAGCCATTTCTTTTATTATTCATAAGTGGGAGATATTACTAAGGATGGCTCAAACTGGGAAAAGGGGGGGGGGGGGGGGGGGATAAAAAAAGAATTTTCTTGGTCCCATCTGCCTAGTAACGTTTTATGATGAGACGTATTACACACATTTATCCAGTGCTGAGCAAACTGCAGCATCACTCAATGTTCACTTAGCAGTGGTGGGGAGAACACAAAAAAAAGCAAGCAAGCAAAAGAAAAAAGGCAAATCATAACAGGCAGCATTTGGGAGGAGGGAAAAGGGGGGCTGGGAGGAAATGTGTAAAACATCCCCGTCCAGGGGATGCTTGCTCTGCACGTGCTCCATCTTAATTCAAGTCATCTCGCCCGACTCCATCACATCTACCCACCAGGGCCAAGGAACATGTACTTCCCCTCCTCAGTGATATCCAGAACAAATCGATTTCACAGAGCTAAATGCTGCTGCTGGCCTGGGAATATTTGTTAAATGGCTATGTGTGATACAGTTAAGTATTACTACTTGTGACTGGTGAGAAAATTGAGCTTTCATAATGTTGCATTTCAGCAGTGGGGGGGGGAAAAGGCCTTTTTTTTTTTATTAAGGAAAGCAAACCATTTGGGTCTTATTTGGCATCCTGTGTTTTTCATTTGGTTAAAAAAGATATAGTGCATTAATGTGCATTTAGTGACATCTAGAAGGGTATGAATGCAAAGTGACTTATGGGAGAGTGGCCGGCAAGGAAGGATGGTGCAACAACCAGAGAACAACACGAGTTTGATGCTGCCCATCACTACCTGATTTGTTCCAGAAGCATCCCAAAACTTCCACTGGTGCAGCTCATAGCAAAATGTTGAGCTTTCCCTGCTCTGTCCTGCCCTGAATCTGATCCAATCTATATTCATTCAGAAATCTCTCTTTGGCTTCGCTATTTGTTGGGCTCTAAACTCCACCAGGGGGGAAAAAAAAAAGAAGGAAGATAAACAGAACCCAGAGCTGAAATCCCCACAGCCACGGGGGTGCTACACTTTCCAGTATTATTTTACTGGATATTGTCAGATCCTAAGTTTTCACTTACAATGCGTGAAAATTTCACACTCTTTCAACCATCCCTTTCAAATCAGTAATAATTTGAAGTCATATCCCTACGGGAGAGGGGAGAGGGGAGAGGGGGAGAGAGAGTTGCAAGACATTTTAAACCATCTGTATAGAATAGCATAGAATAGGAATAGAATAGAAGGTTGGAAGAGACCTTTGAGATCATCAAGTCCAACCTATCACCCAACACCATCTAACAACTAAACCATGGCACCAAGCACCCATCCAGTCTCTTCCTAAACACCTCCAGGGATGGTGCCTCCACCACCTCCCTGGGCAGCCCATCTGTAATTTGCTCTCATCATCTCCTTCAGGGCAGGAGACTGAGACGAGTCCATAGTTATTGGCTGCAGCTGTAAAGTCAGGCTCCCACTGCAGAGCAAGTCAGCTGTGCCAGGGAGGAAAGGTTTGCAGCAGTTCCGGCTCACCTCTGAGCTGCTAGCCTGTTGTTTGGGAAGAGGTGGGCAGGACCACAGCAAATCTGGAAGGTATGAACTGGATTTTTTTTGTGGGGTACAAACCATGGGATTATTATTTGTTGGTTAACCAAGAAGCAGCTTAGCTGAAAACCCAATGCTGTCATGTCTAGGATCAGAGGCAGGAATCTAAGGGTCTACAGAATTGGGTAGGCAAGAGGAAGTCACTGCTTTCCCTTTTGAGAAGAAGAAGAAGTTTACAGCAGCAGCAGCTTAGCTGTAGTGTAGTTGTTCTGGGGAAAGAGAGTAAGCAACCTTTTTAATAGAAGTTATTGCTACTTTTGATGGAGATCTCCCAGGTGGTTTGCTCTTACGAGGCTACATTGGATGTCTTCACAGAAGTTCACCAAAGCAGTCAGAAACAGAGAGAACAAAGCAGGTCAAGTGCTCATGCTTCAACTGGAAAACAGTACTTTAATGAGAGAGAACTTTACCAAGCTCCACTTTCTCCATCTGACACTGAAACAACAGCAGCCTGGCAGTCTGAAAAGGCTCTGAGAGCAAGGGGGGAAAGCTAAAGGGTCACTTCACGTTTTCTCTGCAGGGAGAGCCGAGAGAATGACTGAACCGCAGGGCTGGCCGAGCCGCAACGAAAGCGGGGTTCTTTTGATGAGAATTGCTCTCTGTTGCCTCCCTGGGGTGACTTGCCTTGCAGGAAGAAGTCGTGCATCCCTCTTTCCCTGCTGGCATAAAAACTCAGCTTTCACAACCAAACCTTTCTTCTCAAGCTGGGGGAAATGTTAAGGGATATTGCAACAGAATTAGGTACTTGGTGGTATGGTTTTTTGGTGTCCCCCCCCCCCCTCCAAAGGCTAATAAACACCTGGAACACAAAGTAAGCTTCATGGATTACCCATTTCTTGCATTTTGCAGCAATCCACAAGTGAGCTAATGTCACAGCCTTCTTGTGGAAGGAGCCTATCTCCAGAATGGATAGAAGAAGAAAATCCTTGTCTTCAGCTTGGCCATACCTTAGAGCCTGCACTGTCCTACATCTCAAATAATCTGAGAGCTAAGAGGGTATAGAATCATAGAACCAACCAGGCTGGAAAAGACCTCAGAGATCACCAAGTCCAACCTATTACCTAAGACCTAACACCTCCTGACAACTAAACCGTGGCTCCAAGTGCCACATCCAAGCCTTTTCTGAACACCTCCAGGGACAGGGACTCCACCACCTCCCTGGGCAGCACATTACAGAATCAACCAGGCTGGAAAAGACCTCAGAGATCACCAAGTCCAACCTATTACCTAAGACCTAACACCTCCTGACGACTAAACCATGGCTCCAAGAGCCACATCCAAGCCTTTTCTGAACACCTCCAGGGACAGGGACTCCACCACCTCCCTGGGCAGCACATTATAGAAGTGATAAGTGATACATAACCTACCACAAGAAATACAGAATGCAGAATCAACCAGGCTGGAAAAGACCTCAGAGATCATCAAGTCCAACCTATTACCTAATACCTAACACCTCCTGACACCTAAAGAAGTAGAGCATCCATTTTCCCCTATAGCTGTGGATGTACAGCTCATCTAGCACAGTTTAAATCCCTGTCAAAGACAGATGGCTTGTGGTTGACCAAGTTCAATGATGTTAGGAATGCATGAGCTTTGGCCATGATGGCTAAGAGCAAACTCCAAACCTCAGCAAGGCAATCCAGAATATCCTGAGAAAGCCATGGCAAAAAGAATCTATGAATCAGAAGAGGTTGCACAGTGGCTTTGAAGAGCCAAGGGCACAGCACTGAGTAGAATTACAGAATCATAGAATTGTTAGGGTTGGAAGGGACCTCAAGGATCACCTGGTGCCAACCCCCCTGCCCTCCACAACATCAGGAATTGTACTACCCTGAATTTGCTGCCAGGCAGTCAGAAAAATGATGAAAACCCAATTATATTTTGTTTGGAGTTAGACTGCAACCTCCACGAGGCCTGGAGCCAGGGATTAGAGCAGGAAGCTGTTAATTTTATGGGCTCTGTCCCCTGTGCTCACTGGATGAAGCAGAAGCTCAGCATGAAATACAGTGTGTGCACAAGGTACTGTGTATATACTGCTGACAGTAAAGAGTTCTGAAACTTTGCAGGCTCTGAGTGCTCCTCTGAAACGTTAAATTATTTCAATATAAGTGATACATAACCTACCACAAGAAATGCAGAATGCAGATTAACCAGGTTGGAAAAGACCTTCGAGATCACTGATCATCCAACACCATCTAATCAACTAAACCATGGCACCAAGTGCCTCATCCAGACTCTTCCTAAACACCTCCAGCGATGGTGACGTTACCACCTCCCTGGGCAGCACATCCCAATGGCCAATCTCTCTTTCTGGAAGAATTTCTCCCAACACCTCCAGGCTAAACTCCCCTGGCACAGCTTGAGACTGTGTCCTCTGTTCTGGTGCTGCTTGCCTGGGAGATGAGAGCAACCCCACCTGGCTACAACCTCCCTTCAGGGAGTTGTAGAGAGCAATAAGGTCTCCCCTGAGCCTCCTCTTCTCCAAGCCAAGCAACCCCAGCTCCCTCAGCCTCTCCTCACAGGGCTGTGCTCCAGACCCCTCCCCAGCTTTGTTGCCCTTCTCTGGACACCTTCCAGCAACTCAACATCTTTCCTAAACTGAGGAGCCCAGAATTGGACACAGGACTCAAGGTGTGGCCTAACCAGCACTGAGTACAGGGCAGAATGACTTCCCTGCTCCTGCTGGCCACACTATTCCTGATGCAGGCCAGGATGCCATTGGCCTTCTTGGCTGCCTGGGCACACTGCTGGCTCATGTTCAGGTGCCTGTCAACCACTACCTCCAGGTCCCTCTCTGCCTGGCCATTTTCCAGCCACTCTGACCCCAGCCTGTAGCACTGCCTGGGGTTGTTGTGGCCAATGTGTAGAACCTGGCACTTGGATGTGTTCAATCTTATGCCCTTGGCCTCTGCCCATCTGTCCAGCCTGTTGAGGTCCCTCTGCAGAGCTCTCCTACCCTCTAACAGATCAACTCCTGCTCCCAGCTTGGTGTCATCTGCAAATCTACTGATGATGGACTCAATGTCCTCATCCAGATCATCAATAAATGTTGAGCAGGATGGGGCCCTGCACTGATCCCTAGGGACACCACTGGTGCCTGGCTGCCAGCTGGATGTGACACCGTTCACCACCACTCTCTGGGCTCGGCCCTCCAGCCAGTTCCTAACCCTGCACAGAGTGCTGCTGTCCATGCCAGGGGTTGGTGACTTTGAATTCTTGTTCTGGTAAGGATGCTGGCTGCAGTCAAGTGTGACTAGTCATATTGCTCAGGGTTTTGTTGTTTGGGGATTTTTTTACGTAAGAGGAGGTTGTTAAACCCAGCTTAATACTGACTGTCTGAACAGCATTAGCAGCTGACAGCTGAGATGCAGGTCTATTAGAATGTGGGTTTTTCTAGCCTGGAACAGCTCAGGGGTTTAGTAGAAAACACTGAGCAAAGTTAGAAATGAACCAATGATTGATACTATTCCTCTGAAATGAGCACTGTATTAAGAAAAAAAAAAATCCCAACTGACCAACAAAGTAAAGAAAGGAAAATTAAGGTGCTGGAAAGATGTATTTCCTCCCCCCCCCCCTTTTCTTCCCAAAGTTACTGCAATTTTGAACATGATGATGACGTTTTCTTGGCCGAGTTTTTCAGACTCCTGCTCCGCAGCATTGCAGCTTCCTTCGAGCATCAGCAGCTGTTGACTGAGCATCAGCCTCAGATGCTTTGCCCAGAAGCAGCCCCAAAGGGGCTACCCTGACCTCATGCCCCCACCTCGGGGGTGAGAAGATGGGGGAGGGACACGACACATTCCCACACCCCACGGGTGACAGCACTGGGCAGGGACACAGAGCCGCCCCGCAGGCAACAGCACCGCGCAGGGGCATGGTGCATCCCTGCAGGTGACAGCAGCGGGCAGGGACACGGAGCGTCCCTGCACCCCCATCTCACGGCTGACAACACCGGGCAGGGACGTGGCACATCCCCAGGGGTGACAGCACCGGGGAGGGACACAAGGCATTCCCACGCCCCAGGGGTAACAGCAGCAAAAGGGGGACATGATGCATCCCCACAGGTGAGAGGGACGCGGAGCAGTCCCGAGGCTGACAGCACCGGACGGGGACACAGAACCTGCCTGGAACCTCACCCCACAAGCGGCAGCACCGGGCAGGAGCATGGCACAGCCCCACAGGCAACAGCATCGGGCAGGGACGTGGCTCATCCCCACAGCCCTGCTCCACAAGGGACAGCACCGGGCAGGGACACGACACGTCCACAAGGCCAGGGTGCCAGCACCGGCCGGAGGCACAGCACACCCCCCAAGCCCCCAGCTGCGGCTGACAGCCCCGGGCAGGCTGAGCTCCGCAGGTCCGCGGCCGCTGCTGCCGGGCGAGATGCCGCTAGAGGGTATCGCAGCCGTGGGAAGCAGCCGAGGCTCCAGCCGAGAAGAATGAATCGAGTTTGTGTCCAAACACGCAACCCTCGGCTCCTCCTGCGATGCTTTTGACGTTGGCTGAGGCTGCAGCCACATATTACACCTTTCCCTCTTCCACCAGGCAGCAGCAGGGCACTAAAAGCTGGTGTTGATAATCCTATTAGTGGCTTCTCTGTTTATTACCTGTAATTAAATGTTGCCATTTACAGTGTAGGGGATATGAGACAATAAGAGAGTTAGAAACTGGTTAAATCCTGCCTTAAACCTGCAACCTTTGACAAGAGGGAAAGCATTTGGGGTTTTTCTCCCCTTCTCATATATTTCAGCCTCATGAACATAAGACTCTCAAATGGATTTCACCAAGCATAAAGCAAAAATGTTGAGAGAAAGCCCTGAGCTTGAGAGAAAGCCTCCTACTGAAGAGGAGCTTGTTCCTTGAAGTCCTTTGACTTCACAAGGGACTTCAAGATGGATCCAACAGCAGAGGCAGCCCTCACATCTATCAGGAAATACTCAATATTCATGAGCATTTGCTTACCCAGCCCCAGCTTGTGGCTTGCTTATTAGTTTTGCTGACAAACGCTGGGGGGGGGATGGTGGGAGGGGGTTGGGTTTTGTTGTCTTTTTTTAAGTGAATGAGCCTGGGTGCAGAAACAATGCCGTAATTAAAGCAAATCAGGACATGTAAGTGTTGTAAACAAAAGGACTGGTGGTCGTCTTCGTAGCACTCTTCAGTGAGCTGCCATCTGTTCACTAGAACAAGCTTCTACTTCTCAAGTGTCCACCAGCACTTTAATTTCTGTGCAACGCTGAATAAAAATGAAGTGAAATTAATTTCTGCAAGCTCATGAAATTGTTTCCTTGTGGAATAAAGTTCTGACACATTCTGCCTATCTCAGCCCCCATGAGGGGGAGTCTGAGACTTTCAGTGCACCAAGCATCTCCAAGCCAGAGCCATCCTCACCCCTTCAACTCACCACAGGACTAGCCAGCACAGAAGTAGACAACATTGTAAGTTGAAGCAGGTTCATCATCTTCTGCACCAATACCAAGCTGCCCTGTCCCTATCCACAGCTTCAGTCCAGTCTGAGAGGCTTTCATCATCTACAAGCCCACTCATCTTGATAACCACTGCAGAAAGAAGCTGCCCTCTGCCCCTGAGGCACGAGTCTCCAGTTCCCACTCTAGACAAGGCCCACAGTTGATTTGCAGGTTGTCTGAGGACAGCTTCATTATAAACTTGGTACCATATATATTTTTTCCTAACTGCTGCTCAGGCTCCCATCCTCCAAAGCCAAACCTTATGAAGGAACCAGGTTAATCAAACCTGAGGATAAAAATCCAGTCTTGGTTGAGTAGCCAAACACTTGCAGCCCTATTTTGGTTCTATAGCTAGATGTCATCCTGCCTTGCAGTTACCATCACTAACCATGGCTCTGTCCACCTATAGAGCAATAGCCAAAGACCATCTTGAAGATTCCTCTGATCCAGGACCACTCTCTTCTTCCAAACACACAGTGAGTCTCAGGCTGCTTTCAAACATTCCACTGAACACCGTCAGATTTAACCACCCAGAAACCTCACCCAGTCCTAAACTTCGTTCTTGTCTGCATCACCAATTTCACCTTCCAACTCCAGCCAAAACAACCATCCTTACAAGTACAACCTTCTTTTAATCATCCAGTGTGCTTGTGCATTGCCAACTCTTTTGGGTCACAGCCAGCTGCATTAATTTTATGCTTTAATTTAATGCTTTCATTCCAGCGCTACTCTGGGACAATATTCTGGAATCTCTGCTTTTCTCTGACCTCAGCTACTTTCAAGCATATAAAACACCATGCACATTTTTTTCTGGGGCTTGATGATCTCTGACTGGAGCAGTTGGGAGGTCAGGGTGTGAATCTTTCTTCATATGGTTTGCTATTGATAGCACTATAATTGAACTTCTATCAATAACCAGTGCACAAAAGCCTTGGCTGCAAATTGGAAACTTACTACTAAGAGCATAATTAAAATGAAAATTCCTTGAAGATCAAGTTAAAGCTAACTTTGGCTGCACCTGCTCCTAATTAAACTGAAGGAGTCTATTGCTTTTTGCAAAGATAAGAAAAACAAAAAATCCATCATAGGGGGAACCTTTGTAAAGCTGAGTATATCATCAGAGGGAAAGCAGAGCCTGCCTGCTTAGTATCATAGTATCAGTCAGGTTGGAAGGGACCACAAGGATCATCTAGCCAACCCCCCTGCCAGGGCAGGGACACCCCACACTAGATCAGGCTGCCAGAGCCTCATCCAGCCTGGCCTTAAACACCTCCAGGGATGGAGCCTCAACCACCTCCCTGGACAACCCATTCCAGGGCTTCACCACTCTCATGGTGAAGAACTTCCTCCTCATGTCCAGCCTGAATCTCCCCACCTCCAGCTTCATTCCATTCCCCCTAGTCCTATCACTATCTGAGATCCTGAGATCCTCCCCAGCCTTCTTGGAGGCCCCCATCAGATACTGGAAGGCTTCAGGTGTGGGTTGCTTTTCCTACTTCTGTAGAATCAAAGAATGGAGTCATAGGCTGGAAAAGAGCTTTAGGATCAGAGAGTCCACCAACCAACCCAACATTATCAAATCTGCTTCTAAACCGTGTCGCTCAGCACCGCATCTACACATCTCTTAAACGCCTCCAGGGATGGGGACTCCACCACTTCCCTGGGCAGCCTGTTCCAGGACATGACAATGCTTTGGGGGAAGAAAGTTTTCCCAACAAGAAACAAGAATGATTGCACAACGAGATGCCCCTGGGCAGTGCCTCACCACCGCAGACCTGACCTTGCTCTCAGCAACCCAGATGAAAGGATTTACTTCATGTTTGGAAGCTAAGGGTTGAGAAAACCTCCTGCCCAAGGACTTCTTCCTTCCACAAGCAGAGAATATCTTTTTGGAAATCTTAACTGAGCAAATCTTGCTAGAAGAAACCACTAAATTCTGCTGCTGCTGTCCCTTTGGAGGCTCATTCTGTGTCCCTCGTGAAGATATGCAGGGAGTATCTTACCACGCAAGTTTTTGCCAGGCTGATAAGGAGAGTTTGGAGGGAACCAACCTCCAGTGACCCAGCCTCGGAGGCTCCATGTTTTCACACTCTTTTCTAAGAGCTTTGGAGGGGAGCATCTCATGGAAATCTTTAGCTTCTCAGTCTGCTTCTCGTTCCTCCCTGAGGAGCTCAGAGCAGGGATAGAAATTCTCCTCCTCAAGTCAGAATAACTGAAAACCAGAAGACACTGAGGAATAATAACTCACTTTCTGCAAACTGAAACTTGCATGGAAGTTTGGGGAAGTGAAGTTAAAGCTGGCTCAGGTAGCTTTTCTCTTTGGAGAATGAGAAGTTCAGCAGTTTCCCAACGTGGAAACTTGGGCTCTTTGGCATCTGGCTGAAGAGGCCAGAGTGGAGCATGCTCAGCAGTGAACTGGTGCCCTCCTTCCCTCCGGCTGGTTGTTTCTGCAAAACAAGCTCGCAGTTCAGTTCTGAAGGCCAACACATTAAACAGCAGAGCCTGCACCCTGTTGCGGCTGCAGGTTTCGGGAGGAGGGATAACCGACCAAGATGCAGCGCCTGAACCACCCTCCCCATCAGCACAGCTCTCCAGCAAGACTCCAGCCATGCCCCCAAGGCAGATGGAGATGGAAATGGTTTCTTCTTCAGCATGAAACTCACTTGAAAAACCAGCTTTGCTCTCACAGTAACAATCTTGGGAAACATTCTTGTGGAAGCTTTTAAAAGAGATGGACTCCTGCACAAACCAAACGACCCCTGGCATGCAGGAAGGAGCTAACATGAAGGGATATCAAAATGCTGATGGCAAAACAAAAAGGTGACTGACTCTTGCAGGAACAATGTGCACCACCTCTGACAACGTGTCCTGTCAGAGAAATGGATACAGAATTGCACATATCACCCAGATTGGGACAGGTGTGGTACAGGACACACTTCACGCCACCAATTAAAAGGGGAGCAGGTGTTGAGAGTAGTCAGCCTTGCTAACAAGTGTCCAAAAACAAACCCTTGGTGACCACATCTCACAAAGAGCACTGCAAGGAGTTTAGCACAGACACATCATGCAGTATTTTCTGTCAACTTAATAGAACTCTTCAGCTTTCACACATCTATGCGAGAGTGGGAGAGACAGTAAGTGTTTGGGTCTCTGCCTTGGCTCAGAAAATGTCCTGATTTCCCTTCCAAAGCCCTGATTTCATACCACCTCTAGAGCTGCACCCATCCAAAATTCTTGGAGTACAGTGAAGGAGTTACTTGTGCTCCTGGGGGGTAACTTGAAACCAACCCAAACAGTACTGGCATAGAATTGTAGAATCAACCAGGCTGGAAGAGACCTCCAAGATCACTCACTCCAACCTATCACCCAGCCCTGTCCAATCAACCAGACCATGGCACTAAGTGCCTCATGCAGGCTTTGCTTGAAGATCTCCAGGGACCTCCACCGCCTCCCTGGGCATCACATGGCAAATGTGATGGCCAATGACTCTCTCTGTGAAGAGCTTCATAGAATCAATAAGATTGGAAAAGACCTCAGAGATCATCAAGTCCAACCTATCACCCAACCCTTCGTGACTAACTAAACCACAGCTCCAAGTGCCACATCCAACCCTTTTTTGAACGCCTCCAGGGATGGGGACTCCAGCACCTCCCTGGGCAGCACATTCCAGTGGCCAGTCTCCCTTTCTGGCAAGAATTTCTTCCTAACACCTCCAGGCTAAACCTCCCCTGGCACAGCTTGAGACTGTGTCCTCTCATTCTGGTGCTGCTTGCCTGGGAGAAGAGACAAACCCCCACCTGGCTACAACCTCCCTTCAGGTAGTTGTAGAGAGCAATAAGTTCACCCCTGAGCCTCCTCTTCTCCAGGCTAAGCAACCCCAGCTCCCTCAGTCTCTCCTCACAGGGCTGTGCTCCAAACCCCTCCCCAGTCTTGTTGCCCTTCTCTGGACACATTCAAGTGTCTCAAAGTCCTTCTTAAATTGAGGAGCCCAGAACTGGACTTCTTCCTGAACCTCCCCTGGCACAACTTGAGAAAAAAAGTGGTATGGCTCCCACTAAGGAGAAAAGAAAAACCTTTATACACATGCAAGCTCTAGTGTAACTGCATCAAGGACAAAAATCATTCTGCAAGAGCTGCTCGTCACTTCACACTGAATTTAATCACACTTTAGGCTTTAATTAGATTTTTCCCTGTTATTCTGCTATCTGGTTTTCTCACTTCTTTATTTATTTATTTTATTGTTGGTTTTGTTTTTTTTTTCCACTTGACTGATCGTTTTGTTGTTCCACTGATGCTCTCTTTATACTCTGGACTGCAAACAGCTTCATGCCCTAGGGATGACAAATACTTTTAGGCTTGGTTACTCGTAATGATGGATGCCCACGGTGCAGGTAGAGGAGGTGGGGAGAGTGAGCTCTCACGGTGCCTGTTTCTCCTCCTCTGCTGAGCAGATTTCTTAGAGGCAGATGCCTGACTGCCACTCTCACCTGCCTGATCCTTGAGCAGTGAGATGTTATTAATTAATGGCTTGTTTTCTGATAGTGACTTATCCCATCTATTTTGCACACCACAGAGATCTGGCAGGAATGGAGTAACTATCATTGCAGAAGAGGCCTGAGTGCCATCTGTTTTTCCTGGCACCAGCATTTCTGGGGAGGTTAGAAAGGTGGAGGACCAAATATTTTCTCGTCCACTTTTCTCTAAATCATTGTCAAAGGAAAAAAAAAAAAAGAGAAAGAAAGAAAGAAAGATAAGTTTTGAAACACTCTGCCTCCTTTTTCCCCTCTTTTGAGAGCACACACAGAGAGGTTACATGTACTTTCCACAACATGATCTTATATATTTTTTTCTGTTGCCTGACAGAATCCATATGTTCCAGCCTCAGACCATCTGTCACTCCTGATTCTCTTGCACAAAAGATTTTGATGCATTTCCCTGGTGATTGATTTCTTCCTGTAATTTACTGGGGGGGGGGGGAGCATTTTACAGAAGGAATTTTCATACCTCACCACCCCAAGGTAGGCTACATGGCCCAGATCTCCTCAGCGACGAAAGGCTGGATGAATAAAGAGCTTTCAGTTCTCAAGCAGAGCATGGCTGGGTTTTGCTGGGTTGCTTTTTTTCCCTTCCCCTCTCCTAGAAAGCAAAGTCCCTCTGGAACACAGTGCAGTAGTGAAAGGGTTGTTTGCTTGCTCAAGATTCATAGAATTGTTTTGGTTTGAAAAATACAAGTTTAAGATCACTGAGTCCAACCATTAAGCCAGCACTGCCAGGTCACCATCTCCCTCAGCACCACATCAACATAGCTTTTCAATCCCTCCAGAGATGGGGACTCCACCACTTCCCTGGGCAGCCTGTTCCAGGGCTTGACAAAATCTTTCAAGCAAGACATATTTTTCTTAATCTCCAACCTAAAGCTCCCTTGGAGCACCCTGAGGCCATTTCCATTTGTTCTACTGCTTGTTCCTTGGGAGAGGACACCAAGCCTCACCTGGCTACAGCCTTCTTTCAGAGAATAGTAGAGAGTGAGGAGGTCTCCTCTCAACCTCCTTTTCTTCAGGCTACACAACCCCAATTCCTTCAGCTGCTCCTCCAAGACTTGTCCTCTAGACCCTTCACCAGCCTCATTACCTTTGTGTGGACATGGCCTAGCTCCTCAATGACCTTCTTGTAGTGAGGATTAATAGCTCCTTGCCAAAACCAAGTCCCAGAGAATTAACTCCAGTTACAACTCCAAGCATCTTCACAGGGCTTTGAGATGACTAAATACAAGCAGACTAACTCACAAACACTGCAAGTATTGGAGACCTGTAATGACAGAGCTGCAGGATGGATGTTGTCATAAGCCTTAAGTACCAAGCAGTAACTTTGAGGTTTGTTCTTACTCCTGGAGCACAGATTTATAAATGACTTTCTAGTTACTGTCTGGCTAGCAGAAGAAATGGAAGACCAGAGTGTGCTTCAGATGGGAAGTAAATAATTCATGTTTATTTTGGTTTCTAGTCAGTATTATGGCTGTCTGCAAATAACTGTTTCATGTTCCCTGTGTTCATATCCCTTCAAATGAGCTGACTGCTAAAAGCAATGCTTTGCTGGTTACTACTCACTCTTCCATCCACTTAGGACACCCAGTCCTTTGCCAAAGTCATCTCTCTGCAACAGAAGACCCTTGACTACATTATGAGCTCATCAAATCACAGAATTTCAGGGGCTGGAAGGGACCTCAAGAGATCATCCAGTCCAACCCCCCTGCCAAAGCAGGGCCACCAATACGTGGTGGACTTAACCTTGGCACTTCATAAAACAAAACAGAAACCTAAGTCATATTGCCTTGCCTTATTTCCCCTTCATTGCCTTGCACAAATTGACTGCAACTTCATCCAACCTGGTATGAACTCTCTCCTAGCTGGTCAGCAGCACTTGGAAAACTGCCACAGCCAGCATCTTGGATCCCACTCAGTATTTCCCACATTATGAAGGTGCTTTGTCCAGCGACTACCACCTGACTTATCCTAAGCTAATGGAAAGCATTGCTATCAATGCATTCAAGGAACTTGGTATAGTCCTTCCTAGACCTTTAAAAGATATCACAGCAGCACAGGAAAAACTGATTCTCAAAATGCTGAAATGGAAAGAAAGTGGCCTGGTACAGTAACACCAATTCTCCTAATGTTCATTCACCAACTAAAAAGAAAAGCACACTTCCTGAGTCTGCTTTCCCCCCCCCTTGTGTATAATGTGACAATCACAAAAAACAAATCCAAGATGACAGTTTTCTAGGGAAAAAATGTGATTATTGGGAAAAAGAAAACAGTAGAATCATAGATTCATAGAATTGTCAGAGTTGGAAGGGACCTCAAGGATCAGCCACTTCCAACCCCCCCTGCCATGGCCAGGGACACCTCACACTGCAGCAGGTTGCTCACAGACACATCCAGCCTGGCTGCAAAAACCTCCAGGGATGAGGCTTCCAGCACCTCCCTGGGCAACCTGTGCCAGGCTCTCACCACCCTCATGGGGAAGAACTTCTTCCTAACATCCAATCTCAATCTACCCATTTCTAGGTTTTTTTCCCCATTCTTCCCAGTCCTACCACTCCCTGACACCCTCAGAAGTCCCTCCCCAGCTTTCTTCACATACTGGAAGGCCACAATTAGTTCTCCTCAGAGCCTTCTCTTCTCCAGACTGCCTCAGACTCCCAACTCCCTCAGTCTGTCTTCAGAGCAGAGCAGCTCCAGCCCTCTGCTCATCCTTGTGGCCCTTCCCTGGACACCTTCCAGCACCTCCAGATCTTTCCTGTAATACAGGCTCCAGAACTGGACACAGTACTCCAGGTGTTGTCTCACCATCTAAGATCACCATAGCCATTCAGCCACATCCCAAAGTGTCATAACCACAGGTATCTGGAACACTTCCAGGGACAGTGACTCCACCAAATCCCTGGGCAGCCTATTCCCATGCCTGACAACTCTTGCAGGAAAGACAATTTTCCTGTTACCTGGTTATCGACAAAGTGTTCCATAAAGGAAGATGCAAAAGGAGGACTTGAAATCCAAGTGCTTCTCTCTGGAGGCTTCTGGATTACTCTGTATTTCCCATGTCCCATCATAGAGAGAAGACAGGATGTGATTTGAGTCTTACAGGTGACATAAATGAAGGGATGTAGCTGGGAATGGAAGCACAGGAAAGCATAGCTGGGATTTCCAAAGAGGATTGCAGCTTCATAGCCAAACTAAAATGTTTAGCTTTCCTTTGAAATAGTCTCCCAAGGAAGGCAAAAACCAGAAACAACTCTCCTTTTCTTTTTCTCTTTCATAAATAATATTTCCCCCTCCTCATCACAATTTCTCTGCAACTTTTCTTTTAATCAAAATTTGATTGAAACCACAAATTTTAATCTGGAAGGAAAACCTTTGGAAAGCCTCTCAGCCAGGGTTCTTTTTTTTTATCCTAAGAAACACACTCCTACAAAACACCAAAAAGGTCTCCTGCTTCCTTCTGCAAGCTACCAGGAAAGGCAAAACCCTGCTGCAAACGCTACCAAAAATACACTGAAATTGTTCTCGGGAGTGGTTCTAAATAGTATCACAAAAATGGGGAAATGTGGTGCCTAGGAAAGGTCTGGGGTCATCACCACAAAGCCTGGCCCCTAAAATGAAAGCCTTTTTATGTTATCCCCCACTAGAGGCATTTTCAGGAGAGGGAATGAAAGTCGTCTCATGACCCAAATGCAAACTTCGTCCTTTGTTCTACACAGAGAGAGTGATTGCCCATTGGAATGGGCTGCCCCGGGGAGGTGGTGGAGTCACCATCCCTAGAGGTGTTCAGGAGGAGACTTGATAGGGTGCTTGGTGCCACGGTTTAGTTGATTAGGTGGTGCTGGATGATAGGTTGGACATGATGATCCTGAGGGTCTCTTCCAACCTGGTCTATTCCATTCTATACAATACAATAAATCCAGGTTGGAAGAGACCTTCCAGATCATCGTGTCCAACCTATCAACCAATCCAACCCACCTAAACAACTAAACCATGGCACCAAGCACCCCAGCAAGTCTCCTCCTGAATACCTCCAATGATGGTGACTCCACCACCTCCCTGGGCAGCACATTCCAATGGGCAATCACTCTCTCTGTATAGAACTTCTTCCTAACATCCAGCCTAAACCTCCCCTGGCACAGCCTGAGACTGTGTCCTCTTGTTCTGGTGCTGCCTACCTGGGAAAAGAGACCAACCTCTGCCTGTCTACAATCTCCCTTCAGGGAGCTGTAGAGAGCAATGAGGTCACCCCTGAGTCTCCTCTTCTCCAGGCTAAGCAACCCCAGCTCCCTCAGCCTCTCCTCACAGGGCTTGTGTTCCAAACCCCTCACCAACTTTGTTGCCCTTCTCTGGACACCTTCCAGCAAGTCAACCTCCTTCCTAAACTGAGTTGGCCCAGACCTGGACACAGTACTCTAGTACTTCTATTCCATTCTATTCTATTCCATTCTAATGAGAACTTCATGATGCCTATCTTCAGGCCCATTCTGCAGCATTAGTGTGCAATGCCAAGATCTGGAAAGCAGTCTGCATCCCACTGAAACAGAAGCCATGAATCTGGGCACAGTGGATCTGATGTCTTCCATGCAGCCTTACCTCTAGTTTCCATAGGCACCAATTTTGCAAACCCATGTAATGGAGAGCTTGATTGTACCTCTCCAGAGCAATTGCTGCTAAGAGCAATTGACTGAACCCTGCTGTCTCCACATTCTCATATTTTGCTTTGATTTTCCACAGCTGCACTGTGGAAAAAAAAGGTGTTTCAGTGTCAGGAACCTCTGAAAAGACAGGGCTGTGTGCTGTGCCTGCCAATTCTCTCTGACAGCTCCTGCTCACAGGCCTTCAAATAAACAATGCTCTGTATCTGTAGTTCTTGACAACCTGCTCTACTGTCTTGTACAAAACTTTAGTCTCCCCCCCCACCTTTTTTTCCCCCCTCTCTTGACTGCAAAAATAAATACATAAAAATACCATGAACAAATAACTCCTTTATGTATTCTGCTTCACCCCATTCAGCACTGTTAGTTGCATTTACTGATAAAACATTTTAAGGTAATCAAACTCTGGAGCACTCTGTTTTTCCTGAGCTGGAGTTTTCACACTCTGTCTGATTGAAAGGGATCTGGTGGTATCTCTGGAAAGCTTCAGTATCTCACACAATTGTCAGGGTTGGAAGGGACCTCAAGGATCAGCCAGTTCCAACCCCCCTGCCATGGCCAAGAACACCTCATACTACAGCAGGTTGCTCTCAGACACATCCAGCCTGGCTGCAAAAACCTCCAGGGATGAGGCTTCCACCACCTCCCCGGGCAACCTGTGCCAGGCTCTCACCACCCTCATGGGGAAGAATAGATTAGAATAGAATAGAATAGAATAGAATAGAATAGAATAGAATAGAATAGAATAGAATAGAATAGACCAGACCAGACCAGGTTGGAAGAGACCTTCGAGATCATCATGTCCAACCTATTATCCAACACCACCTAATCAACTGAACCATAGCACCAAGCACCCCATCAAGTCTCCTCCTGAACACCTCCAGTGATGGTGACTCCACCACCTCCCTGGGCAGCACATTCTAATGGGCAATCACTCTCTCTGTGTAGAACCTTCTTCCTAACAGCCTAAACCTCCCCTGGCACAGCTTGAGATTGTGTCCTCTTGTTCTGGTGCTTCTGTGTCCTCTTGTTCTGAACTTCTTCCCAACATCTAATCTAAATCTCCCCTCCTCTGTCTTGGATTCATTCCCCCTGGTCCCACTACTACCACCTGACACCCTAAAAGCTCTGGGAAGCTTCAGTGTTCAGCACGGCTGAATTCATAGCTCAAGTAAGGGAAGAGTAACATTTTACTCCACGTTGCTTCTCTTTTTTGAGGACATTTAAACAGTGCTGTGTTTATTTTCACATTTTTGACAAGGGTTTCTTGGCCATTTGTTCCATTACATTCTGGTGCCATGGTTTAGTTGATTAGGTGGGTTGGATTAGTTGATGGGTTGGATTAGTTGATAGGTTGGATGCAATGATCTTGAAGGTTTCTTACAACCTCGTCTCCTCTACTCTACTCTACTTCTAATTCCACTATAAATACACATTTAAGGGGGAGGGGGAGGGAAATCCTAATGACTTTGTACTTTCCTCTCACCAGGGCACGTTTTCTCACCTACTCTACTTTCAGGTGCTTGCAGCATTTAACCTGCACAACTTGTGGGGTTTGCAGAGCACAACAGGAACACCAAGGCGTATCCAGCGTCCTGGATGGCTGCATTTCCTCTTTCATCATTAATTCAGCAGTTACATTTTTCTTTCCATTTTTGCTGCTAATAGATCTGCTCAGCTTTCCTTTCAAGGTGAATTCTGATCAGGTGTTTGGCTTCAGTGTGGCTTTACCCTTGACTTTGGAGGTGTTGCTTAAGTTGCACCAGAGGAGGTTTAGGTTGGGGATTAGGAAAAATGTCTTTGCTGCAAGAGGGGTCAGGGATTGGAACAGGCAGCCCAGGGAGGTGGTGGAGTCCCCATCCCTGGAGGAGTTAAAAAAACAACCTATAGAGATGGCACCTGAGGACATGGTTTAATGGCAATGGTGGTTTCTGATTGATGGTTGGACTTGATAATCTTAAAGGTCTTTTCCAACCTATGATTGGCACGGTCTGCACTCAGGACTAATGGTGCATGACACAAATAATACATCAGCAGGGTCCTGAAGACCACTGAAGAGAGAAAGTGTATGAGAAACATTGGAATGGGCTGCCCAGGGAGGTGGTGGAGTCACCATCCCTGGAGGTATTCAAGAGGGGATTGGACGTGGCACTTGGTGCCATGGTTTAGTCATGAGGTCTGTGGTGACAGGTTGGACTTGATGATCTTTGAGGTCTCTTCCAACCTTGGTGAATCTGTGGTAAGGAAAGCCTTCAGAGACAAGGAAGGTAGGTAAGAAGCTTTAAATCTTGTGTTCCTTTTCCAGACATGGTACAGTCACAAAGGGACTGATCCCACCCCTTTCAGAAATTACTCTGTGCTTCAGATCCGCTTTCACAGGTTCTGAAGAAATCTTTTGTGATGTCAGTGAAAGTTGTGTTGTTCAACTTGTGAATAAACAAATGAATCAATTAATCCTTACCACACCAGCTTCTGAACAGTTAAAGCATAATCCCAGGCCTTGTGGATGTTCTTTTGTAAGGAGACAGGGAAACTTTCCTCAGATTTAGTGCCTGATGATGCCAGAGATGATCTGTGTTTCGCTGGACAAAACACTTAGAAGAAATTTCATGCACTATTAGGCATGTTGAGATGCTGATAAGTGCCTAATGGGGTTTTTTGAATTAATTCAAGTCAGACAAAAATATATCCTGTCATGGTCTAATTTCCTTGTTGTCTTTTTTCCCCCCTAATATAGGAAGGAAAGGGGAAAAAAAAAAGAGTGTAGAAGGGCCATGACTGCTCCTACCAGTATCTGAATGGGGCCTACAGGAAGGCTGGGGAGGGACTTGTCAGGATCTCAGGTAGTGATAGGACTAGGGGGAATGGAATGAAGCTGGAGGTGGGGAGATTCAGGCTGGAGGTGAGGAGGAAGTTCTTCCCCATGAGAGTGGTGAAGCCCTGGAATGGGTTGTCCAGGGAGGTGGTTGAGGACCCGTCCCTGGAGGTGTTTAAGCCCAGGCTGGATGAGGCTCTGGCCAGCCTGATCTAGTGTGGGGTGTCCCTGCCCATGGCAGGGGGGTTGGAACTAGCTGATCCTTGTGGTCCCTTCCAACCCTGACTGATACTATGATACTGATAACTGAGAATTGTTGCTTGTATTGATCTTAAGTAAGACCTGAAGTTATCAGCACAGCCCTATGAGGAGAGGCTGAGGGAGCTGGGGTTGCTCAGCCTGGAGAAGAGGAGGCTCAGGGGAGACCTTATTGCTCTCTACAACTACCTGAAGGGAGGTTGTAGCCAGGTGGGAGTTGGTCTCTTCTCCCAGGCAACCAGCACCAGAACAAGAGGACACAGTCTCAAGCTGTGCCAGGGGAGGTTTAGGCTGGATGTTAGGAAGAAATTCTTCCCAGAAAGAGTAATTGGCCATTGGAATGTGCTGCCCAGGGAGGTGGTGGAGTCACCATCCCTGGAGGTGTTTAGGAAGAGCCTGGATGAGGCACTTGGTGCCATGGTTTAGTTGATTAGATGGTGTTGGGTCTTTTCCAACCTGGTCTGGTGTATTCCATTCCATTCCATTCCATTCCATTCCATTCCATTCCATTCCATTCCATCCCATCCCATCCCATCCCATCCCATCCTGTCTAGGCAGAAGGTACTGCAAAGCTGGGTCTCAGTATTTACCTTGCAGTGAATCTGCATGGGATTTTTTTCAGGCAGCAACAATAATCAAGTGACAGCTTTGTACAAAATAAATCCAATTGTGATGTGTTTGTTCCTTCCTTGTGCCAGCTTCAGACAAATTCTTGACTTTGACAGATGATCTCCAAGCATTAATTTGTGCTGTCCTGAAATGGTTCCTTCTGACCTTCCACTGCTCTGATTTCTGGCAATAAAGAACGTGCCACATAAACACAGCAGCGGCTTTGCCAGCCCAAAAGGAAAGAGCACGTGGCTAATTAAGAAACACTAAAGATGGTGCTAGTAACCCTTCAAAATTACAGTCCATTAATTTCAGTTTTACAGTGGAACCACTTATTTCCACATTAATAATGAATGAAATCCTCATAATTAACATTATTGCAGTAGGGGAGAATTTATGATATATCGTGCCTGATTATATGTCTGATTAGTTCTGTGTGACATTAACAATCCAGTGGATAATTTATGATTTTCCCTATCAAAAAGCAAAACCCAACGCAGACTACACTGCCAATTGCTGAAAGTAAACTCAATGAGCTGAATTTGAAACAATCTGAATTATTTATTGGGAATAATGAAAGCAGGAGGGAAGGTTTTAACTCTTTCTGCACTAGCAGTTGAAGTTCCTTCTGTTTGTCACAGCACCACAGTATCACCAAGGTTGGAAGAGACCTCAGAGATCATCTAGTCCCACCTGTCACCACAGACCTCATGACTAAACCATGGCACCAAGTGTTCTACCCCTGTACACTGCACTGGTTAGGCCACACCTTGAGTCCTGTGTCCAGTTCTGGGCCCCTCAGTTTAGGAAGGATGTTGACTTGCTGGAAGGTGTCCAGAGAAGGGCAATGAAGTTGGTGAGGGGTTTGGAAGACAAGCCCTATGAGAAGAGGCTGAGGGAGCTGGGGTTGCTTAGCCTGGAGATGAGGCAGCTCAGGGGTGACCTTATTGCTCTCTACAACTCCCTGAAGGGAGGTTGTAGACAGGCAGAGGTTGGTCTCTTCCCCCAGGCAGGCAGCACCAGAACAAGAGGACACAGTCTCAGGCTGCACCAGGGGTGGTTTAGGCTGGAGGTTAGGAAGAAGTTCTACACAGAGAGAATGATTGCCCATTGGAATGGGCTGCCTGGGGAGGTGGTGGAGTCACCATCCCTGGAGGTGTTCAGGAGGAGACTTGATGGGGTGCTTGGTGCCATGGGTTAGTTGATTAGGTGGTGTTGGATTAGTTGATAGGATGGACACGATGATCCTGAAGGTCTCTTCCAACCTGGTCTGGTCTATTCTATTCTATTCTTAAACTAAAGCTGGCTGGATGTCTCTCTCTCTCAACCTGATTTACCCACTCCTCAATTCCACCAGTTCCATGCCTGCTTATTTTAATGCAGGGGAATCACAAAGCCTTGTTTTGTGTTTTGAGAATGATTCTGTGCTGCTCTCACCTGCAAGATATCGAAGTTCTTCATTTAAGTGCTGCTGTACCCTGAGGAAAGCCATTCAGTCCCTCTTACCGCCCTTGCTCCGTGCTCTCAGCTCCCTCTCCCCTGACTGAATAACCAATTTCTTGTTGTACAGAATACACAATTAACCAAGTTGGAAAAGACCTTTGAGATCATCAAGGCCAACCTATCCCCCAACACCATCTGATCAACTAAACCATGGCACCAAGTGCCTCATTCAGTCTAATTTTAAACACTCCCAGTGACGGTGACTCCACCACCTCCCTGGGCAGCACATTCCAAGGGCCAATCTCTCTTTCTAGGAAGAATTTCTTCCCAACATCCAGCCTAAACCTCTCCTGGCACAGATTGAGACTGTGTCCTCTTGTTCTGGTGCTGGCTGCCTGGGAGAAGAGACCAACCCCCACCTGGCTACAACCTCCCTTCAGGGAGTTGTAGACAGCAATAATGTCTGCCCTGAGTCTCCCCCAGGCTAAAGAATCCTAGCTCCCTCAGCCTCTCCTCACAGGGACAGAGGCTCTCTCATTTTGTGGACAGAGCCTCTAGAATAATAATAATGGAGAGAACCTCTCTAATTTGCTAGCACTGATTCATTTTCTTTTGTGTTCATCTTCATTAAAAGTAAGGAAAAAAATAATTAAAAAAAAAAAAAAGGCATTTTAAAAATCCCATCTCCACTTTAAATGGTGGCTTCAGCCTTGCAGCTCTTATTAGAGGTCATAGGATTTTAGCTTCCCCATACTGGAGAGTCAACTAAGCCGCATTTAAGCATCTGAATTAACAGAGAGAGTTATTCCTTTTGGAAAAGCCAATCTAAAGCTTTGCTGTTCCCAGTTGCCACGTCTCAGTATCTGGAAGAATCCTGCAGTGCTGTAGAAGGATGGAGGGTGAAATACTTTCTGCTCCTGGCATTTGCTGAACACTTCAGGGCATGGCTTAAGTGTGGTATATTTCTAGCAGCTCATAGGCAACAAAACAGTGAGTCAGGAGTGCCTTTGGATCCCTCCTACCTCACACACACACACACACACACACACAAAAAAAAAGACCCAATAGTCAAACTGGCTTAAAAGCAAACCAAAACCAGCAGCAGAATACATCTTGGAAGATGCACAATAAAAAGCTGCAGCATAGTGAAACACAGCTGGAGTCTGCTCATTTGTGTCGAGACAGACTGAGGGAGTCAGGGGCTGTTCAGTCTGGAGAAGAGGAGGCTCCAAGGTGACCTCATTGTGGCCTTCCAGTATCTGAAGGGGGCCTACAGAAAGCTGGGGAGGGACTTCTCAGGCTCTCAGGTAGTGATAGGACTAGGGGGAATGGAATGAAGCTGGAGGTGGGGAGATTCAGGCTGGACATGAGGAGGAAGTTCTTCACCATGAGAGTGGTGAAGCCCTGGAATGGGTTGTCCAGGGAGGTGGTTGGGGCCCCATCCCTGGAGGTGTTTAAGCCCAGGCTGGATGAGGCTCTGGCCAGCCTGATCTAGTGTGGGGTGTCCCTGCCCATGGCAGGGGGGTTGGAACTAGATGATCCTTGTGGTCCCTTCCAACTCTGATACTATGAAGAGAAGGATAACAAAGCTGCTGAGGGGTCTGGAGAGCAAGTTTTATGAGAAGCAGCTGAAGGAAATGGGATTGTCTGGGCAAGACAAGGCTGAGAGAGACCTCATTGCTCTCTACAACTCTCTGAAAGGAGATTGCAGCCAAGGGGGGGATTGGTCTCTTCCCTGGGGCATCATAGAATGGTTTGGGTTAGAAGAGTCCTACAAAGATCATCTAGTACAACTCCCCTGCAGTGTGCAGGGAGATCCTCCACTAGATAGGACATCCTCCTCAGAGTCATGTCGAGCCTGTCATTGAGTATCTCCAGGGATGGGGCCTCAGCTATTTCCCTGAGCAACCTCTTCCAGTGTTCCACTCTCGTGGTAAAGAACTTGTTCCTAACATCCAATCTAAATCCTTTGGAAGCAGTCCCTCATCAGCTTTCTTGTCGGTTCCCTGCAGGAAATGGCCTCAAGTTGCACCAGGGAAGGTTTAGGTGCATATTAGGAAACATTTCTTCACTGAAAGAGTCAACAGACACTGGAATAGGCTGCCCAGGGAAGTGGTGCTGTCACCATCCATGGAGGTGTTCAAAGAACATACAGACATGGCCCTTCTGGCCATGAGTTAGTGGGCATAGTGGTTGGTGTTGGCTTGATCATTGGACTTGATGATCTCAGAGGCCTTTTCCAACCTTAATGGTTCTATGAGTACAGAGAGAGACATCACACCCACATGGACCAAAAAGATGGTCCCCAATCTGGTCCCCAGAAATTTCTCTCCAGGCACAAAAGCAGAAACAGCAGCAGGGGTGGGGGGGAGAGCAGAAGGCAGCAGCAGCTTAATGCAGGTGACAGCAGCAAGCAGAACATGCTGCACACTGACTGCCCCACTGTTTGTAAGTGCTTAGTGGATGGCAGCTGCTGTCCAGCTCGTTCTAATCTGACTTCTCCATTAGCAACGGTGGAAGGAAGAATTATTTGTTCCCTTTAAAGGGACAAGATGGGGAACTGCCCTCTCAGTTCTTCTCTAAAGTCATTCTCCGTTGTTCATCTCAATTTCTACCATCTCCTGTTGCTTATGTGTGGAAATAACAGCCACTGCTTAACTACTTGTTTAAAGAAGCCCTTAAATCTCAGACAGACATCAGCACCAAAACATGGAATGAATCACTTCTGAACTGATTTGCTGTGAAATGGATTTCTGCTCTTGATTCCTTGGAACTGACGTTTTAGTGTGTCCAGCACATGCAGAGTCATACTCAGGGCCACAGCAGCACAGACCATCAGAGGAAAGAGTTGGAACTACCCAAAGAGGATGTTTGCTTTTCCTGCTATTTTTCTTTGCATGTGTCTACTGCACACTGAAGGCTGAAGGAGTTTAAACACCTTCAAGAGATTTTGGTAATGTTCTACAAATGTAATAGAAATGAATTCCAGATCTTCTAATTCCTTTTTATAATACAACTGCTGCTAAGCAAATAAAAGGAATTGTATTTGAGTATGAAAATCTTTGAATACAAGTAGGATGTTGTTTCTTCCTTCCTTCCAGCTGCAGGCTTTCTGCTTCTTATTTTCTACTCCAATTTCTCTCTGCTCCCATTAAGCTTCAGCCCAAACCTTAATCAGTCTATCCGGTGGACATTAAATGAGATCACTCAGCTTTGCAGCTTACACCTAATTATTCTACTGAAGGACATCTACACTGTGTTCTATACAACCTCCAAAGCTCCAGATCCTTATTCAGATACTACCCGGGGGGGGGGGGGGGAAATAAAGGACATGGAGAAACCATACACTGTGTATTTTTGCTCATTCTTGTCCTAAAGCCCAAGGTCACTCAGGAAGAAAATGTATTAGAAACTATTGTTAAGGACACCCTAAAATCTCCTTCCAGAGGGAGGAGTTAGAAGCACAAGCAGAATTTTCTTTAAGATATTTGCAGTGTGGAGAATAATAGAATACAGTAAAACTGGGGGGGGGGGAATTGATGATAATAATAATAGTGATGATGATGATGAAAAATTCATTCTCTTGTGCAAAGAGCCTGTGCTGCAAGTAGCACTCAAGTAATCATAATTACATAATGGTTCTACCAGGCCAGCAAAGCATTTACAAGGTTTGAAAGTGCAAACTCAGGAGGGGGGGGGGGGGGGGGAAAGAACAGATTTTTAACCTCAAACTGTACACATTTCTTCATTCTCAAGCCAGCAGGAAGAACAAGAACTAATTTATGTTTACAATCACTCAGTTTGATTAAAAAGTCATACTTCAATAACTCCAAAGATGCACTTCTCTCCCCCCCCCATTCCCCCCCCCCGAACATCTCCTTTCCATTCAATTAATTCCAAATGATATTTGCCCAGAAAATGTAGAGCATGTTTAACGGCAATAGAGATAATGCTAAAGCAAGCAAGCCCTGCTGCAAGCTTGGACTCACTTCTGTCAGCACTCTTGCAAGAACATTACACCTTGGGTTCCTCATTAATATTGTTCCACATTAGCCTAATGTAAAAGCCTCAGCCACGTGTTGGGGAGAAGAAAGGAGCACGCAGGCCGAAAGTGTTTCGCATGTGGCAGGCTTCAAACCACCTTCTCTGTCTTGCCTACCATCAAATCACAGGCTCACAAGTTGTCAGGGGTTGGAAGGGACCCAAAGACATCATCCAGTCCAACCCCCCTGCCACAGCAGGACCATACAATCCAGCTCAGGTCACACAGGAACACATCCAGACAGGCCTTCAAAGTCTCCAGAGAAGGAGACTCCACAACCTCTCTGGGCAGCCTGTTCCAGTGCTCTGTGACCCTCACAGTAAAGAAGTTCCCCCTTGAGTTGAGGTGGAACCTCCTGTGCTGCATCTTACATCCATTGCTCCTTGTCCTATCCCAGGGAGCAAGTGAGCAGAGCCTGTCCCCTCCCTCCTGACCCCCAGCCCTCACAGATTGATCAACATTTATTAAATCCCCTCTCAGTCTTCTCTTTTCCAGACTAGAAAGTCCCAGGTCCCTCAGGCTCTCCTCCCCAGGCAGTGCTCCAACCCCTAATCATCCTCTTAGCCCTCTGCTGGACCCTCTCCAGCAGATCCCTGCCCCTCCTGAACTGGGGAGCCCAAAACTGAAGGCAGTACTCAAGATGAGGTGTTACCAGGAGAAGCAAGCAACAATTCACAATCCAAAGGAAAGAGCATTGAATTGAAATTATTTTTACAGCCTGCAAGTCAAAGGCCACTCAGGGATCCACTCCCTCCTCACACACACAGGGATCCACTCCCCCCTCACACACACAGGGATCCACTCCCCCCCGCCCCCCATATTTCTTTCCATAAAACCTTTAACTCTGCTCAACGAGATTGATTCTGTCCTTGGTCAACCTTCTGGGCTGTGACTGAGACTTTGGGATGTTCCTCATCAGTGAGCAGTGTTTGGGGAAAATGTCTGTTCCTAGAGTCTGAATACATTAAGGGTAGGGAGTGGGCTGGGATTTAGGACTCAGGAGGGTGTTTAGCTTGTGCCACTGATTTATTTCATGGGTAAATCACATCAAATTGGACATGACTGACAGGAATTGAATGTTGCAGCTAAAACACTGAGAAGAGGCATGGGTCTCTTTACTGTATCAGTTTCCCAGGCTGCCAAAACAGAGGAAGATGTACTTACATTTTATTATCTCAATAAATAAGGGCTAGAAGGAAGGATGAAGTTCTGTGTGAAGTCACTGAGACTTGGGCATTCACAGCAAACACAAGAGTCAGCATTTGGCTGTGTCAGGTTATCTTCACACTATCAAGGTACATTCTAGGCTTGAGCCTCTCTGACAAATGAGGCTGGAAGGGATCTCAAAGGGTGATTTTGATCCATTTCCTCCCACCCCTCCAAATATTCTGTTAATTAGGAGATAATTATAAGACTGTGCTCATTTGGTCTGACAGTTGGTACAGGGAGATGCTAGTGAATGGAATAGAATAGGTTGAACTCAGTGGTCTTAAGGTCTTTCCCAACCAGATAACTCTCCTATGACTCTCAGATCTCTTAAGAACCATGTTTTCCCCAGGATATTCTACTGGTCATGAGACAATCTTAGGACTGTGTTCACCTCTTGAGAACTGCTAACACAAAAGTACTTCGATGTGGAAGGCATCTTCCACGAGCACTTCCCAGATCAACATTTAGTGCTGCAGAGCTCTCCGGGTAAGAATGGCTCCCTACCAAGGGAGAAGCTGTGAAAGCACTTCAGAAGGAAAACACAGAGAGGAAGGTGTGTGAAGCTACTGAGAGTGATACTACCCCCTCTCAAGGCAGGAGACAAGCAGATAGCTTATGCTATGGAGTGGCTCTTAACATCTATTAATTCCACTGCTTCGCCGTTTTTCGCCTTAGAAAGGATTTCTTTGACATCCTGCAGGGTATCGATTGCCTTCCCAGCATTTCCAGAGTTCAGCTAAGAACAGAGCCCTGGAAGAAAGCACCCATGATTTTAATTGAAAAATATTTGCACCTCATAGCCTTTTTTGTTTTGGTGTTTTGGTTTTTTTTTCTCCTGGGCAGGGCTTTTCCTGCCCACATGTGTGCAGCCTCCAGAACTCCTACAAGGATGCTAAAGACCGGGCGAATAATTAACCAGCGCAATTGGGCATTTAACCACCACACCTGCAAAGTTTGTAAGCCATGAAAATTTATGGCTTAATAATGCAAGAGGGGCTGGGTTTAATGGGTAAAAATACAGCACTGCAAGGGGAACAACTGCGAATTTTCATGGCTAACAAACTTTGCAGGTGTGGCGTGTCGCGCTCGGTCACCCCGTTTAATTAAGCTGCTGTTTGGTGAGACTCCCCATAGGAGGTCATGGGGCAGGCCTCATCTCAGGCAATTAAATGATTTCATTTAAACTTACAAATGTGTGATCTTAAGTTGTCCTCTTACAGCTGGAACTCTGTTTTAGGTGTATCAGAGGGAAATCTCAGCCTCAAGCTGCGCCAAGGGAAGTTTAGGCTGGAGGTGAGGAGAAAGTTCTTCACTGAGAGAGTCGTTCGCCATTGGGATGTGCTGCCCAGGGAGGTGGTGGAGTCACCGTCCCTGGAGGTGTTCAAGAGGGTAGTGGATGTGGCACTTGGTGCCATGGTTTAGTCATGAGGTCTGTGGTGACAGGTTGGACTTGATGGTCTTTGAGGTCTCTTCCAACCTTATTGATTCTATGATTTTGTCTGTGATCTCTGAGAATCAAACCAAATTGCTTGCAGGTTTTGATGTGAACAGAGAATATGAATTCATGCTCAGAAGGAAGGGTGACTTAAAAGAAAAAGATGGTGAGGAGACTGGAGCAGGTCTCCTATGGATTAAGAAGAGTGTGACCAGCAGGTTGAGAGGTTCTCCTCCTCCTGTGTTCTGCCCTAGTGAAGCCACAGATGGAGTCTCTAGTCCTGTGCAGAGAACTACTGGAAAGAGTCCA
The DNA here is from genome assembly GCA_015227895.2 of Colaptes auratus. Classification (NCBI taxonomy): domain Eukaryota; kingdom Metazoa; phylum Chordata; class Aves; order Piciformes; family Picidae; genus Colaptes; species Colaptes auratus. Next base: position 25,137,207 of record CM026892.1, read on the forward strand.
GCAGAGGCTACAGACATGCTGAGGAGCCTGGAACATCTCTGTGAGGAGGAAAGGCTGAGGCAACTGGGGCTGTTTAGAAGAGAAGACCTGACCCAGAAAGGATCTACTCAATGCTGATCAATAGCTAACGGGTAGGGAGCAAGAGGATGGGGCCAGACTCTTTTCGTTGGTGCCCAGTGACAAGACAAAGGGGCAATGGGCACAAACAGGAACCCAGGAAGTTCCATCTGAGCATGAGGAAAAACTTATTTCTTTCTGGGATGACAGAGACCCAGAGCAGGCTGCCCAGAGAAGTTATGGAGTCTCCTCAGAGACACGTCACCTGGATCTGCTTCTGGGCAACCTTTTTTTGGGTGACCCTGCTTTAGTAAGAGGCTTGACTAGATGATCCCCAAAGGTCCTTTCCAACCCCCATGCTTTGTGCCCTGCCTAACTTACATCACTGTGTGTACCTGCATCATCCTAAGTCCTGTCTTCCTCTTAACCTTGGAGCATTGCCTCACTTTATGTAGAATGGCTGGGGAGTTTAGCTCGAGTCTGTCCTCTGATAAACCCCAAAGCAGCCAATATGCCATGAAGTGGGACATATGTGAAGGGAAAAAAAAAAGGATGATTGATTCAAAGGCCATCAAAAATCAATAGCAGTCTTCCCATTGGTTTGAATCATTTTCAGATCAGGCCTGTCTATTTTCAGGAGCAGGAGCTTGTTCCTTCCCCGCTGCAAACATTTATCAGTGAGCAATTTTTCATCTCTATGCTCAAGTGGTGACTGAGCTGGAGCCTGAACTTTGATATCTGCTCCGACAGCGAGGCAAGCTGTGCCAACACCTTTGGTTTACAAATCACTGTCAAGCTGTCAAACCAATCAGGAATTCAAAGCACCTTAAGACTTTTTAAATGCTGCCAGTGCTCTGCCAGGAAATGCATTTAAATGTTATGAAGCTTTCAGATTCAATGTCATTTCTTATTGTGAAGCGTTGCAAGGAATTTCTAATTAGCGTGGCTCAGTGCTTTCCATTCATCGAAACTATAAAGATCAGCACCTCTTAAAACAAGTGGGGGCAGGAGTTGATCTGCTGGAGGGTAGAGAGGCTTTGCAGAGGGACCTCAACAGGCTGGACAGATGGGCAGAGGCCAAGGGCAGGAGATTGAACACATCCAAGTGCCGGGTTCTGCACATCGGCCACAGCAACCCCAGGCAGTGCTACAGGCTGGGGCAGAGTGGCTGGAGAGCAGCCAGGCAGAGAGGGACCTGGGGGTGCTGGTTGATGGTAGGCTGAACATGAGCCTGCAGTGTGCCCAGGCAGCCAAGAAGGCCAATGGCATCCTGGCCTGCATCAGGAACAGTGTGGCCAGCAGGAGCAGGGAGGTCATTCTGCCCCTGTACACTGCACTGGTTAGACCACACCTTGAGTCCTGTGTCCAGTTCTGGGCCCCTCAGTTTAGGAAGGATGTTGTCATGCTGGAAGGTGTCCAGAGAAGGGCAACAAGTTGGTGAGGGGTTTGGAACACAAGCCCTATGAGGAGAGACTGAGGGAGCTGGGGTTGCTTAACCTGGAGAGGAGGAGGCTCAGGGGAGACCTTCTTGCTCTCAACTACCTGAAAGGAGGTTGTAGACAGGCAGAGGTTGATCTCTTCTCCCAGGCAGGCAGCACCAGAACAAGAGGACACAGTCTCAGGCTGTGTCAGGGGAGGTTTAGGCTGGAGGTTAGGAAGAAGTTCTACACAGAGAGAGTGATTGCCCATTGGAATGGGCTGCCCAGGGAGGTGGTGGAGTTGCCATCATTGGAGGTATTCAGGAGGAGACTTGATGGGGTGCTTGGTTGCATGGTTTAGTTGATTAGGTGGTGTTGGATAATAGGTTGGACGTGATGATCTTGAAGCTCTCTTCCAACCTGGTTTATTCTATTCTATTCAAGTCCTGCATGATTCAGATTCTAGCTCAACCAGAAGCATTTTGACCATGCTGAGCAGACCTTTAGATAGCAATTGACACCAGGGTTGTCCTTCATAGGCTAAAAGGTTAACTATCATTCTCAAGGGGGTCTTTAAGTTAGAGAAGAGAATATTAGTCTGTTAGCAAAGTATTTGTCTGACTGGATCTCCAAGAATAAATACAACTGAAAGGAAATCCATGCAGCTCAGAACCAAGGATCCTGATAAAGAAACTCATGAGGTAGTCATGGGCCCACCTCTCCAGCCTGTCAAGGTCCCTCTGCACGTCCTCCATTCCCTCCAGCGTGTCTGCTGCCCCACACAGCTTGGTGTCATCAGCAACCTTGCTGAGGGTTCACTCAATGCCACTGTCCATGGCACCAAAAATGATGTTATTAACAAGACTGATCCCAGTACTGATCCCTGAAGTCAGAGGTCAGCATTCCCCAGGCTTAGTGACACCCACCACAGACATTCCTGAGGGTTGAATATATTTTTTACCCTAAAGAAAATAGGAGCAGCTCTTTCTCAGCTTCTTTCCTTCCTTCTCCTCACTCTGAACTTGTGAGGTACCAGAAGTTTTGCATAGTTATTACCAAGTGACCATTCTTGAGAAGCTACAACAGCAAAGTGCTTCACACCAGAATTACACTGAAGGCTCCCAGCACCTGTCCTGCTGCAATTCTATCAGTTATCAAGCCTGCCAGGTCCTGAGAAAGAAAAGCAACTCTCATTGTCACAGCTGGTTTAGTTAAGGCTGGGACAGCAGAGAAATATTTTCTTTCTCTGGCTTGTTAAAGACTTCTCCTGCTCCCCTGAAGAACACTTCCAAGCAGCCATGCTAGAGTAAGAGAATTATTCTGTTTGCTCTTGTTCAGGTATTAAGGTGAAAGTTATTTTCCTTTTTTCCCCTTCATTTTCTTCTTTTTTTCCCCTTTCCTTCTCAAATCCATCAAAACATTCAGCCCTCCAAAATTGCACGAGATAAAATAAGTCATCCTATTCAGTTTTATTCCTTGAATCACAGGCTGCAAGTCTTCTTTCAGTTAAAACTTCCATTATCTCCTCCTGCCTGGACCTCCTGCTGTCTGTGCTGCTTCATTCTCACCATGGATTTTTCTCCAGGATAAAAAATAATGGCATTATTTACCCAGAGAAAAAAAGCCAAGATGATGTAAAAAGTAGGTCTTTTTAGAGCAGATTCTGCTTCTGCCACCAAAGTGGCAGCAGACAGAGCTCACCTGAGCCAGTCACAATATTTTCTACTCGACAGAAGCACTGTCTGAGAACGTTATTTATTTAGTTTTGTAGCTGAGCATTAGTGGAGGCAATTTTGTGCTTTAAGGGAAAAAAAAGGCATCACTCAGCTGCCAATCAGATCCTGGGCTGCAGCAAGAGAAGTGTGGCCAGCAGGTCAAGGGAGGGGATTCTCCCCCTTTACTCAGCGCTGGTGAGACCCCAGCTGGAGTACTGCCTCCAGTTCTGGAGCCCCTATTACAAGAGGGATCTGGAGGTGCTGGAAGGTGTCCAGAGAAGGGCCACGAGGATGATCAGAGGGCTGGAGCACCTCTCCTGTGAGGACAGACTGAAGGAGTTGGGGCTGTTCAGTCTGGAGAAGAGAAGGCTCAGAGGTGACTTAATTGTGGCCTTCCAGTATCCGAAGGGAGCCTATAAGAAGGCTGGGGAGGGACTTCTCAGGCTCTCAGGTAGTGATAGGACTAGGGGGAATGGAATGAAGCTGGAGGTGGGGAGATTCAGACTGGACATGAGGAGGAAGTTCTTCCCCATGAGAGTGGTGAAGCCCTGGAATGGGTTGTCCAGGGAGGTGGTTGAGGCCCCGTCCCTGGAGGTGTTTAAGAGCAGGCTGGATGAGGCTCTGGCCAGCCTGATCTAGTGTGGGGTGTCCCTGCCCATGGCAGGGGGGTTGGAACTAGCTGATCCTTGTGGTCCCTTCCAACCCTGACTGATACTATGATTCTAAGGGACAGTTCCTACCTTGTGGAATTGTTTCTCTTTCCATGTTTGCACTTCTCAGCTGTAATCACAACAAAATATTTTGACATGGCAGTTTGGAAGGGGGTGTGTGTGTGTTGTGTGTGTGTGTAAACCTTTGGTGCAATGATTAGAGAAGCAATTGTTTCCAGAACTGTTGCATTAGCTGCTGCTGCTTCTCTGTTGCTCAGCTTCATCCTATCTCCTAATTCAGGCAGGGGCTGAATACTAGGGCAGACTTACTCTAATGCCCAAATTGCTTTGTTTTGATAACCACAGAAGCCCAGCAGAGCTTTTCCAGTATCTTAGGGTGTAGGACCAAGGGAGGGTAACTACCTGAAACCAGCTGCCAAGAGCTAAACTGGGTTTTGCAAACCTTAGCTCCAGAAAAGCTCCATTTCTGAGCATCATTTCAGGATCCCAAACAAATGGTTCTGAAGGAAAGCTTCCTCTAGAGCACTGTGAAGGGTTTTCATAGAATCCCAGCATGGTGGGGGTTGGAAAGGACCCTCTGGGTATCATCTAGTTCAAACCCCCTTGCTAAAGCAGGGTCACCCAGAGCAGGTTTACCCAGGATTCATGTCCAGGTGGCTTTGGAATCTCTCTTAACAGAAGTCTCCTTAAACAAATCACTATTTTCCACGAAAAACACCAAAATAAAATGCATTTCAGCAGGTAGCCAGTGACTGATTTTAGGAGTGGTGCCCAAAGCAGTGAACTGCACTCAGTGATTTTTATTAGTGGAGATACTGAGGGAATGTTTTTGGGTTGTTTTTTTAACATGACATGATGATGTCTACAGCCTTCCTGCATCATTTTAATATCAAAGACATCCAGAGAAACAAGGCCCTGGAGACTCTAATTACAGATGAATCCCATTCCCACCCAAGATCCACTCTGTCCTGTGCAGATAAACAAGGAGCTGCCTTTCTGCAGCAGCAGAGTTCACAACGTGAGGATGACATCTCCTGCTAATGAAAGTGGATATGCTGGCTGTAAACCTTCCCCCACAGAGGCACAACAAGGCACAAGGAAAGCCTGGACTTGTTTGGAACACTCCACAGGCATTTCCACAGCTCACCTAAGGAGCACATCTTGAATGAAATGCCCACTGGGGCCACCTCTTTCCAGTTTTGTGTGGACAGGAGCTTGTGTGCTCCCTTCATGCCTCTTCTCATGGCTTGCAAACAAAACTGCCTACTAAGCTGGGTTGGAGAGCTGACCTTAATTTGGCTAGAGATTAAAAGGTTGAGTTTTATTCCCCTTCTCGTATTTGCAGCTGTGTTTCATGGCAGCTGAGTCAGAAGAAAATGCAAGGATGAGGCAATTTTAATTATTTCTGGTAATTATAAAGAGAGCTCACAAAGGGAACTATGTAACAGCCTGATGGAATGTCTTTGAAGACAAGGTTTGTACTTCTGGTTTCTCTCTAGTACTTCAGCATCGGTGCTTCAGATGAGAATCCTTTAAAATAGCCTATCCTCTGATGGCTGGGGCTTTAACTTGGAGTGATGAAAGCCACTGTTTCTCTGTATGCTTCCAGCAAAGCTATGGATTTCAAGTGTACATCCTGGGTGTCCACTAAGAAAAGTGTGGCCAGCAGGTCAAGAGAGGTTCTCCTCCCCCTGTACTCTGCCCTGGTGAGGCTTCACTTGGAGTATTGTGTCCGTTTCTGGGCTCCCCAGTTCAAGAGGGACAGAGAACTACTGGAGAGAGCCCATTAAAGGCTAGAAAGATGCTGAGGGGCCTGGAGCATCATCGTGAGAAAGAAAAGCTGAGAGCCTGGAGAAGAGCAGCCTGAGAGGGGATGCTCTCAATGCTCAGCAAGAGCTAAAGGGTGGGGAGGCAAGAGAATGGGTCCAGACTCTCCTCGCTGATGCCCAGGGACAGGAGAAGGGTCAACAGGCACAAACTGGAACCCAGGAGGTTCCATCTGAACAGGAGGAGAAACTGGTTTTGCTGTGAGTGTGCTGGAACCCTGGAGCAGACTGCCCAGAGAGGTTGTGGAGTCTCCATAAGCGGAGACTTTCAAAACCTACCTCTGCGTGTTCCTGTGCAGCCTGCTGTGCGTGCCCTGCTTTAGCACAGGGGCTGGACTTGATCTCCAGAGGTCACTTCTAGCCTCCACTGTTCTATGATTCTGTGATCCCATGAGCCCATCTTTCCTCACTCCTGTACATCACCCTTTGCAACCAGCAGTGGCTGCAAGGGACAAGCCTGGGGGTCAGATTTAGCCCCCCCCCCCAGCTACCACCAGGCTTTAGGCTGCCAGAATGACTTTTTTCCTCGGTTACCTTACTAACCAAAGAGATTAAATACTGATTAAATTCTGCAACATTTGCTCATATTACAAGAGAATTAGACAGATGCCTGTAGTTCTGGGTATATTAAAGTCTGTATCATCTCCATTAATTCCAGTTAAAACACTTAATTAGTTGCAAATGCAAAAGCTGGAAGTTAAGGGCATGTGATGGACTGTCCCAAAACTTTCTCTTTCAGGTTGTGGCAAAATATATTTGCTTTGGAATTACAGCAGAGAGATTCCAGCAAGGAAGGAGGTGCAGATTTCCTTTTTACCTAGATTAAAGAGGGGGGCTTATTGACTTTAGGTTTACAGGGTGAGTCATTCTCCTCCTTAGCTCGTCAGGTTTGCCTCACCCTGCAGAGCGGAGGTCACCTGAGGCAACCAGGGAGCTGCAAACCAAACCCTGCCAGCCCCTCCTGGTTATGTAATGATTAATCTGAAAAGTGACAGAGCAGGGTAATGGGCTTAGAGCAGGATGAGGTTTTAATTTGCTAAAACATAGACTATGTTTTTTAAGCAGGATCTGTTCACCAAGCACCTAAAGATATATCCAAAAATAAAGCGAGTGAGTGAGCACCGCTAGCAGCCTTGAGGGCTCCACAGAGGGGGGGTTGCAAGTTTGGGGAGAACAGAATAGAATAGAATAGAATAGAATAGAATAGAATAGAATAGAATAGAATAGAATAGAATAGAATAGGTTGGAAGAGACCTTTGAGATCATCAAGTTTTCATCCAACACTATCTAATCAACTAAACCATGGTACCAAGCACCCCAACCAGACTCTTCCTAGACACCTCCAGTGATGGTGACTCCACCACCTCCCTGGGCAGCCCATTCCAATGGCCAATCTCTCTGTGAAGAACTTCTTCCTAACATCCAGCCTGAACGCAGCTTGTGACTGTGCCACCAAAGAAGCCATGCCACAGGTTTTGGGCTGCTGGTGAGGATAAGAAAGCTCTGCCTTCCTCCTTTCAGTGCTGACCTTCTGCACAACAGGCAAGAAACCTACCACAGCTGAACCTTGTGAAGCCATTCACCTAATGATAACCACTGACAGATTACAGAATGCATTGAGTTGGAAGGGACTCTCAAAGATCATCTTGTCCAACCCTCTTGCACTGATGGGAGGGGGGGAGCACTTCCAGCTAGATCAGATTGCTCAAGATCCCATCAACTTTGACTTTGAATGCCTCCAGGGATCAAGCCCTAACCACATCTCTGGGCAACCTGTTTCAGTATTTCACAACTCTCATTGTAAAGAACTTCCTCCTAGATCTTCCCTGCTCTAGCTTCACACCATTGTCCGTCATCCACAAGACTTTCTAAAGAGTCCTTCCCCAGCTTTCTTGTAGGTCCCCTTCAGCTATTGAAATACAGCTATAAGGTCTCCTCAGAGCCTTCTTTTCTCCAGGCTGAACAGCTCCAACTCTCTCAGTTGGTCCTCTTAGGAGAAATGCTTTAATTCTTTCCCAGCTGATGAATTAAAGAGGACATCATTGATTGCCTTGCCATTAATTGGCACCAGGGACAGCAGGGTACTTGGGCATGAGGAGCAGTTGCTCCTGTAAGGATAGCAGGGAACATAAAGCCAAACTTATCCCTGATTCAGCATTACTCTTAATGCCAACACCAACAATTTTCTCTCTACTAAAAACTTTTAAAGCATCCCTCTGCAAACAAGCTCTGCACCCAAGACACACCATGCAAATCATCAACACTGCTCAGCTTAAATCAAAGAATTCATGGTAAGCAATTAAAAAGACCAAAAAAACAAATCACACTTCCTTCTGCCTGGTCTCATCCTCTGCAGCTAAACACTTTAATTGTCAAAAGTACTAAACTTCTCCCTGCAGAATGCACTTGGTGATGAAGCAGATTTATGGTGCCTTTCTCAGGGCATTTAACTTTGTGGTGACACAGAGTGTAGGTGGCTTTGGCTGTAAAGCACCTTCCGTCCTGAAAGGCTCACACTTAATCAGCTACGTCCCCATCACCGTGCCTAGGATGAAATGAAGTCTGTGCTCAACAAGCAGAAAGCAACACAACAATTTACAGCCTTGGTTCTACAACAGATGTATACATAAATAAATGAGATGTGCTGCAGGAGTGTAACCCAAGCTCCTCGAGACGAGCTGGGAGCCTCAGAGTGTCTCTAAGTAGATTTTAATATGGAAATTGGGTGAAACAAAACAGAGATTGTTTTTAACCTCTGTGTGGCTGAGCAGATGAGATGAGGGGCAGAGGCATTATTGATTTAATCACATACATGAAAACAAAAGTCATGCATATCTCACTCCATTAGGAGCTTAGATTGCAATGATGATTTCAAGTTAGCCAGCTTGGGATAGAAAAAAACACGTGCACAAACCCCACTACATTTTGCAAAGCCTTCAGCCAAATAAAGGTCAAATCCATTTAACCTGAGAGAGAAATTACAGCCTTCAGAATAGCAAATGTTCCTCAGAGCTGTTTCACTTCACATCCAACTCCAGCCCCATTAGCTGGGGAAATCCAAGCAGCAGAGATGCTGGGGCAGGGATACCCGGAGCAGGCTGTCCAGAGAGGTGGTGGAGTCTCCATCTCTGGAGTCATTCCAAACCTGTCTGGACACCACCCTGTGCAACCTGCTCTATGTGAACCCTGGCAGAGGCGTTGGTTGTTTTTTTTGACTAGATGACCTCCAGTGGTCCCTTCCAAGCTCTACTATTCTGTAATTCTACCAAGTCCATGCCTTTCCAATTTGGTGACCACCATCAACTGCTTTACAGTAAGCCCGGAAAGATGACCACAGTTGCTCTTACCTTATCCACTGATGCTGTAACTCCATCATTGAAAGCCACCAAGTTCCTCAGGCAGGATTTGCCATGGTGAAGCCACGCTGGTTAACACCAATCACCTCTTCTTCGTTTTCTGTATTCCTTAGCAAGCCACTGAACACTGAAGCAAAGTAGTCACTGAGCACCTCAGCCTTCTCCATATCCATTGTGACAGCTTAGCCTGCTCCTGAACTCCCACGATGCTTCCCCTGGTGCAGTTTTTCCTTCAGCAAGGTCCTGCAGCATCCACAGCCTGACTCAAGCACTGGGATTTTTGGGGGGAGAGAAGAGGAAAAAGGAGCAACAAACATGGAAACAAAGAAATTCTCCAGGAGGAGAAGATTGAAGACAGGCCCTGCTCTCCTAAATGAGCCTCCATGAGTGGGAAACAAGAGGTGGGGGGGAAAGAGAGGAAAACCCCCAAGCAGCCAGTTCTTAAAGTGCCCTGACTCCAACTGGGTGATCTCCTTATAGGTTGCTGTTGGCATGGGGATGGAGCCACACATATGCATTTATGTAGGATGCATTCATCTGTACTTGTGTATTGTCTTTTAATACATGAAATAAACACTGAGTTATGCATTTGACTACTTGATTAAGAGCAATAAAAAGTGCTGGTAGTGCAGCTCTGGGCCAGTCCTCTCCCTGAATTGTGGGAGCATCCAAGCAGACAGTATTTACTCTACCTTAATGGCATTAATTAATGTTTGCAGCAGTTTTAATCAATACCTAAAAAAGAAAGGTGAGAATGAAGGCAAAAGTTTTATTTACCAGGATTTTGTCATGGCTGAACATTAAAGATGGGGCTGGATTAGAGAACAAATTGCTTGATAAGGCTTGTGGAAGGACATCCAGTGTTCCTGGGATCGAGCCTGAAATTGGTAACAGTTTGGTGCTGTTTTTTTCCCCCCTACCAGGCTGTGAGCAATTAAATAGAAGAATTAGAGCTCTATTGTGTGTGTGTGATTGCCAACAAAACTACCTGCAGATGGATGGGATTCAGTCACCTGTGAGGCCCAGGCAGGCAGGAGCCACCTCCACCTCTCTCCACCCTGAATGAAGGAGCTGCAAAGAGAAGGGTTGATTCCTCATCAGCCTTGTTAACGACCACATTTGCAGTGGCTGCTCATTAAAATAAGCGGCTCTGGAGAGCCTGACCTTGCAGGGAGCAATCTGCACGCTCCAGATACAATCAGCTGAGGCTCTAATCCCTGCAAGAGCTGTGGTCAGGTTTATGATATAGAATCACAGAATGGTTTGGGCTGGGAGGGCCCTTAAAGATCCAACCCAACCCACACCCCTGCCTTGCCATGGGCTTTGCATGTCAAGACAATCTTTGTGAGCTTATAGCAGAGTGCAGTTTTCCCTCATAGCTTCTACACAACTTGTAGCTCCTAGTGAAAGATTCTGTTGTGTGGCACACACATTTTCTTTCAACAGCTGGGAAAAATTGGTATTTTTCTGTTGTCACTCTCTACTTAATCCTGCTGCACCCCACAGGGATTGTTCAGTCACTGACTACCTGTTTGGCCCCTTCTGAAACTCATACTTTATTTCCTTCTTTTTTTTTTTCTAACTTAATTTATTCTTTACAGAGTATTTCACAAGAGTTTTTTAGTTGCATGCATTTGTTATTATTAATAATATTTTTTTTTACTTTACTTAGTACTCATAGAAGGTGTAAACCTACAATGTCCACACTGTTCCTACCCTGCAGCCCTCTGCCTTTGCTTAGTGACACAAAGTCACAGAATCACAGAATTGTTTGGGTTGGAAGAAACCTCCAAGATCATCCAGTCCAACCTTCAAGATCATCCAGTCCAACCTTCAACCCAGTACTACCATGGCCACTAAACCATGCCCCCAGATGCCACGGCCACAGGTTTCTGGAACACCTCCAGGGATGGGGACTCTTGTCAGAGCCAGTGGCAATAACCTGCTGGAACCTAACTAGGGTCAGGCTGGTGGGCACAACTTCTGCTGCAATTGAATAGACCTTCAACCTATTTCATGTGGGAAATTAGAGTAGAATAGAATAGAATAGAATAGAATAGAATAGAATAGAATAGAATAGAATAGAATAGACCAGACCAGACCAGACCAGACCAGACCAGACCAGTAAGGTGAGCCAGCAGCTTCACAGGACATGGTGGTGATGGGATCACTGCCACCCTCTCCTGCAGGCTCTTGTGCTGCTTCCCCACTTCGTGGCAAACAGAAGTTCAGGTGTCCTTCCATCTGCAAACAGAGCATGGAACAAGCTGATGATGAGGATGATGCAAAACTTTGGCTGTTTGTCCCCACCCAAGTCTTCAGGGGTCAGATTTCCACCTAGCAACTTCATGCAGCTCCACTGCTTCTGCCTTTACCTCTCCATGGCTAGCCAGATCTGCAGAAAGATGCCTCACCTGGAGAGCACAAATCCTGCCTGAGTGTGGGTTTTATCTCTCCAAAGCAGGTGATTCCTTTATCTCTGTTTGCACAGCACTCAGCACGACACTGACCCATTCCTGGACAGGATCTTGAAATAAAACAGCAGTGATCCAAATAGAGGAGAGGGTGGGAAGGAGGAGAATACCCAGAGAAGTGATGTGGGGAGTGTTTACAAAGGCTTGTAGCATTAGGACAAAGGACAATGTTTTTAAACTAGGGAAAGGTAGACTTAGACTGGACATTAGGAAGAAGTTCTTCAGTAAGAGTGTGGTGGAACACTGGAACAGGTTTCCCAGAGAGGTGGTGGAAGTCACCTCCCTGGACACATTCAGCATGAGGCTTGATGGGGCTTTGGGCAACCTGGTCTAGTTGGGGATGCCTCTGCTGACTTCAGCAGGGTTGGACTAGATGACCTCTTGGTGTCCCTTCAAACCCAGTGCATTTTATGATTCTATTCTATGATTCTGTCTATGTAAAGGATATTTGATGTCAAGAAGTGTAAATGTGGGGCACAGAAGCCCTTCATATAAATAAGAAATCATGAACTTTAATAACAAAGGCAAGGAGAGATGAAAGGCCTTCCCTTTGTGGCAGGACCAAAGACATCAGGACTCATTCCCACAAATTATGTTGTACACAGTGAGGCTCAGTGATGCATCATCTTCCCAGCAGCCAGCAAGCTGCTAACTAACCCTGACCTCCCTGCCACCTACTCCTGCAGAAGCCTTTGAAGGGTCTGGATTTCCCTTTCAAAAGATTACTGCTCTTTAAATGGCTGCTACATTATGTGATTAGCTTCAGACAATATCCCAAAGCACTTAATTTAGCACTCATCTCATGGCATATTAATTAAGGCTTTTGGTCAGTTTTGATCCTTTTAAGAGCCTGGATGTAAGACAGGTAAATGGAGCCCCTCATGAAAATCACATTTCACTGATTTCTTCTTTCCAGCTTCCCAGCCAGTGGTGCTCCTAATCTCCTTGGTGACAGGAAACCCCCACAGCCACCTCCTGACCCTCTCAACTGAATGAATGAGGAGAAAGTTCTTCACAGAGAGAGCTGTTAGCCATTGGAATGGGCTGCCCAGGGAGGTGGTGGAGTCCCCATCCCTGGAGGTGTTCAAGAGGGGATTGGATGTGGCACTCGGTGCTGTGGTTTAGTGGTTGTGAGGTCTTGGGTGGCAGGTTGGACTTGATGATCTTTGAGGTCTTTTCCAACCTTATTGATTCTATGATTCTATGAATAAAGCTTTGGTGTGGTCCAAATGCTATTAGAAGCTGCCCAGGGTAGTGGTGGAGGCCCCATCTCTGGAGGGGTTTCAAAGCTGTGTAGACGTGGTGCTGAGGGACGTGGGTCAGTGGTGACCTGGCAGTGCTGGGTTAACAGCTGGGCTTGATGATCTCTAAGGTCTCTTCCAACCAAAACGATTCTGTGATCCTATGAAAATCCACAGCACAAATTTTGGAGTCCTGTGGCATTTTATGAGTAGTTCCAAGGCCAGTAAGAGCAGCAGCTTCCAGCAGCTAGTTGCTGTCTGATGGGGTTGGGCAGGAGTGGGCAGCCCACTGCCCATCATGGGAGCTGGTTAATTGCATCCTTGGCCACAGACCACTTGCTCCTGGAGCCAGAAATTCAGATCATCCAACTGCTCCCGAGCATCAGAGCAACACTGGAAATGTGCAGGAGGCACATATGGGCCCAGAGCTGGGAGATGACTCCTGCTGTGGTTATAAAATCCTCCTTTTTTCGTTGTTTTAGAGGTTGACAAGGCCAGCTCTGTGTGCATGCCCTCCGTGCAGCAACCCCCTGTACCACAGCACCAGAGGACAGGGGCTGGCCAAACACAACCAGCAACTTCTCTGAGCTAGTTTGGGGGATAGTTTGAGGGCTTATATTTTTTTGTTTTCCTTCTTGTCAAAACCTCACTTGTCTAGCTGTAGTGCATGAATCATTTATGAGCACAGCCTTCGAGTGCTGCAGACTAGCCAGGCAGTATTCAAATCCCTCGGTCTGCTCCAAATTGGGAAACCAGTGGAGGGCTGGGGAAGGGCCCAATGAGAGCTGCTGGCTGTTGGCCCAGCTTGCAGCTACAGCTTCTGCTTGGGTCTTTGAGAATCCTTTAAATACTTCATTAGAGAATGCAAAGCAGGGATGGGGGAGTGTGGACATGAAAGAATCATAGAATCATAGAATTGTCAGGGCTGGAAGGGACCTCAAGGATCAGCCACTTCCAACCCCCTGCCATGGGCAGGGACACCTCACACTACCTCAGGTTGCCCAGAGCCACATCCAGCCTGTTCTTAAAAACCTCCAGGGATGAGGCTTCCACCACCTCCCTGGGCAACCTGTGCCAGTCTCTCACCATCCTCATGGGGAACAACTTCCTAACATCCAATCTGAATCTGCCCATTTCTATTTGTTTATTTTCCCATTCCCCCTAGTCTTAGCATTCCCTGACACCCTAAAAAGTCCCCCTCCAGCTTTCTTGTAAGAAGCTGAAATGGGCTGCATTGGCTTTGTATTGTCAGGTTCATTAAGGGTTCCTAGAGCTTTCATGAAGTGCAGAGAAAACTCGAGGCATCCTCCTGGTCCAAACCTGTGCTACTTCCTTCTCTCCAGAAATCAAAAAGGACATTTTTTATTTCCAACATAAAATAGACCACACCTAGGCACTTCCAATATTTCCAGCGTGCATCTACCTTGGTCTGAGCTAGAGCAGAATTAATCCTGGTCAGTGCTGTCACTTCCCAGCTCAGGCTCTGCTCAGGGAGGCCCTTGCTGAAGTTCAGGGCAGGTTTGCACAGCCTGGGGCTGCTTCTAGCAGGGTGAAGCTGATGGCAGAGCTCCTGCCAAGGGCTGGGCTGCAGAAAGGCTCTGCCTGAGACTTGGTCCTAGCACACCAAGGGCACTGCCACAGCTTGTGCTACACCTCGGGGGGCAGGAAAGCAGAGGTGGCATCTTCAGGGAGAAGCACACAGGGCAGGTGACCTGTAGTTGCCCAACAAGGGATTGCACACCATGGAGGGCATCTTCAGGAGCAAGCTGAGGGATCCCCAGTGTCAGGCCTCTTTTTTCCTGACCAGTATCTGAGGAGGACTCTGTCCCTTCTGCCTTCCATCCTGATCTGTGTGCTCTTGATTCCAGCTCCAGAATCCAGCTCCTGAATCTAGTTCCCATCTGCTGCTGAATCCAATATGGGATTTGCCCAGTGCCTGCCCCCAGCATCAGTGGTGCCACTGGTGCCATCACTGCCATCAGGGCTTGGATTGGCTCTTGGTTTGTTCCTCTTTGCCTGTATTCCATGGGATTGTTCTTTCCATTGCAGCTGGTTTGGTTTCTTTCCCACCCTACGTTTCTGTGTGTATATGGAACTGTGATTTCTGTCACAAGAAATCTGCCAGAGATCCTTCCAGGGTTTGTCCCCAACTCATTTGGAATTGTTTGGAAATCATAGAATCATAGAATTGTTAGGGTTAGAAGGGACCTCAAGGATCATTCAGTTCCAACCCCCCTGCCATGGGCAGGGACACTACATCAGGTTGCCCAGAGCCACATCCAGCCTGGCTGCAAAAACCTGCAGGGTTGAGGCTTCCCCCACATTCTCTGCTCGTTGTAAAATGATCCCTGGGTCTCCTTCAAAGCTGATTAAGTACCCCACACTGGGGAGAGGCCAGCAATGAACTGTTGGGGTTTGGTTTTCTGTGAAGATGACAGCTAATACATTTCTGTGGTTTCAACCAGGTTCATCCAGCCTGGGACACCAAATTAATCTGCGCTGAGCACTCACTCCGACGGTCACAATCTCATCATCCATTTGAAGAGAGAGAACCTTAATAGCAAAGTGGTTAATTCTACAGCCTGTTGCCTCCTGAGGCTTCTCCCAGGCAATTCCAGCAGTATCCTTATTAGTGCTATATTCATCTGCTGGGAGATGGCTTAATTTCCATATCTGCATTGGCACACGGAGTGATAAAGCGTCAGAGTCTCTCTCCCACACCAAGAAATCCTCTCTGGGATGGAGTTATAAATAACAGAGTGGTAAAGAATTCCCCTTGCTTGTTTTCTTCTTGTCCACTTTATGGCCTCCACGAGAATTGCTGCTTGTTATAGGGGGGAAAAATAATGAAATATCTTATTAAATAAGCCAGGATCTTCCCTTTATGCCTTTGTAGTTGTTCTTTGGAATAAGTAGCTGTAAAAAAGAACTGGGGCTTGAGCCTAGAGTTATAGTAAAAACATCTCCCTGTGACAGAATGGCTGCTAGAGGCTGTAAAAATAAGGTGAAATGAGAACTTTGGGTGTGATTGCAACGACCTCTTTTTTCCCTTTTTGTTTTTTTTGTTGCTTCTGGAGCTGCAAATTAAAACCATTTTCATTTTGGAGCAGTGCTGTGAGGGACATTGGCAATGTCAAAGGCAGCTGTGCTGTTTCTTAGGAGAAGGAGAGGTTCAGTTTGGAAGACTGGCATGGCATGGCATGGCATGGCATTAGGAAGAATAGAATAGAATAGAATAGAATAGAATAGAATAGAATAGAATAGAATAGAATAGAATAGAATAGAATAAGCAAGGCTGGAAAATACCTTTGAGATCATCGAGTCCAACCTATCACCCAACACCATCTAATCAACTCAACCATGACACCAAGCACCCCATCCAGTCTCTTCTTAAACACCTCCAGTGATGATGACTCCACCACCTCCCTGGGCAGCACATCCCAATGGGCAATCTCTCTTGCTGAGAAGAATTTCTTCCTAACATCCAGCCTAAACCTCCCCTGGCACAGCTTGAGACTGTGTCCTCTTGTGCTGGTGCTGGTCGCCTGGGAGAAGAGACCAACCCCCACCTGGCTACAACCTCCCTTCAGGGAGTTGTAGAGAGCAGTAAGGTCTGCCCTGAGCCTCCTCTTCTCCAGGCTAAGCAACCCCAGCTCCCTCAGCCTCTCCTCACAGGGCTGTGCTCCAGACCCCTCCCCAGCTTTGTTGCCCTTCTCTGGACACCTTCCAGCATCTCAACATCTTTCCTAAACTGAGGAGCCCAGAACTGGACACAGGACTCAAGGTGTGGCCTAACCAGTGCTGAGCACAGGGCAGAATGACCTCCCTGCTCCTGCTGGCCACACTCTTCCTGATGCAGGCCAGGATGCCATTGGCCTTCTTGGCCACCTGGGCACACTGCTGGCTCATGTTCAGCCTACCATCAACCAGTCCCCCCAGGTCCCTTTCTGCCTGGCTGCTCTCCAGCCACTCTGACCCCAGCCTGTAGCACTGCCTGGGGTTGTTGTGGCCACTGTGTAGAACCTGGCACTTGGATGTGATTGCTGTTACCTGATAATTTACTGAGTCTTCTGTTATTTCATAAAAAGGAGGTGGGGGAGGAAGAAAAAAAGATTGAAGAAAAAAGCCCAAGGCAGAGTGGATTATGCCTTCTGTCACCAGATCCTTCTTGCCTGAGCATTGCTGCAATTTTATACATTGAGAAAAAGTTGTGGAAGGAAAATGAAGTTAAATATTATATTTAGTTCCCAAACTGTGTTTTAGTTTAAATCCTGGACTGAGCCTGTTGCAGGGACTCAAATAAATTCAGCTGTCATAATCACCTAGCAATGCAAATGGTGAAGAAGAGGTGAAAGAAACTTATTAAAGCCATGCTGAAATCCCACCCTCCACCTCTGGAGAGGCTGGAGATGCTGTATGTGGTACCTGACCCTTCTGCCAGGTGCTGCCTTCCTTTTACTTGCATGCAAATTGAGCCCAAGTCCTCATTTCTCCCAGTGCAAGCACACATGAGGAACAGAACCTTGATCCATCCCATTAGTTATCCACCAGTTCATTTTGGCAATGCATGCCTGATTTTATTAGGTAGCTATTCCTCTTGCTAAAATGAGCAGTGAGGTTACTTCAGGGCCTGCACTCTTGCCTGGGCTTCTCCTGCCTCACAGCTACAGCAGTAATTTAGTTCAGCAAATTGTCCCAGTGGGTGCAGACCAGAGTCAGGGCTGATGTCTGCCTTCTGCTCTCAAGCACTGTCGTTAAGATCTTCCTGATGCCCACACAACGCAGCTATACAGTAGAACGTGGATTCATTATGGATGGAAAAGACCTCCAAGACCTCATCAAGTCCAGCATCAACCCAACACCACCATGCCCCCCCCCAAAGCATGTCCCCAAGTGCCACATCTACACATTTCTTTGATGCCTCCAGGAATGGTGGCACCACCACCTCCCTGGGCAGCCTGTTCCAATGCCTGACCACTCTTCCAGCAAAGAATGTTTTCTTCATATCCAATCTAAACCTTCCCTGGCACAACTTGAGGCCATTTCCTCTCATCCTATAGCTTGTTACTTGGCAGAAGAGACCTAATTGTGGCCTTCCAGTATCTGATGGTGGCCTACAAGAAGGCTGGGGAGGGACTTCTCAGGCTATCAGGGAGTAATAGGACTAGGGGGAATGGAATGAAGCTGGAGGTGGGGAGATTCAGGCTGGAGGTGAGGAGGAAGTTCTTCCCCATGAGAGTGGTGAAGCCCTGGAATGGGTTGTCCAGGGAAGTGGTTGAGGTCCCTGGAGGTGTTTAAGCCCAGGCTGGATGAGGCTCTGGCCAGCCTGATCTAGTGTGGGGTGTCCCTGCCCATGGCAGGGGGGTTGGAACTAGCTGATCCTTGTGGTCCCTTCCAACCCTGACTGATACTATGAAATCTTCACTTCAACCTCCTTTCAGAGAACTGTAGAGAGGAAGCTCTCCCCTCAGCCTCTTCTTCCCCACACTAAACAGGATCCAGACCTCTCTAGTTAGTCTTTCCCAGGAGTGCAGTAGGGGAAAGACTCAATGGTTTGAATGCACTGAAAGTGACAAAAATACCCACTCTGATCAATAATTCATATCAACAAATTTGCTCTGTCAGTGTGCAGTCCCCCCAAAGGGTCCTTTTCACACAGCATGCAGAGCCAGTAGACACAGAGTCAAGACACTTATTTTAGCTCTATAGAATTGGGTGCTAGGTGATAAATCACAAATCCAGGGCCTGCCAGCTCAAACAGCAGCAGTTTAGAGATAGTCCAAATGACAAAGAAACTCTATATAATTGCTTAGATGATTTTACATCTCATAAACCTTTGTCTGGATGTTCCATCAATTACCTAACTCATTACACTCTTACCTAATTCATTACACTAAGGTGTTCCCACATTTGCATTTGAATTCTCTCCTAGAGGTGTGTGTTTTAGTACTAAAATCAGCACAGGTCACCCAGGGGACACCTCTGATGGTTTGATCTTTGCCCAAATCTGTCGGTGGTTTATGTAAAGAAGGCAGAACAAGGCATTAGCTACAAAGGTTGACACAATTTGCCTGTCTTTAGATACTGCTCATAATTACTGTCTCTTGTTTCTGATTATTTTAACCTTGGAGGTCATTCCATCCTTTACTATTAAAGATCTTCCATTTTTCTTACCCTGGTTTCAGGCCAGCTCATTATAAGCCTATTCAGCCTAAAAACTTTTCCACTGCACCTTTCAAGTGTTAGACAGCATCTGAGAGATTGTCCACTTGTGATGCTTGGGGCTGTGGGATCTTAGAATCATAGAATCAATAAGGTTGGAAAAGACCTCAGAGATCATCGAGTCCAACCTGTCACCCAAGACCTCACAACTACCAAACCATGGCACCAAGTGCCACATCCAATCCCCCCCTTGAACACCTCCAGGGATGGGGACTCCACCACCTCCCTGGGAGGCCCATTCCAAAGGCTAACAACTCTGTCTGTGAAGAACTTTCTCCTCATCTCCAGCCTAAACTTCCCCCGGTGCAGCTTGAGACTGTGTCCTCTTGTTCTGGTGCTGCTTCCCTGGGAGAAGAGACCAACCCCCACCTGGCTACAACCTCCCTTCAGGGAGTTGTAGAGAGCAGTAAGGTCTCCCCTGAGCCTCCTCTTCTCCAGGCTAAGCAACCCCAGCTCCCTCAGCCTCTCCTCACAGGGCTGTGCTCCAGACCCCTCCCCAGCTTTGTTGCCCTTCTCTGGACACGGTCAGGAGTCTCAATGTCCTTCTTAAATTGAGGGGATGCTGCACCTGCCAAGAGATCATGTCTGAACCTGGGACTGAGCAGCAGGATACTTTCTAGACCTGTAAGGCAAAACCTTACCCACAGCACTCGTATTTCTTCACAAAAGCAAAATACTTCAGGCCTCTAAAGCTGATGTTACAGGACCAGAGCCCTGGAGTATTTTCTTCTCAAGGGCTTTTGCCTGGTGCCTTGTGTGGATGTCACACAGCTTTCCTCCTCTGGTCCTTGTAGGATGTCAAAAAGCTTAACCTGTGTCAGAGCAGCTGCAGGGAGCTGATATGAGACAAACTCTTCTCGGGGTGAAGGGAGACTCATTCTTGTTTCGGTTGTTGCCCTCTCACCTAGCTCAAGTGCTCTCATCCCGCTCAGCTGGAGCTCCTCCACAAGCAGCGCTGGTTGCAAGACCACACAGTGCTGTGCTGATGATGGCACCTGGCCTTGAGCCACGTTGAAGAGTCACCTTAAATCGACTGGAGGGCTGGATAATACATCAGGCAGTCTGCATGCATCCTGTGAGACTGACAGCTGAGATGCACCACCTGCAAACTGCAGCCAAGACCTGCTGATCGCTTCATCCTATGGGTGCCGCATTTGTGGGGGCTGACTGAGGTTTAATACCTACTTCTCCTCTACATCCAAGTGCTGGGTTCTGCACACTGGCCACAGCAACCCCAGGCAGTGCTACAGGCTGGGGTCAGAGTGGCTGGAGAGCGGCCAGGCAGAGAGGGACCTGGGGGTGCTGGTTGATGGGAGGCTGAACATGAGCCTGCAGTGTGCCCAGGTGGCCAAGAAGGCCAATGGCATCCTGGCCTGCATCAGGAAGAGTGTGGCCAGCAGGAGCAGGGAGGTCATTCTGCCCCTGTACACTGCACTGGTAAGGCCACACCTTCAGTCCTGTGTCCAGCTCTGGGCCCCTCAGTTTAGGAAGGAGGTTGACTTGCTGGAATGTGTCCAGAGAAGGACAACGAAGTTGGTGAGGGGTTTGGAACACAGCCCTATGAGGAGAGGCTGAGGGAGCTGGGGTTGCTTAGCTTGGAGGAGACTCAGGGGTGACCTTATTGCTCTTTACAACTACCTGAGGGGAGGTTGTAGACAGGCAGAGGTTGGTCTCTTCTCCCAGGCAGGCAGCACCAGAACAAGAGGACACAGTCTCAGGCTGCGCCAGGGGAGGTTTAGGCTGGATGTTAGGAGGAAGTTCTACACAGAGAGAGAGATTGCCCATTGGAATGGGCTGCCTGTGGAGCTGGTGAAGTCACCTTCATTGGAGGTGTTCAGGATGAGACTTGATGGGGTGCTTGGTGCCATGGTTCAGTTGATTAGGTGGGTTGGATTTGTTGATAGATTGGACATGATGATCTCGAGGGTCTCTTCCAACCTGGTCTATTCTATTCTATTCTATTCTATTCTATTCTATTCTATTCTATTCTATTCTATTCTATGGTTGTCCTCCTCACTCAAGTGACAGAACTCTGTGTTTTTCTCTCCTGGTTCTCTTTCCAGATTCTTCCTGTCTCACCCGGCACCGAAGTGCCACAGCTTTTGGGGAGGGAATGATGGCCCTGCAAAGTGCACAACATGGTGCAGTGGGTTAGAGAATGAAATTGATCCAGCTAGATCTGTCAACAGCCTGAATTTCATGCAGACTGGGCTAGCAGGCAGGTTTGGACAACATGAGTTTTGAGGCATAAATCTTGCAGGGTTCTTCTTTACTTGTGTATTAGCTGAACCACAAGCTCTGATCTCCACAGACCAAATGTTTTGCCCAGCAGCCGTCCAGCTCAGGGTCTTGGAGGTGAACTTTCTGTCATCCTCAAGTGCAAAAGTCTTTGAGGTATCTCTAGGTAACTCCAATATTATCAGAGAGCGGATCTTTAGCTTTTCCCTCTTAGCTGACACTTGAAGTTGATCTCAAATACACCTTGCAACCTTCTAAGACACAGCTATTGCTTGACATATTTAAAGGGAAAGGGGAGAAAAGTTTGCTCAGGAAAGGATCAAAGAACTCAAATTCATGGACATGAGGATTGTTCTCCAAATGAAAGAACAGCAATCTGGGGAAAGAAAAAAAAAAAAAGAGAAAAAAACCCAATGTTTTGTGCTGTGGAGAAGGAGGAAGAGGAACCTGAAGTCAAGAGTCTGATCAGCCAAAGCCTTTGGCTTGTGTCTGAGCAGCAGAAATGTGATGTGAAGGCAAAGAAGTCAAACACACAGGGTTTTTTGTATCATTTCAAGGGACTTAGGCTGTGCAGTAGGCAGGGAATATCTAAAATTACTTGCAGATTCCTCACAGAATATCTAGCAGCTCCCTGCAGTGTCCCTTCTTTCTTGCTGAAGGGGTGAAATGAAATCCAGCCCTTGATTCAGCATTTTCTTTGATCCTTGGCTTGGCGGTGATTGATCACAGCAATTTCTCTCCCATGAGCAGAATCCTTTGGATAAACTCATTTCAGATACTGAGGGCTATCAATGCATTACAGACCAAACATCCATGTTTTGCCTGTGGTATTTAAACTCCTATTCAATAGGGTTCAAAACCACTTGTATAGAAGCAAGTGAGCCACTCTAAGACTCCTGATTTAATTAACTTCTGGGCAAGAGAGCCCTGGCTTGGTATGTTTTAGTTACAGCAGACATCCCACTACACAGTACCTCAGAAACTGTGTAAAAACAGGAGAAGAAAGAGACAAAGCACCAAAAAAAATGCCAGTGTGGGTGCCCATAGAAGTATGTTTGCACCCACCCTTTAGCTCTTGCTGAGCACTGATCAGATCCCCTCTGGGGCTGCTCTTCCCCCGGCTCGACAGCCTTTCTTCCTCACAGAGGTGCTCCAGGCTCCTCAGCATCTTTGTAGTCTCTACTGGACTCAAGAAATTCCCTTCTCTCTCTTGAAATGGGGATCCCAGAACTGGACAAAGTACTCCAGATGTGGTCTCATTAGGACAAAAAGTAGGGCGTGAGAAGGACAAAATAGTAGGGGACGAGAACCTCCTTCAGCCTACCAGCCACACTCTTCTTGATGCAACCCTTCTTGGCTACAAGAGCACATTTCTGGCTCATAGTAAATTCATTTTCCTCAAGAACTCTCAGGTGCTGCTCCATAGAGCTGTTTTCCAGCAGCTTCTTTCATGAGAAGGCTGATCCAAACTTGGAGTGGCAAAAATCACAGGAAAGTTGAGTGCAAGTTGTTAGCACAAGCAGTGCAGAAGGAGTCTCAGTTCTGAGCAAGGTTTCAGCCTGAAGTTTCCCATCTTCCTCTCCTTAACTCACCTATTAGCATATTCATTAAATGCATTGTGGAGGGCATGCTGACTGCAGGGCTCTCATGCTGGGCATGAAATCATGAAGCTGAACTTCATCTGAGGTTGGATTAGATTATAAATTAAAACCTCAGGCCGCTCTCGTTGAAAAATTCATGGAGGTTCCAACATCTCTGGGGTGAGCCTGTGGGAATGCACTGCTACTCTCTGTAGCAGGTACACAAAAGATACCAAAGGTTTATGTGCAGGACAGGGGACCTGCCTTTCTCTAATAAAATTGCACACACTGACATCCTCATTGTCAGTGCACACACTGACATCCTCAGTGCACACGTCCTGGCATCCTCAGTGCACACATCCTGACATCCTGATCTCCTCAAGAGCAGAGCAGCGTGTGGAAGACAATTTCTGGTGGCTCAGGTGGGAAAGGGGGTGTGGAGAACTACGAGTTCCAAGTTTCAGGTAACACTGATTTCACCTCCTAAGATCAGAGCTCAGTGTGTTTTACTGATACTTACATTCTCCTTCTTATTTTATTTATATTTTTTTGGTGGTAGCATGAAGACTTTTTGAAGCTTTTGATCTTGACAGGAAGCACTAGAGAAGAAACTAGAATCATGGAGGTAAATAGGCAAAGCTTCCTAAATCTCATGAGTTCTTTGGCTTTGGGTTAGTAGGAAGGCCATGAAGCCATGCTTGTGGAAACTCCAAGCAGGATTATGTCTTGCCTCTTTTTCTTCGACTCTTAAATGTCTAAGATGATCACAGAATCATAGAATTGTCAGGGTTGGAAGGGACCTCAAGCCTCAGCCAGTTCCAACCCCCCTGCCATGGCCAAGAACACCTCATACTACAGCAGGTTGCTCACAGCCACATTCAGCCTGGCTGCAAACACCTCCAGGGATGAGGCTTCCACCACCTCCCTGGGCAACCTGTGCCAGGCTCTCACCACCCTCATGGGAAAGAACTTCCTAACATCCAATCTGAATCTGCCCATTTCTAGTTTTGTTCCATTCCCCCCAGTCCTATCACTCCCTGACACACTAAAAAGCCCCTTCCCAGCTTTCTTGTAGCCCTCTTAAGATACTGGAGATTATAGATGTTACACTCTGTCAGAGTTGGAACAATATTTTCCTTGGGGATACAAAATGGAGCATAAAGCAACAGCCAAGCCACACCTCCTGTCCACCAACATTCCAACAAGAACATGACTCTCTGAGAGGTTAGCCCATCTTGGGCCCACCATGTCATGCTGGCAGGACCTCTAGGCTTGGTCTTTCCCTTGGAGATGAAGGGGTCAGCCAGTCTGCAGGAGCTCATGGACTGGCAAAGTTACTTAGGTATTGGACAAAAGGATTCATTTGCTGGTACTGTTGTCACTGGGCGAGCTTGACCAAAAGCAGCCCCTTGACAAAGAGGCAGGAAGGAATCCATTTTAAAACAGAACAGAGCAATTTGCAGCCCTGCTCATTTCCTGTGTAAACACTGACCACAATTAAGCAGGCCTCCTTCACTGTGGGGAAATACAAAGTTATGGATAGATGGGGAGATGCTCTGCTCGCTTCGGCGGTTCCAGGCGAGCATCCTGGTGGTTAAGTAACTTTCATTTTCACAGTGATACTGAATTAGTGCCCTTTAGAGAACTGCTGGAGGAATTCAAATTAGGAAATAATCAAGAGCCTTGGTAATGTGTACATATGGTAATATATAATGTGTTACACAATTAAGTCAATGTTAGTTCAAGGAAAAGCTTTCCAAATCATTCACTGCTAATGCAGCGCCAGATTGTGAGACCACAGAGCCCCCAGCCCAGCCTTGGACCTCCGTGGCACAAAATTAATTTGAGCTTGCACAACTTTCTGCTAGATATGAAGGGGGAAAACTTCCTTTTTCTTCACTCACAAAAATGCTGCAACTCCTTTTTTGGGGGGTGTATTTCTTAAGTCAAAGGGGTTCTGAAATTTAGCAGCTCTCAGGTGATTGGCTGGAAGAAAGCTGGATACAACTCTGGGAGCATATGGAGGGGATCCATGCTGTCCAGGAGTAGCTATCAAGGGTTTGTGTCCTCACATTCACCCCAGGTGGCAGAGGGAGACCAGGAGTGGACCACACAGCATCTCAGATTTGCATCTCCTTTCCTGCCAGCCCGCTGCAGATAGGCAGTTTGAGACTAGAGAACGTATACCTTGGGGCAGAAAGAGGAGTTTTCAAGTATAAAAACAAACTGTCTGAGCAGGATCACAGAATCATAGGCTTGGTTTGGTTGGAAAAGACCTGTAAGATCATCCAGTCCAACCATCAACCTAAGACCACCATGGCCATTGGAAAAGTGCCATGTCCACAGGTTTCTTGAACACCCCCAGAGACAGTGACACCACCAGCTCCCTGGGCAGCCTGTTCCTCTGCCTGACCTCTCTTGCAGGGAAGAATTTTTTTCCTAATATCCATCCTAAACCTCCCCTGGTGCAACTTGAGGCCATTTCCTCTTGTCCTATTGCTTGATGCCAGGCGGAGGAGACCGACACTCACCTCGTGCAATGATGACGCAAGGCAGCAGCGATCTTGTCCCAGGCCAAAGGCAAACATTCCAGGGTACCTTCACGTTTGTCCAGGCTGATTTGAAAACTAAGTTTAACTCCAGACCCGTGCTCTTTTTCTGTCTCTCAGCTGCAGAGGTTTTGTGATTTGTACTAACCTTGAAGATACAAAACAAAATATGTGCTAATGATATTCCTATCTCCCAGCTGGTGTTGGCAACTCTTTTACTGCTCTGCAGGACAAGTGCAAGTACAAATGCAAATACCAGAACCTTGTTGAGAGCAGAGTGTCCCACATTTCAGTCTAACCATTCGAACTACAAGACATGTAATAAAACAGTTTCTGCTCTGAATGAATAATTGAGCTGCTTCTGTGGGGAGGCCTCTAAAGAGCCATGTGGCAGAATGTTTTTTAAGGCACTTATGAAAGCCATCCCACCTGGAAACCATCCCACACACAGAGCCCACGTTGCTCTTCCTCCCAGCTTGCTTTAATTGCTCGTTCCATGTCTGTACCTAAGCTGAATGGTGAAGAAATACAGCAGGTTATGTGAAATGCTGTAATTATTTTTAAGGTAGAGAGAAGCTTCCACAGTCATGGAGCTCCATGAATGCCACTGGGCAGTTGTTGTTTGTTTGGTTTCACACACCCACCCCACCCCGTTTGAGAATTCCTTCTACAGACCAAAATTCCTCCCAAAGACATCAAAAAGAATTTAAGAACACTTTCATGCTTGGTTCTCAAAACAATTATGTAGCACATAAAAGCTTCACAGCTACATTCTCCGCTGTACAGCAGGTGCTGTGGCCCCCTTGAAGAGGACATCTGGGATATGTCCTCCCTAGGCTGGAAGGAATGAAAATGTTTAGAGCCATACCCTCTGTGGTTGTATTCTCTGAGCTGTAGAGCCAGACTGAAACAGAGAACAATTTTTGTGCTCTCAAAAGTCATTTTCAGATGCAAAAATATTCTCTTTCTCCTTGGAATGGAATAGGGAACAACAACAAAACCACCAATAATAAGAGTAATAATGCTACTAATAAAACTAATAATGAGACTACTACTACTAATAATAATAATGGTGGCGATGTTGACAGTATTTGTGACTTACCAACACTCCCCACAGCAAGATGCTTTGTCAGAAACATCCAGCTAGATCCTTACCACCAGTCTCCTGCTAGTGGTTGAATGTCTCTCAGTAGAGTGTTAGCTTGGATAATATAGAACCTCATATTCCCAACACAGCAAGTCAACTGGGAGTACAATACAGCCTACCTAACTCTGAATGTTACTTATGCTGAAGTTAGAGTCAGAGGAGGCAGGCATGTCCCTTTGGAAGCCTCCAAAGATATTATTTCCTGACATACAGATGCTTAGGAAGACAGGGAGGTTTCACTGGATCTTTAGAGGCCACCTTTGCTTCCAAGGACTGCATGGGGAACCGAAGCAATCAAGCCAGGGGAATAAATTCCACTGTTTTCCTGAAATGTCCATATAGCAAGTCCCACCTGATAAAAGCTGTGGTGCCTTTTATTGCCTTTCAATTCTAGCAATCTCTGTGTTTTGCTACAGGAAGTGTTCCATACCTGGAGCAGAGGTAGAGCTCAGCAGTGGCTTGCAGCTCTTGTGGGAACTCAGCTCACATCTTCGCTCCGAGTCCTGAGGAAGATTTTGCCTCTCGCTCACTTGATTTGAACTCCCGGGGCTAAGCTGTGCCTGAGGAGCAGAGTTTTCAACCACTTTCTTTGTCTCTAAGCTTTAGGGGGTTTTGTAATAATTTCTGGGCTCAAAGCAGTCCCTTCCAGAGTAGAGGAACCTTGATTCTTCTACTTGGGAAGTTTCATAGTTTCATAGTTTGTTAGGGTTGGAAGGGACCACAAGGATCTTCTAGTTCCAACCCCCCTGCCATGGGCAGGGACACTCTACCCTAGATCAGGCTGGCCAGAGCCTCATCCAGCCTGGGCTTAAACACTTCAAGGGACGGGGCCTCAACCACCTCCCTGGACAACCCATTCCAGGCCTTCACCACCCTCACGGTGAAGAACTTCCTCCTCATGTCCAGCCTGAATCTCCCCACCTCCAGCTTCATTCCATTTCCCCTAGTCCTATCACTCCCTGATAGTCTGAAAAGTCCCTCCCCAGCCTTCTTGTAGGCCCCCTTCAGATACTGGAAGGCCACAATGAGGTCACCTCGGAGCCTTCTCTTCTCCAGACTGAACAGCCCCAACTCCTTCAGTCTGTCCTCACAGGAGAGGTGCTCCAGCCCTCTGATCATCCTCGTGGCCCTTCTCTGGACACCTTCCAGCACCTCCAGATCCCTCTTGTAATAGGGGCTCCAGAACTGGACGCAGTACTCCAGGTGGGGTCTCACCTAAGTTAGTAGTGGTGTTGACCTTCCATCCAGGCAAAGGACATTCTTGTGACAGCCAGAGTACTGCTGAACTCTATTTCCTCAAGTGCTTGCAGATTTCTGTTTAGCATGCAGTTTTCATACCTGAGCTGTCTAGACTATTTAGGTTGGAAGTTTCTCATCTGTGGTGCACCACCCATCCCTCTGCATTATAAATGAGTAATTATAACACTTAAGTCACGCAAAACGGGACATGAAGTCAAAATGCAGGTTTGTTATTCATCTTCCACGCTGCTCCTTTGTATTGCTCTGGCCTTGGGGCTTTTGAAAAGGAAAACTGTTTTTTAAACAGTTTAGGAGAGGAAGACAAATCAAAAACATGAATGAAATAAAGCTGAACTGAACAACAAATGGAGATGGAACAAACACCCCCCACTAAGATTCTGCTGGTTTGTGCTTTGGGAAGATAGTGGCTTGTCCCCATCTTTACCTTTCCTAATGGGCATTCCAACATGTTTTGGACATGATTTGTGCAGAGGCCTGCTCCAGAGCACAGCAGCTTGAGAGGAGTGCTACTCCCTTGTAGAGGAAATGCTGATTTGTTGGAGCTCTGCAGCAGGGCCATACCTTCTGGAAGTGATCTTAACTCAGAGCAGGATGGAGGGATGCCTGAGTTACTGCCCTGGTTGTGGTTATTTGAGAATACAGTAACAATCCATCATGGAAAAATGAACCTCTCTTGAAGCAAAAAGAAGCCAAACATTCCTAGGAGCAACACACGAGTCGAACATGCTCTTCCTCATTCTCTGTGCTGCCATCTGATTTAGGTGAGGCAGTTCCTCCCTTTCTCTGTGCCTCACTGGGTACTATATAATTTGCCCTCAGAAAAACTCCTATTGAGCTGCTTCTTATTTTTGATCCAAAGTTCAAAGGATTCAGTACAAAGCCCCTGCATTATCTTCAATGGCCTTCTATTAAGCTCTTAAGTATTCATTTGGTTTTTAAGCATCTTCTGCTTTAAAGTGCTAGACAAGCTTCCTGGTCTGTGTTTTCATGGGGGCAGCGGTATTGCACACCAGCCTCTTGCCATTTCCATAACTGAAGTCATAAAGTCAGAGACTAGAATCTGGGGATGATCCATTAATGCTGCACAAACTGCCACACTTCTTTCCTTGATGGGAAGCCACCACTTGATGGTCTTGGACGTGATATAATTGGCACTTCTTCCTACTGACTGTCATTGCTCTATTTTCAGTATGAAATTAAGTGCTTCATTACATCATACTACAGAGTCAACTGCTGGAGGTGTTTATGCACCTCCCACAGCTTCTAAATCATGCAGGATGGGAGAACAGACCAGATTCATTCCAGTGACCTTGCAAAAGATGATTTGTGCAGAGGCCAGCTCCAGGGCACAGCAGCTTGAGAGGAGTGTTACTCCCTTGTAGAGGAAATGCTGATTTGTAGGAGACATGAACTCTACAGCAGGACCATACCTTCTGGAAGTGATCTTAACACAGAGCAGCATGGAGGGATGCCTGAGTTACTGTCATGATTGTGGTCATTTGAGAACAATGTTGCTGCGTTCCAGGTTTGAGTTCAGTGAGAACCACAGGCAAAGAACAGGGTTGAGATGAAGAGACTTAGCAGACTAAGAGCCTGGAAAAAGCTGAAAGAGAAATTGATAATCTTTTATTTGTTGGGTTTTGTTTTTAAAGTCACTTTGGGGGTTATCAAATTGCCCTTGAATAGGTGGATCATAATTTATACTTGATTGATGTATTAATCTCAGTACCTGATCATCTGCAGCTTTTTCAGGTGGCTGGACATCAAGTAGAGAAGAAAACTTTTTGGTTTCCTTGGCTTCCACACAAGGGTTTGGCTTTTCTTCGTTAAACTGGCTTCATCATGATCCATGATTTCCTCCATCTGCTTTTCTCCTCTTGTCCTACTGAAGAGGGGGAGTGAGAAAATGACTCATTGGGCACTTTGCAGCCCATCAAGGTCAAGCCAGCACATAAGCACATTAAAAAAAACACGTTACACAGAACAAAATCAGGTCAATGACAGACTTCTGTTCTGCAGGAGCTTTGAGGGAATGTACAAAATGTGCTTTTGATTTCCATATTTTCTTCAGTTCATTCATTGCTTTATTACTAAACACACTTGATTAGCAATAGTCATGCTTAATTAGCCTTTAGCTTGTATGACTTGTAAACTCTCTGCATTTCTCATCTCAAAGTAACACTGTGACATGATCTGACATCTGTTATTTACTTCAGCATTATTTCTTCTTCATTTGTGGAGAAAAGGCTGCAGACACTAGACTGCAAATTTTCTTTCCCTGCTGAAGGCTCACAATGGAGAGCAGAGCATAATGAAGAGCCAGAATGTATAAAGAACCAGGATACAGCACTGTGCCCAAAGAAACACTGTGCAGAGGAAGGTCTGCTACAGAGAATCTCCTTCTATTAGAGCACACACAAGGTTTCAACAGATTTCAGTGCTGGGAGAGGAAAGATTCACTTTGGGGAACTGAACAATTTAATTCTGGGTTGCAAAAGACAGGCAGCAGGGATTTCAAACAGAAAAAAATAAGGTTCTCTGAAGTGCACAGGAATTCAGTTCTGCAGTCCATGCAAGGATGAGTAGGGGCCTTCAGAAAGTCTCTTGTCACCTTTTGTTTGTGTGTTTCAGGTCCTTTGCGTCCTGCTGCATCTGGATTTTTTACATTCATGCAGGCTTGCATTACAGCTTTTGGTTTTCTGCAGCCTGTACATTAATAAGGGGCAACCAATGTAATGTCCAGCAGCAGAGGATGCAAGGAGGTAGAATCATAGAATTGTTTTCATTGGACAAGGCCTTTAAGACCATGAAGTCCAACCATTATTTAACTCTGCCAGGTCCAGTGCTAAACCATATCCTTCAGCATCCTATCTCTGTGTCTTTTAAACACCCCCAGGGATAGGGATTCAAACAGCTTCCTGGGGAGCTTATTTCAGACTTTGAGAACCTTTTCAGTGAAGAATTTTCTTCTAGTCTCCAACCTAAACTTGCCCTGGTGCAACTTGAGGCCATTTGTTCTTATTCTACTGCTGTTATTTGGAAGAGAGCAATCCCCACTTTGCTCCAACCTCCTTTTGGGTATCTGTAGAGATGCCTAAGATCCTTCTGTGAGGTCTCACGCTGATTATGGTGCTTCTCAATGTACATAGTGGTATCAGGATGTGGTCTGTACTGTTGCACAAATAAACCATTCTGCTGGCCCCATGGTGAGTTAATAATTCAATTACACAAGAGAAGAGCAGACCTGTAACTGCAGCAACAAGCTCCACAGAGTCAGCATGAAAAAACCCCACAACAAACCACCAGCAACAAACCCAAACAAAGAATAAAACCCCATGCAGCAGCATGAGAAAAGCCTCCCTCTTGATAAGCATACTGTGCAGGATCCTTTCCTCCAGCACTGACACAAAAACAATAAACATCTGATGTCTAGTTAATAGTTCTGCCTTTAGGGGAGTGAAGAGAAAATTACCTAGAGAAGAATAAGCCTTATGGCAAGTTCCTTTCAGGCTTATGGACTCTGGAGATTGAAGTGCTTTTTTGCCCTCAAATATTTTCTTAAGTATTTATATTAAGGGTTGTCAGCTCAGCACTGCACACCATCTTTTACAGGCAAATAGAGTCTATCAACAATGCCACCAGCAATAAAGCCGTGCGCTGCCAGAGCGTGGATGCTCAGGGCCCCTTAGCTTTCACTCCTGCATCCATCTCCCACATCTTTCTTTTTATTTACCCAATCTCCTCAGCACTTTTAGCTGGGCCAATACAACACATCTGTTTATTACCACTCCTGCTCTACACGTCTGGAACTGTGTACAAGGAGATGTGTTCACGTAACAGAAGAATAAATGCAGTAGACTAAGCTGATGCAGTAGTCACAGCCCTTATCTCCCGAGTTGTCTGGCAAAAACACAAACAGCTTTTACACAGCTCACAGACCAGGATGCTCACAGGTTTGTTTGGCAAAGTGCTGCATCACAGAAAGAGTAATTGGCCATTGGAATGCGCTGCCCAGGGAGGTGGTGGAGTCACCGTCCCTGGAGGTGTTCAAAAAAGGATTGGATGTGGTATGTGGCAACCAGCACCAGAACAAGAACACACAGTCTCAAGCTGTGCCAGGGCAAGTTTAGGCTGGAGGTGAGGAGAAAGTTCTTCCCAGAAAGAGGAATTGGCTACTGGAATGTGCTGCCCAGGGAGGAGGTGGAGTCCCTGTCCCTGGAGGTGTTCAAAAAGAGATTGGACCTGGCACTTGAAGCCATGGTTTAGTTGTCAGGAGGTATTAGGTAACAGGTTGGACTTGATGGTCTTTTCCAACCTGGTTGATTCAACGACTCTATGATTATGAAGGCTGCAATACAGGCAGGACTGTGTGTAACACAGAATATTTAGAACTCCTTTGGAAGTGAACCTTCTGTTTCACTGATGAACACAGGAGTATTGCCAAGACTGGCTGGAGATGTACTTCAAAAGCCTTGTCCCAGCACTGCTGAGGCTGATGGTCCTCCTTGGGGCATGGCAGCAAAGCCACCTTCACTAACTAGTGCCTCCACTCTTTCTTTATACAAAAAGCATCATAAAGATGGTTCCTTCTGAGGAAAAGAGTCTGTTGAATCAGGGAACAGCTTCAGTTGGAGAAAATGTATAATATCAAGTTTAACTGTCAACCTAAGACCACCACAGCCATTAAACGGTGTCCCCAAGTGTGGCCATATGTTTCTTGAACACCTCAAAGGATGCTGACTCTACCACCTGGGCAGCCTGCTCCAATGCCTGACCACTCCTTCAGTGAATGATTGTTTCCTAGTATATAGTCTAAGCTTTCCCTGGTGCAACTTCAATCCATTTCCTCTCATCCTATCACTTCATACTAGAGCTAAGAGACTACCCCACCTCACTGCAACCACCTTGAAGGCAGTTGTAGAGAGCAATGAAGTCTCCCAGGCTGGATGAGGCTCTGGCCAGCCTGATCTAGTGCAGGGTGTCCCTGCCCATGGCAGGGGGGTTGGAACTAGATGATCTTTGTGGTCCCTTCCAACCCTGACTGATACTATGATACTACTCCCTTTAGCCTCTTCTCCAGAGCAAACAACCCCAGGTCCCTCAGCTGCTCCTCACCACACCTGCTCTCCAGACCCTTCACCAGCTTTGTTTCCCTTCTCTGGCCCTGCTCCAGCACCTCAATGTCCTTCTCGGAGTGAAGGGCCCAGAACTGAAGCCAGTATTCAAGGTGCTAAGTGTAGGAGCACAATCACAGGGCACAACCCCTTCCTTACTGCTGCTGCTAACACCATGTCCCCAAAGGTACCAGATGCTGGACACTGATGTGTAGTGCAAAAGCACTAGCATTGTATTCCCAGAGGGGGCTACAAAGTCCTTTATGAGTTGTCATTTTCCCCAGGCCTCATTTTTAATGAAACACTGGAGCATTTCTGGGTTAAAATAAATAAATAAGTAAGTAAATAATGTGATAAATTAATGGCAAAGCAAAACGTTTTGCTTTCATGCCATGAAGTACAGAGCAGAAGCAGCAAACAGCTTCGCCTCTCTGGAGCAAATGCGCTGCAAAGTCATAAAGCTAATGGGGAAAATGGGAAGTTTTCTGAGCAAACAGTGGGAAGGAATTGAAACTACTGTGCTTTTGCAGAGGTTGATCTGATCTTGGGAGAAGGATGACAACACAGAGGAAAGTGGTTTCAAATAGCCAGGAAATGAAGGACCAATTCCCCACCCCGCGGACTCCGGACCCCCGCGCAGACTCGTTCGTGCTATTGAGCCCTTTGGTACATCCATACCCCAGAATATCCATTTAATATGGGCCTGTGAAGTAAATGACAGATTTAGGAGGTGCAGAGAAGCTTAGGTAACAGGGACCACGGGAACATCTATCTTCCATAAAAGAGAAATGCAGCTTGTCCCTGCCGGCGCTTTGCTGCCGCGTGGGCGTCTAGGAGGAGCAGAGATACGGCTTTTAAAAAGGAAACCAGATCTCTCTCCACCCTCCCTCCTCGGAGCTCTCTGCTAAGCTGTGCCCAGCTCATCGCCCTGCCTAACAGCAGGCTGGATCCACCACCGCTGCCAAGAGCCAAGGCTTCAAATCAGAGAATTGTTTGGTGGGGAGAGAATTCAGTGCTTGGCGGGGGTGGGTGTCGGGAGGATGGGGAGGGTCTTTTCCTGAGGTGCTGCCCAGCGGCACGACATGAGGTAGTGGGCACCAGCTTGAACACAGGAAGATGAAGGAAGGCTGAGAGAAAGGAAGATGAAGAAGGCTGAGAGAAGTGGGTTTGTTCAGCCTTGAGAAGAGAAGGCTTAGGGGAGACCTCATAACCATGTGCAAGTCTCAGAGGAGACCTTCTTGCTCTCTACAGC
This sequence comes from Colaptes auratus, assembly GCA_015227895.2. Lineage (NCBI taxonomy): Eukaryota > Metazoa > Chordata > Aves > Piciformes > Picidae > Colaptes > Colaptes auratus. Next base: position 25,171,327 of record CM026892.1, read on the forward strand.
TACCTGAAGGGAGGTTGTAGCCAGGTGGGGGTTGGTCTCTTCTCCCAGGCAACCAGCACCAGAACAAGAGGACACAGTCTCAAGCTGTGCCAGGGGAGGTTTAGGCTGGATGTTAGGAAGAAATTCTTCCCAGCAAGAGAGATTGGCCATTGGAATGTGCTGCCCAGGGAGGTGGTGGAGTCACCATCACTGAAGGTGCTTAGGAAGAGTCTGGATGAGGCACTTAGTGCCATGGTTTAGCTCATTAGATGGCGTTGGATGACAGGTTGCACTTGATGATCTCAAAGGTTTTTTCAACCTGGTGAATTCTATTCTATTCTATTCTATGTACATAAAGGATAGCTATCATGAGGAGGAAGACTCCCTTTCTACAAAGAGTCCCATGGCAAAGAGAAGGGTGATGGGCAGAAGTTGGTACTGGGGACATTCAGACTGGATGCCAGCAATTTTTTTTCGCCATTCAGACTATTAATCAGTGGAATAAACTCCCAGAGAAGGTGGTGGATTCCTCTACATTAGACAGTTTCCAGGCTCAGCTTGACAGGGTGCAGGGCCAGCTCATTTAAACTCTATCCTTACCCTGAAAGGTTGGATTAGATGGCTCTTAAGGTCCCTTGCAACCTGGGATTCTATGAATCTATGAAAGTTCCATCTAAACATGAGGAGGAACTTCTTTAGTTAAGGATGGTGGGGCACTGGAGTGGGCTGCCTGGAGAGGTGGCTCTGGAGTCATTCCAAACCTGCCTGGGTGCTATCCCATGCAATCTGCTCCGGGTGACCCTGTTCTGAACTAGAGGATCCCCAGAGGTCTCTTTCAACCCCTAGCATTCTGTGATGCTCTGTTCTGCAAGCAGGTACAGATGCATTACTTCTGCCTAGGAGATGCAGGGTATACTTGCCCTTCAGGTGCCTCATTTTCTTCCTGGAGAGCAGGAAGAGGCTCCACAGTGGCCTCTGCAGCCTTCTCCAAGGCAGAGAAAGCAGGAGTAACGTGAGCTGCCATTTAGCTGCCTACATCTTGTACCTGAGCTGGTTCAATTTACAATGTAGTCCTTTACATGTCCATTAGTCAACTACCTCCCACCAAGTGTAATCAAATTCCTTTCCCCCATTTGATTTCCTTGGTAAAAATGCACACACTTGTGCCTGTCAAATGCTAAAAAGGGCTTATTAGGATCAGTCATAAAAAAATCTATATGCCACCTACAAATAATTGTAATCCTATTTTCAGCTTTCTAGGTGCATAAATCACTGTTCTGCTCAGCAATCCAATTCACAGCCATTAAAACCTTTCATCCTGGAGAGCCACAAAGGAGGAAACACAGCACTTCCTTAGCTCCTGTCGTGATCCAGTGGGAAATACAAGGAGGTGACGCCAGAGGTCTTTGCAGCCTCAAATAGATAGGCAGAAAGTTTTCTGATCCACAGAAAGAGTGGGAATGGCATTGGAATTGTTGGAGAAGAGCCATTCTCTCAGAGAATCACAAAATCATAACATGGCTTGAGTTGGAAGGGACCTCATCTTGAGTACTGCCTTCAGTTTTGGGCTCCTCAGTTCAACAGGGACAGGGATCTGCTGGAGAGGGTCCAGCAGAGGGCTACCAGGGTGATTAGGGGACTGGAGCACTGCCTGGGGAGGAGAGGCTGAGGGACCTGGGGCTTTTTAGTCTGGAGAAGAGAAGACTGAGAGGGGATTTAATAAATGTTGATAAATCTGTGAGGGCTGGGGGTCAGGAGGGAGGGGACAGGCTCTGCTCCCTTGCTCCCTGGGATAGGGCAAGGAGCAAATATATATTAGCAATTTGGACTCTAGCTGGATCAAAGTTCTTGCAACTTATGACACTGGAAAACCATAGAATGGCTCAGGTTGGAATGGACCTTAGAGATCATCTACTCCAACCTTCCTGCATGGGCTGGGACACCTCTCAACTAGGCTTAGTTGCCCAAGGCCTTATCCAACCTGACCTTGAACACCCCCAGGGAGGGGGCCTCCACAACCACTCTGGGCAACCTATTCCACAGTCTCACCACCCTCATACTGAAGAACTTCCTAAGATCCAGTCCAAACCTGCTTTCCCTCAGTTTCAAACCATTTCCCCTGGACATGCTGATTTAATAGAATCATAGAATCAACCAGGTTGGAAAAGACCTCAGAGATCATCAAGTCCAACCTATTACCTAATACCCAACACCTCCTGACAACTAAACCATGGCTTCAAGTGCCACATCCAATCCTTTTTGAAGTGAGCTACAAACCTGGATTGGAATCTTGGCCAAGCTTGGGAGCAAGGGCTGTGCACAAAGGCAGTGTATCCCTGCTGAAAATCAGGCTTCCCATTTCACATCCACGTCTCCATTTATTTATCACAAGGTAACTTTGTTGTTGCAAACATTGTTCTGCTCTCTACATAGGCTAGTAGAAAAAAAAAGAAAAGTACTTGAATGTAAGGGCAGTGCATTATTTATTGCAGCAAGGACAGTCTAAGCCAATTTAACAGAGAAAGGAGGGAAAAAAAACTATTTGCTTTGGCTAATTTGATAGCTGAAGCTGAGCTTCAGCTCCCTGAGGTTCTGCAATAACCCAGGTGCTTTATATAGGTGTATAGGCTGAGGGAGCTGGGGTTGCTTAGCCTGGAGAAAAGGAGACTCAGGGGTGACCTTATTGCTCTCTACAGCTACCTGAAGGAGGTTGTAGACAGGCAGAGGTTGGTTTCTTCTCCCAGGCAGCCAGCACCAGAACAAGAGGACACAGTCTCAAACTGCACCAGGGGTGGTTTAGGCTGGAGGTTAGGAAGAAGTTCTACACAGAGAGAGTGATTGCCCATTGGAATGGGCTGCCCGGGGAGGTGGTGGAGTCACCATCACTGGAGGTGTTCAGGAGGAGACTTGAGAGGGTGCTTGGTGCCATGGTCTAGTTGATTAGGTGGTGTTGGATGATAGGTTGGACATGATGATCTTGAAGGTCTCTTCCAACCTGGTTAATTCTATTCTATCCTACCGTACCCTACCCTACCCTACCCTACCCTACTGTATTTCTATAAACTTGTCACTGACAGTCCCTGATTCCTCTCCCTTCTGCAGAGATTTCTCTCTCCAGAAGGTGTTCCAGAACTGGATTAGACCCTGTGAGGAAGCTCCAGTAATGCCTGAAGGACAATTAGCAACCGCAGACACAAATCATCAGCACGGTTTGGGATGAAGATCTTTGCTATGCAGAACGGAGTTTAGAAGGCTCTGCTTGAAGTCCCAAGGTCTCCCTGTGGACTGAGCAGGGTGTGAAGCCACTGGCCAGCCCTGTGCTTCCAAACTTTTTATATTGTATAAAAAAAAAAGTTTTTCCAGGGACATGTTTTTTTCCTAGGCTGAGGAGAGAGCAGGGCTTCTTTCAGCCTGCCCAAAGGGTTTGCTATCAATAAGTTATAGGAAATATTAGGACCATTCTTTCCTTTCCAGCCATCCTTCACACACACACCCCTCTGTGCAAGGATTTCTCTTGCCTAAACTCAATCTATCTCCACCTACAAGCTTTTCTCAAGTTCTTTATCTCAATATCTTTACATTTTAAGTTTTTTTTTCCCACCTGGCAGGAGCTCAGCTGAGGTCTGGTGATTCACTTTCTTAACTCACAGTTCTGCACCCAGCTCTCTTTAGAACACTCCTGCATTTTTTTTTCCCTGACAAGTTTAAATGGTTCTACACATCTGTGCTCAGCACTGGTCAGGCCACACCTTGAGTCCTGTGTCCAGTTCTGGGCCCCTCAGTTTAGGAAAGATGTTGAGATGCTGGAAGGTGTCCAGAGAAGGGCAACAAAGCTGGGGAGGGGTTTGGAGCACAGCCCTGTGAGGAGAGGCTGAGGGAGCTGGGGTTGTTTAGCCTGGAGAAGAGGAGGCTCAGGGGAGACCTTCTTACTCTCTACAACTACCAGAAAGGAGGTTGTAGCCAGGTGGGGGTTGGTCCCTTCTCCCAGGCACCCAGCAGCAGAACAAGAGGACACAGTCTCAAGCTGCACCAGGGGAGGTTTAGGTTGGAAAGAGAGATTGGCCATTGGAATGTGCTGCCCAGGGAGGTGGTGGAGTCACATCACTGGAGGCGTTTAGGAAGAGACTGGATGGGGTGCTTGGTGCCATGGTTGAGTTGATTAGATGGTGTTGGGTGATAGGTTGGACTTGATGATCTCAAAGGTCTTTTCCAACCTGGTTCATTCTATTCTATTCTATCCTATTCTATTTCTAATTCTATCCTATTCTAATTCTATCCTATTCTATTTCTAATTCTACCCTATCCTCTCCTGGAGCCTTGAGATGGCCCAGATTCTGGTGTGGATTCCCCAAGGTGACCTTGGGACAGAGAAAGGAGCACAGAAGGTCTGGTTCTACCTAAGCAGAGGCACCCACCTGTGTGACACAACCCCGACCCACTCAGCACCATGACCATGGGATGCTCTCCACTTGTGGGGAGCGAGAGGGTGATGAGGATGGTGCTCTGCCCAGCCACACCAATCCCTCTGCTTTTACCTGACAGGACTGGAAACCAGTTTTTGCCTGTCTTCTACTAGACTGGAGTAATTCCTCCTGTTCTGCATAGCCTTTGATGCCTCCTCCAGCTTTTTAAGTGGGTATTTTACCTTTCATCCTTTCTAGCTTGTCATAGTATATCAAATTTAAAACAGATTTAGGCTGCTATAGAGAAAATTATAATCTTTATATATAAAAAAAAAAACCCACAACATAACTAAGACTTAATAATATGCTCTAAATAGTCCTGATGGACCCTTAGGCTTTAGAGAGGGTTCAATTAGCAGATGTTGACCCGTTGGTCTGCACCATGGGTCTGGCTGATAACACAATTCCTCGGGGAGAGCTGCTAGACTCATCTTTAATAATTAAATTCAAATCAGATCCATTTTGCAAATCATCTGAGCACTCTCTCAGGCTCCCTGGCTACATCAAAGGTAAGGCTAACCTTTATCTTTGGTGCTGTTGAACAGCAGCGGGGAAAGGTGCAATAACATCGCTTCGTGCTCTCAGATTGTTTCAAACAAGTTTAAAGCAGGTGATAACACGTTTTAATAGTCACCAAATTTCTCTTTGCTACTGTTAAGTGCATCTGCTTTCAATTCTGCTTTCAATTCTGGCTTGACTCGTCCACTGGGCAATTTTACACGAGGAGCTCTTGAACGCTGACTTCTCCCTGTGAGCGATCAGAGCAGTCGGAGGCACATCGCTCATCTTCGCCATTGCTCCCGGCTGTAGTGGTTTGAGCCTGAACTGGAAGTTAAGAGCTCAGGTGGGGGGCAAGGCTGAGAATCTCTCTCCCACTCCCCCCCTCCTCCCTCCCAACAGAGAGGGGAGAAAAGGAAGGAGCAAATCCACCAAACAGTAATTTGGAGTCAGCTTGGAAGTAGAGAGGTGAAGAGTTGTCTTTAAGCAATATATATATATACAATAACAGGAAAAAGGTTCACAAGGGCAAGGAACAAGGAGGGATGGGAGGGGGACAAAACCAAGAGAATAATACAAAAACCAGCCTGTCTCTGAGGAAGCCTGGAGGCAGCAGGTCCGACCACGTGGCAGAGGAGCAGGAGGGCAGCTGCAGTAGCTCTCATCCAGCAGAGGCAGGAGACAGAAAAGCAGGGCCAACAGTTAGGATGTCCTGCTTTTTATACCCTAGCTGGGCAGGGAGGGGGGAGTGAAACAGACTCAGCTTCCCAGGCAAAAAAATGCCCTGCAGGGAGTGAAAAGTACCTGCAAGCCCTCCCCCCTGCTTTGTTCTTTTGTTCTCAGAAAGGGTGTTAACCCACCACACCTGGGTCTGCCCAGGGCTCCCATCCTGCCCAGCTCTTCTGCAGTCACCAGCAGAATTCTGCCTGTGCCTTCATTTTTGGAGGCTTTCCTTATTTAGGAACAAATGCTGAGCATATGTTCACACTTCACATTGTGAACAGGTTCTGCTCAAACCTGTGGGGCTGTTCTCAATCTGTGCTGCCATACGACGATGGGAAAGGGATGAGAAGTAACCTCCCTCTACCACAGCCATACACCTATGCACATCAACACTGCATCTTATTTCCAGCTGAAAGGAATAATTGCAGGGACAGCTTTGGAAAAGATTTATTTTCAATGTTGGCTGGGGTTTGGGGGTTATTTTTTTGGTAGAATTAAATAATTCAGTCAACATGACAGGAAAATTTGTCTCAGCTTTTGGCAGCCTTAAAAATAATAATTAAGCTTTCTCTCCGGGTTGAACAAAATGTTCCCTTCAAGACCAAAATTAAATGCCCTTCCCTGCCTGAAAACTTTGCTTAGGCATCTACAAACAAGATGAAAATACATTGGGGAAGTAAGCCACGAAGCCAACAATTAAAAACCTAAAGGAAATACAGGTTGAATTTATTGCTAAAGGTAGGGACAGTACCATAGTATCAGTCAGGGTTGGAAGGGACCACAAGGATCTTCTAGTTCCAACCCCCCTGCCATGGGCAGGGACACCCTGCACTAGATCAGGCTGGCCAGAGCCTCATCCAGCCTGGGCTTAAACACCTCCAGGGATGGGGCCCCAACCACCGCCCTGGACAACCCATTCCAGGGCTGCACCACTCTCATGGGGAAGAACTTCCTCCTCATGTCCAGCCTGAATCTCCCCACCTCCAGCTTCATTCCATTCCCCCTAGTCCTATCACTCCCTGATAGCCTGAGAAGTCCCTCCCCAGCCTTCTTGTAGCCCCCTTCAGATACTGGAAGGCCACAATGAGGTCACCTGGGAGCCTTCTCTTCTCCAGACTGAACAGCCCTAACTCCCTCAGTCTGTCCTCACAGGAGAGGTGCTCCAGCCCTCTGCTCATCCTCATGGCCCTTCTCTGGGCACCTTCCAGCACCTCCAGATCCCTCTTGTAATAGGGGCTCCAGACTGGAGGCAGTACTCCAGGTGGGGTCTCACCAGGGCTGAGTAGAGGGGGAGAATCCCCTCCCTTGCCCTGCTGGCCACACTTCTCCTGATGCAGCCCAGGACCTGGTTGGCCTTCGGGCTGCAAGTGCACCCTGAGCGCTCCTGGTGAGTTTCTGCCCTTTGGGGTTTTTTGTTTGTTTGTTTGTTGTTGTTTTGGTTGGTTGGTTTTGTGGTGCTGTTTCTTTTTTTTCACTTCAGTTTCTTTTCACTGACACAATCTGGCAAAAAATTGATCACTTAATGAAACCTGCAGATTTTGAGAGAGCCTGTGAGAGATGTGAAATGCTCCATAAGAAAGTTCAGACTCTCTGTGATGTTCAGGGTAGAGCATACACAGAATCACAAACTCCCAGCATGGCAGGGGTTGGAAGGGACCCCAACTGCTAAAGCAGGGTCACTAACAGGAGGTGTTTCATGTGTCCATAGGGAACTGCTGGCTCCTGCCCTGCTCCTCACAGTCCTGCTCTGCTTTCTTGGATCTTATTTCTTGTTTCTTTCATTGCAACTCAAAAGCAATTCTGGCCAGGAAAACCCTGGTTTCCTCCCTCCTGACAGCAGCTGGATTTGGAAGAGACAGCCTCCCAGCATGGCTGGGTTGGAAGGAATCTCTGGAGATAATCCAGTTTAACCCCCCCTTGCTAAAGCAGGGCCACCCAAAGTAGCTTGTCCAGGATCATAAAGTCCAAGTGCTTTTGGAATCTCCCAGACAAGGAGGCTCCACAACCTCCCTGGGCACCCTGCTCCAGGGCTCCAGCACCCTCAGAGAAAAAAGTTTCTCCTCCTGTTCAGATGGAACCTCCTGGGTTCCAGTTTGTGCCTGTTGCCCCTTGTCCTGTGGCAGACATCGCTGGGAAGAGTCTGGCTCCATGCTCTTGCCCTTCCTCCTTCAGGTAAACCTTGAGAGGTCAAAAGACTGAATTCTGAGAATACCTTTAAAGATATAAAATGGTAGATAAAGCCCTGCAATCGCTGGGGCTTGCATCGGTGGTATCCAAAGTTTCCAGCAGAAAAGAGGGTCCATTTTCTTGTCTTACTCCTTCCAGGCTCTTGAAGCCAAACAATATAACTCCCCCTGATCTCCCCAATACACCTGCGAGATACGGGGCTGTTATGGGGTGTCAGAAGGGAATAACCCTCTGGCATAAAGTGAAGCCACCTGAATCCCTCACTCAGCCAGGAGCTGATTGTGGCCCAGGACTGGAAGGGAAGATTATGGCACTTGTCTTTTTTCATTGGAAGCAAGTAGTTCTGAAGAGGTACTGAAAACAGAGGAATGCTCCGTTCATTCCAGGGGGCAGGTTTAGAGGCGTTAGAAATAGGCAGCACAATAGGCAGCACATTACAGTGAGATTAGGGGGAGGGGGGAAGGAAAAAGAGGGGGGGAGGAAATGCAAACTGCAGAACAAACCCATCCTGAAATGCACAGAAAAAATCCCATCCCCCCCCCAAAACTTCACCTATTTCAGGAGCTTGGAGAAGCTGCTTCTCTCCATGGGAAAACATCTGCCAAGCGAGAGCATCGCTCATGTCGATGCAGAGCGACATAGTTGAGCTAAGTCATGTGAATTTGAGCAGTTAACAGCTGGACTAATTAGAGAGCAGAGGATTATTGGTACAACTGATCACCAGGACTAAGCAAGGTTATTTTGCAAGTAATAGATTTGACTTTGCAAAGAGCGGAGGATATTTGCAGAGCTAATGAAAACGGCGCTGCCCAAATTAAAGCGTGAGCAAGCAGGGGAAGAACTGGAGTGCACCTAATTAAAAATGCAGAGCGAGGCAGGAAGAGAAGGCCACAAGGGTAAGCAAACAGCAGAGACCAGATTTCCTCGCAATAGCTATAGAAGGAGGCGCAGTAGACCGGGAGGTGCCCAGCCCGAGGGGGCCAGCGGCCCCGGGAAGCGTTTTGCACCGACGCCGATGCTGCTGCAGCTCCTCTCTGAGTAAACAACCCTCCAGGCTTCAGGGCTGGCAGCCCAGCACCTCCTGCTGAAACCAAACACATTACTGCTGTCTCCGAGAGCTTACAAAGCTAATACTTCAGGAGTTTGCATTTTTTGCATGCAAATAAGCTTTGATTTAAACTCATCAGCATTTCCTTGTCTAAGCTCTAGGTTGAGTTATTCTTAGGCTCCTTTCTCTTGGAGGAATTATGACTTATTTATCTGACACAGCGACTAACATCTCCTTTTTCGTGATCTAACATAGCCTTCACAATTCCCTGCAGCTTTGTTGAACAGATACCTATGAAACCAGAGATGTCCTGGACACAGCTGCCACTTCTGGCTGGGAGGTTGCACAAACCCATCCCATTGCATTGGTTCCTCCAAGTTTATACCACAAGTCCAGCTCTGACAAAAGCACCAAAGGGTGTGACTGCTCCCAGCAGTGCACAGCTGGGGCAGGGATGCTGTCTCTGATTCCATGTCAAAGTTCAAAGTAAAGCTCTTCTTTTAGCATACTAGAGGTTTTGATTACTATTATTTGTCCTGAGTATCCCTCCTCATCTCTCCAACAGGATATTTGTTAGCACCAGTGATGGAAAACACATATGAGAAAGATGGAATATGGCACAACACAGATTTTGATTATGACATGAATTTCGGGGTGGGGGGGAATAAAAGGTGTTAATTAATGTAGCAGGTGCACACAATAAAGGCTTGCTGACCACTTGCTGCTGTTTCCTTTTTAGTTGCAGAAAACCATCTAAATGGTTGCAGCATGCAGAACTTTTTCAAGTTGCACCAGGGAAGGTTTAGACTCATAGAAGTGTCAGGGTTGGAAGGGACCTCAAAGGTCAGCCAGTTCCAAACCCCCTGCCATGGGCAGGGACACCTCACACTGCAGCAGGTTGCTCACAGCCACAGCCAGCCTGGCTGCAAAAACCTCCAGGCATGAGTCTTCCACCACCTCCCTGGGCAACCTGTGCCAGGCTCTCACCACCCTCCTGGGGAAGAACTTGTTCCTAACATCCAAACTGAATCTACACATTTCTAGTCTTGCTCCACTCCCCCCAGTCCTATCACTCCCTGACACCCTAAAAAGTCCCTCCCCAGCTTTCTTCTAGCCCCCTTCAGGTACTGGAAGGCCACAATTAGGTCTCCTCAAAGCCTTCTCCAGACTGAACAGCCCCAACTCCCTCAGTCTGTCCTCATAGCAGAGCAGCTCCAGCCCTCTGCTCATCCTCGTGCCCCTTCTCTGCACATCTTCCAGCACTTCCAGATCCTTCCTGTAACAGAGGCTCCAGAACTGGACGCAGTACTCCAGGTGGGGTCTCACCAGAGCAGAGTAGAAGGGGAGAATCACCTCACTCGACCTGCTGGCTGTGCTTCTCTAGATGCAGCCCAGGATGTGATTTGCTTTCTGTGCTGTAGGTGCTCACTGCTGACTCCTGTTGAGCTTCTCCTTCACCAGCACTCCCAGGTCCTTTTCTTCAGGGCAGCTCTCAAGCCAGTCCCTGCCCAGCCTATATCGGTGCTTGGGATTGTCCCGGCCCAGCTGCAGGACCTTGCATTTGATCTTGTTAGGTCGGATACTAAGAAATATTGATTTGTGGTAAGGGTTGCCAAGCTCTGGAACAGGCTGCCCAGGGCAGTGGTGGATTCTCCATCCCTGGAGGGGCTGAAAATTCATGTTGATATGGTGCTAAGTGACATGGTCTTGTGGTGACCTAGCAGTGCTGGCTTCACGGTTGGACTTAATCTTAAATGTCTCTTCCAACCAAAATGATTCTGCTCTTCAATGGTGATAGGAACTGGGAATTAGCAAGGCATTTGAAAAAGCAAAGCTCTTCACTCTGGACAGAGAAAAAAATGAGGCCATTGCATCAAATAATGAATGGCAGAGAGACATTCTCACCATCTCAGATTGTACAAGTGAGGGATCACTGAACAGTGCCATCACCTAAATGGCTAAAGAGGAATTGTTTTCACAGAGTACGTGATTAGTCAGTGAAATGAAGTGTCATGAATGTTATTGATGAACCAAAAGCCAAACTAAGGAATGGAGCTGGGCTCTAAAAAGCAGGTCATCAATAGGGTTAGCAGAAATACTCAGCATGGAAGGCTGCTGGTTCATCCTTTTTTATACTCCAGTAAAAGAGACATGCAGATATTTAGAGCATATTTAGCGAGAAAATTGCACAAGAGACACGAAGCCTCAAGCATCTGGGTTTTGAGCCCCCCTCTTTAATGATTATGAATGAAGATGGAGTGGCCAGCATCCCAAATTGGCGTGTTGCAGACATCTACTCCTTTCCAAAGCACACAGTGCCAGCTCCTTGTCAAAGAGCAAATGTGGAAATAAAAGACTATGCTTCCGAAGCAAATTAATTCCGATATCTGAACATGAAAAAGATGGGTGAGATCCTCACGGCAAGCTCATGCCCCATAATGCAGCCCATTTGTCAGGTGCAGAATATAGCAGCACAAACTGCCTGCTAATATCCTGACATTATTGCACTGCTTTCTGGTTGTAGAAAGTTTCCACATTTCAAGAGAAACTTGGATCCATTCTGTTTTGCCTCTTCTGAGGTTAAAAACAAAGGGGAAGAAATGATTTTTTTTTTAAAGGGGCTTCAAGCTTGCTGTAGAAGCTGAATCATACAACAGTTTCAGCTGGAAAAAGCTTTGAAGATCATCCAGTCCAACCCTCTAACTCTATCAAATCTGGTGCTAAACCATATCCCTCAGCACCACATCTCTGCCTCTGAAACACCTCCAGGGACAGGGATTCCATCTTCTCCCTGGGAAGCCTGTTCCAGTCTTTGAGAACCCTTCCAATGGAAATGTTTTTTCTAATACCCAACTTCAGCTTCCTCTGGAGTGACTTGAGGCCATTCCCTTTTGTCCTATTGCCTATTACTTGGAAGAAGAGATCAACATCCACCCTGCTCCAACCTCCTTTTGGGAGTTGTAGAAAGTGAGGTGGTCTCCCCTTAACCTCCTTTTCTCCAGACTAAACACCCCTGGTACCCCCAGCTGCTCCTCCCCAGCCCTGTTCTCTAGACCCTTTGCCATCTTTGCTGCCCTTCTCTGGACTCACTGAGCTGAAGGCCAAGAGCTGTCCCAGAGAGACAGCCTCCAGCCCACCTCACCATCAGGGAGCTGAACTCCTGTCACGCTCCTTGCCTGAGCACATTACCTGTTTGCTGAGGGACTGACTGATAACACTAATGCTGCTGCACTGAAATGGCTGTAAAATCATTAAGCATATCTTGTTTTACTTAACCCAAAGTCATTTAAATCTGAAGGCTGAAGGGAGAGCATCAGTGAGACTCCAATTCCCCGATGTGATAGGGGAGACTCTAATGCAAAATGAAGCCTTATCATATTAAGCATAATTTTTATCACATCAGTGACTTAGCAGATTAGTAAATGTTGTGGGGGTTTTCTTCTAAAATTATAAGACAGCTCCCAATAGCAAATTGGATTATGTCAGTTCATTTTCCCCAGCAGCTTTGCAATACGGGGAAAGAATTAATGAAATAAAGCAAGGATTTGTCATTACCATATGGAAATCACTTGCATTTCTCTTGTAATTAGACTTAGCCTGCCTTTGCTATTGACATGTAAATACTGGCTTGTGTCTGCTTACACAAACCCTGTTTCCTGTTAAATATATACAGAGTAGAACTCCTGGAAAGTAAGGAAAGCTGGGGAAAAACCAAAAAAGAAAAGGATTTTCCAATTCTTCTGGAGTATTTATCAAATACTCACAGAATGGCTTAGGTTGGAAGGGACCTCAGAGATCATCTACTCCAACCTTCCTGCCGTGGGTGGGGACACCTCTTGACCAGACTCAGCTGCTCAAGGCCACGTCCAGCCTGGCCTTGAGCACCTCCAGGAAAAAACAGGCACCCACAGCCTCCCTGAGCAACCTGCTCCAGAGTCTCAGCACACTTCTACTGAAAAATTTCTCTCTCAGATGCAGTCTAACCTTACCCTCCCTCAGCTTAAAACCATTCTCCCTTACCCTCTTGCCAGACACCCTGATGAAAAGTCGCTCTCCAGCCTTCCTGTAAGATCCCTTCAGCTATTGGAATGGAGCTCTAAGGTCCTCTGGCAGTCTTCCCTTCTCCAGGCCAAACAACTCCAGCTCCCTCAGCCTATCCTCATAGCAGAGCTGCTTTAATCCTGGACTCATCTTTGTGTCCCTTCTCTGCAGGTCTGTGTCCTTCTTATGATGGGGGCACCAGAACTGTGTGCAGCATTCAAGGTGGGGTCTCACAAGAACAGAGAAATTATTTCAAGGGCTGTCTTTTTAGCTAGAGGAATTGGAAGTGTTAAGGTCTTTGAGAAAGTTGCTTTCTATATTGTTTTTTTGGACTAAACTGAGTTAAATCTCACCAGGTTTTGCTGTTTGGTGGCTTCAGCCCAGTTTCTGCTGTTTTCCCTTAGCCATTCAAAGCCACTGGGCCATGAGTTTGTGGGCCACTGGAAAGGTGACTGTGGTTCATAGACTGAAAATAAGTGCTGGAGATTAGGTGCACACTCAAGGTCAAGTTCAAAATAGTATAAATCCATCTCTATAGAACTGTCTTAAAGTTACATTAAAGGCACAGCTGCTCCTCGGAGAGAGAATCCTTTTCCATACCCTGCGCTGCAGACTTCAGGGTCACCCTTACAAGGAGCTTTGGCAGTGCTTAGAGACTGATCCAGTCCTATAAAATCAGGATGAACACTGGTGTGTGGGGTTTTTTTCTCTCCACCACAACTGATAAAATTCACCCCTCCTTTAGCAGGTGGATGTTACAAGTCAAACCTGACCACCTGAAATCCACGTTTATCGCTCCCTTGCTCTTGTCACTGGGAACATCACCACCTCCAAATCTTCTCAGTGCAGTTACAGCATCTCCAGCAGTAACAAATGCCACAAACTTCTGTTGGGGGAGAGTTCTGCTCATGCAGGATGAAATTTGAACATTTGATCCACATTTTAGCTTTCATGTAGTTTGCTCTCAACCCCCAAACAGTAGCATTTGAAATAATTAGTTACCATTCAGCCCAAAGGTCTCAATTTGTGTTTAACCAGCAAACTGGTACAGGCAGCACACATTAATAATTTTAAAGGTCATGGCAGTGTTTAATTATGCAAGACAATGCACACAAACACTTGAAAATGTTTCTAATTGGCAATGTAATTATTTAACTAAACTTTGCTGCCATCCACTTGGTCCAAGACTTTAAATTCCACCTTTCCAAGATGAAAACAAGTTCGTTCAGCAAGGCTGACATATCCCAAAGCAATATCCTTTGGATAATCCTATTGGATCCTAGTATCCTAAAGGCAACTCTTAGGCCTGCTGAGCCAGGCCTAATGCCAGAACTAGACTCACTATTAAGGTGCAGATAATAATAGAAGTGTCAAAGTTTTGAGGCTGGAAGAGACCTTTCAGATCTCAGCACTGGTCGGGCCACAACTTGAGTCCTGTGTCCAGTTCTGGGCTCCACAATTGAAGAAGGACATTGAGACACTTGAACATGTCCAGAGAAGGGCAACAAAGCTGGGGAGGGGTTTGGAGCACAGCCCTGTGAGGAGAGGCTGAGAGAGCTGGGTTACTTAGCCTGGAAAGAGGAGGCTCAAGGGAGACCTTATTGCTCTCTACAACTACCTGAAGGGAGTCTGTAGCCATGTGGGGGTTGTTCTCTTCTCCCAGGTAACCAGCACCAAGACAATAGCACACAGTCTCAAGCTGTGCCAGGGGAGGTTTAGGCTGGCTGTCAGGAAGAAATTCTTCCCAGAGAGATTGGCCATTGGAATGCGCTGCCCAGGGAGGTGGTGGAGTCACCATCCCTGGAAGTGTTTAGGAAGAGCCTGGATGAGGCACTTGGTGCCATGGTTGAGTTGATTAGATGGTGTTGGGTGATAGGTGGGACTTGGTGATCTCGAAGGTCTTTTCCAACCTGGTTAACTCTGCATTCAAGTCCAACTGTTGATGCAACACTGCCAAGTCACCACTACACTGTGCCCCTCACACTGCATCTACAGAGATCTGAAATCCTTCCAGGGATGGCAACTCCACCACTGCCCCACACAGCCTGTCCCAGGGCTTCATAATCCTTTGGGGAAAGAAATTGTTCCACGTGTCACAGAATCACTGAATGGTAAGGGGTGAGAAGGGACCTCTGGCAAGCATGTAGTCCAACCCCACTGCTAATGTCCAATTTAAACCTCCCCCAGCATAACGTGAGACCTCTTCCCCTCATCTTGTCGCTTATTACTTGGGAGAAGAGACTACCCCCCACCTTGCTCCAACCTCCTTTCAGGGAGTTGTAGAGAGAGAAGGTCTCCTCTCAACCTCCTTTCCTTCAGACTAAACAACTCCAATTCCTTCAACTACTCCTAGCAAGTCCTCCTCTCCAGACCCTTCACCATAAGAAAGTATGAAGAGCTGAAAACTCCTTATCAAGGGTGTTTCACATATTGGGACAGAGTTTAAATTCATCCAGGTCTTGCTTTGGGTACATAGGTACACTTTGAAGCAGTGCAGAAGGCTCCACAAAACACATGCTGGCTTTTTTGTGGAGTATTGTCATCTTCCACATCAGCCAAATCACAGGTCCCCGCTCCAAAAGGCACAACTCTTGGTGTAACAGCTTCCAAACCACATCTGATGAAAAGAAATCTCTCATGCTGTGTTCAAGGCCAGGCAGGGCTTGCTCACACCATTAGGGCCCTTTTACAGAATCACAGAATGAGTCAGGCTGAAAGGAACCCTTCAAGGTCACCTTGTCCAACCCGCTGCAGTGAGCAGAGACGTCTCCAGCTAGATCAGGTTGCTCAGGGCCCCATCATGTTTGACCTCGAGTTTCTCCAGAGATGGGGCCTCCTCACCTCTGGGCAGCCTGTTCCAGTATTTCACTACAGACCCAAATGTGTCCAGCCTCATTTTGCAAGCCTTAGGTCTTGCTGCAGCTTTACCTGCCGAACCAAAGAGATTTCCACCACCAGGAATTTTCCGTGCACTTAGGTAGCCCTATGCCATCTGGAACAAGAGACAAATTAAGAAGCCAGGAAGTCTCACAGGTACTCTGATGAACCATCTCTGCATTTTCTTTTTCTTTTTTTCAGATACATCCACAGGAAAGAGCAGATGCCATATGTGCCCCTCTCTCCCTGCACTAGAATGTAGGTGTCTTGCCATCAGCAGAAGGAATCACTCCTTGAACTGAGAAGCATAATTAAGTGAAATGATCTTTCTTCGCTGCATCTTCCAACACTTCACTCTCTGCTCTGGCTTTACTCTTCCCTGGAGAGCTTTTTTTTGCACTGCTAGCACTACTTTGTCCAGAAGGCTTCATAAATCACCTTCTGAAGAAGAGAGGTATCCACCTGTAGCTGTTCTCATTGGTACCCCACGCAACAGTTTCTCGGTAGCGCAGCGCTCCACAGTTCTGCCTCAGATACAAATTGGAAAGCAGATTCAGATAATTAATGCAGTTTATAATCTCATCATATGGTTTCTTTGAAAGCCAGAGTTAAAAATTAATAATGGCTCCAACAGAAGAGAGAGAGAGAAACAGAGAGAGAGATCTTGTTTCTGATGTCTGTCTTAAGCAATACTAAGAACATAAGAACTGCTACAGCTGGTCAGGCTGAGGATATATTTAGCTAGCTTCTGCTCCATGGCAGTGATGATTATGGAAGAATTTAATAACATACCAGGTAAAGAATAATCCTTCATCCTCTTGGAAATCATCACTAGCTGATTTTATACATTTTGGGCTGTCACAGGGAAAGTATCGAGACTCTGACCCAGGAGACTTGCAGTTGATCTGTGCTGCTACCACTCTTCCCCCTAGTCTCTCTGTGCTCATTTCTGTGTCTCTGCCTGTAGAAAGGTGATAACACCCCCCACCCCCTATAATCCACGTGGGTTTTATCCAATTCCAAACCCTGTTCTCAGGATACAGAAGCTGCATGTGAATGGAGAGCACCTCACTCACTTGCTCAAGGGTCGTAGTGCAATACTGGTCTTAGTACAACACGGTACAGCAATAGCAACAACAGCAATAATACCTCTTTAAAAAGAGAAAATACCCAGGAAAGTATTGAGAGAAACTGTTTGTCTTCCCTTTTCATCACAGCTCCATTTCCCTTTTCCTTGCTCCCTCCCACTCCTTTCCCCCCCTGCCAGCCATGCAGAACATGAAATGGATTTTCCCAGGGCAGACGTGAGCCTTCGCCGGTGGATATTGTCGCTGGCTAATGCTCTTATTTCAAGGTGTTGGCAGGTATTGTAGGACAGAGCTGAGGATGTGAGTGAACTCCTGGCTGAGGAAATTACATGCCTACAGCACATCATATGGTTAATAAAGTGGAAAAATTTGAAGCACTGCTCCCCTAAGTTTGCTCTTTTAAAGCACAGACACCTATGGCTCATGAATTAGCAAGTCTCTTTCATTTCATATCTCCATAGGGAACTGCTGGCTCCTGCCCTGCTCCTCACAGTCCTGCTCTGCTTTCTTGGGTCTTATTTTAGCCTCTTGTTTCTTTCATTGCAACTCAAGAGCAATTCTGTCCAGGAAAAGCCTGGTTTCCTCCCTACCTGACAGCAGCTGGATTTGGAAGAGACAGCCTCCCAGCATGGCTGGGTTGGAAGGAAGCTCTGGAGATAATCCACTCCAACCCCTTTGCTAAAGCAGGGCCACCCAAAGTAGCTTGCCCAGGATCACAGTCTCCTGCTGGGTTTGGAATCCCACCAGACAAGGAGACTCCACAACCTTTCTGGGCAGCCTGATCAAGGGATTCAGCACCCTTATAGCAAAGAAGTGTCTCCTCCTGCTCAGATAAAATCTTCTGAGTTCCAGTTTGTGCCTGTTGCCCCTTGTCCTGAGGCAGACATCACTGGGGAGAGTCTGGCCCCTTTCTCATGGCTTTTACCCTTAAAATACTGATCAGCACTGAGAAGATTCCTTCTTGGGCTGCTTTTCTCCAGGCTAAAGAGCTCCAGGTCTTTCAGCCTTTCCTCATCTCAGCAATGCTCCAGTCCTCCTTTACCAAAATTTGAATTATTTTCAGTTCACATGTTGCTCTTTTATATCATTGCAAATTTATCTGCAGCCCCTGAACAGGTTGTAAGCAATTGTGGTACTTCTCCTGCGTGTCCTGATCTGAGCATTCAAAGCAGAGCTACACCTGGGGTCAGACATTAAACAATCATTGATTCAAACCCTGCTATCTAACACGCAGGCAACTTGTGTGCAAGAGGAAAGCTTCCACTGAGCCTGGCAGCACTAATTCTGTTCCGTCCCGTGCCTGCCTTCCTGAGTGAGTGGCTGGATAAGTAATATCCATCTGTGGCAACAAGGTGAAGATAAATATGCTCTCCTGAATGTCCTGAACTGAACACCTAAACCACAGCTACACCTAAGCTCATGCATTAAATACTTTGGGACTAAACCCATTGACTCAAAACCTGCCATCCAATGTGTAAGAGGTAATGAGGCTTATGAGGGGGCTGGAGGATACAACCTATGAGGAGCATCTGAGGGAGCTGGGGTTGTTCAGTCTGGAGAAGAGACCAGTGGGAGACATCATCACCTCTACAACTGCCTGAGATTGCAGTGAGGAGGGAGCCAGCCCCTTCTTGATGACAAGGTGACAGGACTAGAGGAAATGGTTACAAGCTACACCCGGGGAGGTTTAGGTTGGATGTTAAGAAATATTTAATCACTGGAAATGTTATCAAATATTGGAATGGCCTGTCCAGGGCAGTAGTGGAGTCACCATCCCTAGGGGTGGTCAAGACAGACTGAAGGAGTTGGGGCTGTTCAGTCTGGAGAAGAGAAGGCTCTGAGGTGACCTCATTGTGGCCTTCCAGTATCAGAAGGGGGCCTACAAGAAGGCTGGGGAGGAACTTCTCAGGATATGAGGTAGTGACAGGACTAGGGGCAATGGAATGAAGCTGGAGGTGGGGAGATTCAGGCTGAATGTGAGGAAGAGGTTCTTCACTGCGGAAGTGGTGAGGCCCTGGAATGGGTTGTCCAGGGAGGTGGTTGAGGCCACATCCCTGGAGGTGTTGAAGACCAGGCTGGATGAGGCTCTGGCCAGCCTGATCTAGTGCAGGGTGTCCCTGCCCATGGCAGGGGGTGTGGAACTAGATGATCCTTGTGGTGCCTTCCAACCCTGACTGATACTATGATATGAAGAGGTGTGTGGCCCTGGCACTTCAGGGATATGGTTTAGAGTTGACTCTTCAGTGCACGGTCAAGGGTGGGACTGGATGATCTTTGAGGCCTCTTCCAAGCAGACAGATTCTGTGATTCTGTGTAGAAGCCTTTTGTGCAACAGGAAACGCTCCACTGAGCCTGGCAGCTCTAATTCTGTTCCATCCTGTGCTTGCCTTGCTGAGTGAGTGGCTGGATAAGCAATCTCTCTAATCATTCTAATAAGAGGCTCTATCAATACTTTCCAAATGACTAATAGCGTTTAACTCTCAGATTATATTTATAAATGGTTCCCACTTAATGTGCTGCAGATCTGACTTTAATAAGTACTTACTGAAGGCTGGGGTAGTGCAAACATGTTGCTTGGGCTGTGATAAAATGGCACTCCCAGGAATACTTCCAACAATGAGCGGTTTGGCTAATGATAGAAAACAGACATTTGCGAACGGTTTATTTACCCAGCGCTCTGATTTATGTTTCTCTTTGTTTCTGGAGTCGAGTAAAAGGCTTCTTCCAAAACAAGTAAACCCTGTGGGGAAAGCCTGCTGAACCTTGCTTTTTTTTGTTCTTTGGTTTGTTGTTGGTTTTGGGGGGGTTTTGGGTCCATTACTGAAGTGTGCTTTTTGCTTTGGAGTGTTTTAGATACAAGCCACAGCCACAGCTTTTCACTAAGCAAAAGAGGCTTTATAGGATCATACAACTGTTAAGGCTGAAAGGGACCTCAAGGATAATCTAGTCCTAACCTCCCTGCCATGGGCAGGGACACCTCACACTACAGCAGGCTGCTCACAGCCACCTCCAGCCTGGCTGCAAAAACCTCCAGGCATGAGGTATCCACCACCTCCCTGGGCAACCTGTGCCAGGCTCTCACCACCCTCATGGGGAACAACTTCTTCCTAACATCCAATCTCAATCTACCCATTTCTAGTTTTTTTCCATTCCCCCCAGTCCTATCACTCCCTGACACCCTCAAAAGTCCCTCCCCAGCTTTCTTGTAGCCCCCTTCAGATACTGGAAGGCCACAATTAGGTCTCCTCAGAGCCTTCTCTTCTCCAGACTGAACAGCCCCAACCACCTCAGTCTGTCCTCATAGGAAAGGGGCTCCAGCCCTCTGCTCATCTTCATGGCCCTTCTCTGGACACCTTCCAGCACCTCCAGATCCTTCCTATAATAGAGGCTCCAGAGCTGGACACAGTACTCCAGGTGTGGTCTCAGCAGAGCAGAGGGGGAGAATCACCTCCCTCAACCTGCTGGCTCTGCTTCTCTTGATGCAGCCCAGGATGTGATTGGTTCACTGCTGGCTCATGTTGAGCTTCTCATCCCCTAGCACTCCCAGCTCCTTTCCTTCATGGCTGCTCTCCAGCCAGTCGCTGCCCAGCCTATATCAGAACTTGGGATTGCCCCAGTGCAGATGCAGGATCTTGCACTTGGTCTTGTTGAACCTCATGAGATTGTCAAGGGCCCTCTGGATGGCCTCCCTTCTGATCTCCTTTGAGCTAAGGAGCATCCCAGCCACCACCACAGGGGAGGTGTTTAACATGTTCTGCGTGTCAGACTCACTGCCCAGCTGCAGATTCCCCTCCCTTCTTGACATTTGTTCCTTAATCTCAGACAATTAGTTGTGCTGAAATCACCTTGTTTGGTTTAGTATCATGGGAAGCAGGCAGCAATCTTATGGTAGACATCTCTACAGCGAGGCTGTTTAGAGTTGTCTTTACTTCCCCTTTTTTTACACCCAACAGTGATTTATTTATATTTTACTACTTTTCTGCTCAAGATCTGTGGCACATTTTAAAGGCATAGCCTAAAACTACCCCAGTCCATTATTGAAGTGTGCTTTTTGATTTGGAGTGGTTTAGATACAAGCCACATCCACAGCTCCTCACTAAGCAAATGAGGCTTTATCTCCCTCTCCTGATCTCATTTGTGCTAAGGAGCATCCCAGCCGCTACCACAGGTGAGGTGTTTAACATGTTCTGCGTGTCAGACTCGCAGCCCAGCTCCAGATCCCCCTCCCTTCTTGACATTTGTTCCTTATCTCTGACAATTAGTTGTGCTGAAATCACCTTGTTTGGTTTATTATCGTGGAAGGCAGCAGCCCTGCGCTCGGAGCGCTGCCTGCAGTTTTGCTTTCTGCCTCTTGCAGTGCAACAGATTTCATTAACCCTTTGGGCAGGAAGATCTCCTCTGTTCAGGAGTTTCTGCTTTTAAGACTTCTCACACAGAATTAACCAGGTTGGAAAAGACCTTTGAGAGCATCGAGTCCAACCTATCACCCAACACCATCTCATCAACTAAACCATGGCACCAAGCACCTCATCCAAGCTCTTTTTAAACACTTCCAGAGATGGTGACTCCACCACCTCCATGGGTAGCACATCCCAATGGCCAATCTCTCTTGCTGGGAAGAATTTCTTCCTAACTTCCAGCCTAAACCTCCTCTGAAACAGCTTGGGACTGTGTCTTCTTGTCCTGTTGCTGGTTGCCTGGGAGAGGAGACCAAACCCCCACCTGTCTACAGCCTCCCTTCAGGTAATTGTAGACAGCAATAAGGTTTCCCCTGAGCCTCCTCTTCTCCAGGCTAAGCAACCCCAGCTCCCTCAGCCTCTCCTCACAGGGCTGTGCTCCAGATCCCTCCCCAGCTTTGTTGCCCTTCTCTGGACACCTTCCAGCAACTCAACATCTTTCCTAAACTGAAGAACCCAGAACTGGACACAGGACTCAAGGTGTGGCCTGATTAGTGCTGAGTCCAGGGCACAATGACTTCCCTGCTCCTGCTGGCCACACTATTCCTGATACAGGCCAGGATGCCATTTGCCTTCCTGGCCCCCTGGGCACACTGCTGGCTCATGTTCAGCTGCTGACAACCAGTCCCCCCAGGTCCCTTTCTGCCTGGCTGCTTTGCAGCCACTCTGACCCCAGCCTCAGTGCAAAGGCAGCTGATTCTTAAAGAAGTACAAAGAAGAAGTACAAATAATCTTTAAGTGCTTGGATACAGAAATACCCTTGAAAAGAAAAGCAAGGCACCACAGTCTACATATTGCAAACCAGTTACAATTCTTCTGATTGTCCAGGCCTGCCTGCTAGAAAGTGAATAGCTTGATGCAGCAGACTGTGGTGTTCAGCATCCCTGAGAGCTCCTGGTTTCTGCATCACATGTGTCTGTCATGCTTTCAGTAGTGGGTGGCTGTCTGGGTTTATTCTTCCTCAGACAGGCTGCACTTCCACCTATTAGAATCTATTAGAATCATAGAATCAAGAAGGTTGGAAAAGACCTCAGAGATCATCAAGTCCAAGGTTTAAGCTTTTTATTCCCAGTCTGTTTAGGTTAAAAGGTTTTGCTTCTGAAGCAGCCATTATCTTGAGAGACTAGTTTTAGTCTTCAGAACTTGCTCATTAACACCTGCTCATTGTAATGTACATTGTAGAGCAGACATTAATGGAGAGGCACCACACAGCTCACTGAATGTTTGCTCTTCCTTTAGGAAGGGTTGGGTTGGATGGGTTATTTTGTTGTTGTTGTTATTGCTTACACTTTTATGCTTTGAACTCCATACTGCAAGAATAAATGCAGCCCTGGAGGACTCTCCTCTGAAGAACAACTTCATTCCTGAACACTTGAAAACAATATGATGAGGCCAGCACTGAGCCATGGGGATGCTTCCTGACATAGTACTTTTAAAGTCTATATTCATTTACATTATTCAGAAGTGCCAAACTTTGTGGTCCAGGTCCTGACTACCTTTACTTATTGCTTGGTGAAACATTCCTGAAGGAGATGTGAAGCTTCACCTTGGACAAGCAATCTTGTGGATCACAGACAACAGTCCAGCAATCCACAAGCTTGTTTCCCCCCCTTCAAGCTCCATGAATTTAACCCCCTAATTACTTTCAATGCAAATATCACAATGCAGTTCTCTTCGTGGAGCAGCTACAACCCCCATGCTTGCTCCTGCCCTTTCAGCTCCATTTAAACCCTCAATTGCTTCAAAATATCACAATGCAATTTTATTAGCACAAAGCTACAACATCTTTCTTTCTGCCTTTATGTAAGAGTTGCTGGATAACAAGTGGATAAGGCTGTTGGGTTTTTTTGACCAATGCAATTTGAGGGCAACAAAGCTGGGGAGGGGTCTGGAGCACAGCCCTGTGAGGAGAGGCTGAGGGAGCTGGGGTTGCTTAGCCTGGAGAAGAGGAGGCTCAGGGCAGACCTTATTGCTCTCTACAACTCCCTGAAGGGAGGTTGTAGCCAGCCAGGGATTGGTCTCTTCTCCCAGGCAACCACCACCAGAACAAGAGGACACAGTCTCAAGCTGTGCCAGGGGAGGTTTAGGCTGGAGGTGAAGAAGAAGTTCTTCACAGAAAGAATAATTGGCCATTGGAATGTGCTGCCCAGGGAGGTGGTGGAGTCACCCTCACTGGAGGTGTTGAAAAAGAGCCTGGATGAGGCACTTGGAGCCCTGGTTTAATTGATTAGATGGTGTTTGGGTGATAGGTTGGACCTGATGATCTCTGAGGTCTTTTCCAATCTCATTAATTCCATATTCTGAGGCAGTTGAAATATCACAAGACTGAAAAGACAAAACATTTTTTTTAGGGACAGAAACTGCAGATGGAGACTTCTGAAGAAGAGGAAAGCTCAGAGGAAGGAGAGGTTATAATTCATCAGGGTTCAACCAGGCAGGCTGATGGGACAGGACTTAAGTCCCAGCAACCTCGTGGCCACCAGCACTAAGAGAAGGGATTCCTGGATGCCTCTTTCATACAGAGACAAGTTCTCCAGCAAGCAGTACAAACACTTTTAGTGACTGCAGTGAGTTTTGGCTCAAACCTGGAGTACAAAAAAAAAAAAGAAAAAGAAAAAGAAAGCCAAAGGCAACTAATGTGTGGAAACAAATTCCTTGTGAGCTGACGTTAGATAAGAGCAGCAGGGAAACGACACCTCTGATCTTCCCTTTCACACAGCTCTTCAAAAACCCACTTCCTTCATTTGCACAGAAGTTGCATCTCAAGGAAGTTTCTAAGACAACCACCACGCAGCAACAAAGTGATTGCCACCACCAAGCCGTTTCCCTCTGACACTGCTTTGAAAGGGCTTAGCCTAATTCTCTCAAAGCTTGACAATTAACTGAAATTTGGTTACTTTCAATCACTGGGATGAAAGGAAAGAGGGGGAAAGCCTAGCAGGGCAAAGCTGCTAATAAATTCTGCACCCTCTGTTCTGATTGCTGCAGGGGTGGTAAACCTTCCTGTGGTACCCATGTGTTACGTGATCCCAAAACTCAAAAACTGAGTCAAATCCCCAGGAATGCTGACTCCAACTGGTTTAGGCAGAAGCAGAAAATAGAATAATAAAATTGGTCCCATTGGATAAGGCCTCTGACAGCAAGTCCAACTATCAGCCTACGACCATCACGACCATTAAATCATGTCCCTAAGTGCCATTTAATCACAGAAAGAACCTGGTTGGAAAAGACCTTTGAGATCATCGAGTCCAACCTATCACCCAACACCATCTGATCAGCTAAACCATGGCACCAAGTGCCTCAGCCAGCCTGTTTTTAAACACCTCCAGTGATGTGATTCCACCACCTGCCCAGGCAGCACATTCCAATGGCCAATCTTTCTTTCTGGGAAAAATTTCTTCCTCACATCCAGCCTAGACCTCCCCTGGCACAGCTGGAGACTGTGTCCCCTCATTCTGTTGCTGGTTCCCTGGGGGGAGAGACTGACCTCCAGCTGGCTACAACTTCCTTTCTACAGATTTTTTTTGACTAATTCCAAGGATGGTGACTCCATCTTCACTGGGCAGCCTGGTCCAAAGCCTGACCACTCTTTCATGAAAGAATTAGAATTAACCAGGTTGGAAGAGACCTTTGAAATCATCAGTCCAACCTATCATCCAACACTATCTCATCAACTAAACCATGGCAGCAAGCACCCCATCCAGTCTCTTTTGAAACACTTCCAGTGATGGTGACTCCACCACCTCCCCGGGCAGCACATCCCAATGGCCAATCTCTCTTTTCTAGGAAGAACTTCTTCCTCACATCCAGCCTTAAACCTCCCCTGGCACAGCTTGAGACTGAGATACCCAACTTAAACATTCCCTGGCACACAGGACATGCAGAAGACTGATGTGACCATGCAGTGCTTTCCAGCAAGGAAGAGGAAAAAGAACCAGACTCAGAAAATGAGAAGCTGGAAGTAGGAGAGCCAGAGGAGGAAGATACTGCAGATGAGATGCTCTTTCTTGAACACAGTCCTGGAAAGCTCCCTAGTCTTAGCTTAATCCCAGTTCAAGAATGATCTACAAGCAGAACTGATCTGAAATCCTTAGGGACTACCTAATAATTTAATGTCAAGTTTAAAACAGCTTCCTGCTCAGCTCCATGTCTGTGGGACAGGGAAGCTGGAAGAGCCCAATATAGTTCAATATACTCCTCAGATTCCAGCAAGAGAAATGGAATTTGCAAAATTCCTGGGGTTTTCTTAAATAATTTGGACTCTTAGATATTGAAAGAAGCCATACCATGCCAAAAGGAAAACGTGACTGTGACCAATGCAAACACACCCTGATTCATTTACTTTCTCTCTAAGTTGACAGCAGAAGTCAGCAAGGAAGACTACAAAAAGTAAATCTCATGCTCTCAGCTTGCTTTCAAATTGTTTAGGGAGGTCACTCTGAGTCACCCTGCCCTATCTGGGCAGTGAAATGTTGACCTAAATCACTTGCACATTCTGGTCACTTCTTATACAGATTATTTGTTGTCACATCCTGGAAAGCATCTGCATGTTTTCACCTTTGCAAATGTTTCTTCTCCCCAGCCACTGGGTTCGGTACTTTTACTGTTGCTCTCCACAGCCTTCCATTCCACTGTAATTGCATCCCCTCTGATAAAAATGGTCTTCTTCTAAGTGCTTTGCTTTCCTTTGCAGCTGCTATTGGACAAAGTGTCAGGGAGGAGAATTTCAATCCATCCTGCTCCTACCAGTGTGAGGGATCACAGGGGAGCAGGAGAGCACATGGTGAAGAGCAGCAGAAAGGAATTCCATCCATCCCAGCCAGTAAGGGAACTCTGGGGCCCCCAGCATAAGAACATGGACCTGCTGGAGTGAGTGTAGAGGAGGCAGTGAAGGTGATCAGGGGGCTAGACCACCTCTGCTGTAAATAAAGGCTGAGAGAGTTGAGAGTTGTTCAGTCTGGAGAAAAGAAGGCTCCAATGAGACATTATTGTGGCCTTTCAGTACATAAAAGGGGTCTATAAGAAAGCTGGAGAGGGTCTTTTTACAGACACATGTAGTGAAAGGACAAAGGCTTCGAACCTAGTCACAGGAATGACTTCAAACCACAGAAAGGTAGGTTTACCCTGGACATCAGGAAGAAATTCTTTACTTGGAGGGTGGTGAGACACTGGAACAGGTTACCTAGAGAAACTGTGAATACCCCATCCCTTAAAGTGTTAAAGGCAGGTTGGATGAGTCTGGGATCAACCTGGTCTAGTAGGAGGTGTCCCAGCTCACGGCTGCGGGGTTGGAACTAGATGGCCTTTAAGGTCCTTCCCAACCCAACCTACTCTGTGATTCTATGATACAGGAAAAATGCCAGAGCTGCTTTTTATTTTAAACAGCTTCTCTAATCCATGCTGAGTCTTTTTCTTCCCCTATGCCATTACACTGAGGCTAACCTTGTTGTCTGAATATTCTATCCTTTGAGGAGCTCATCCCTGCAACACCCTGACAGTAACAATTAAATGTGAAGTGCTTAGCTGCCTCAGCGTTCTTAAGTTTGCTCTTCAACCTTTAATCTCCCCATCCCTTTCTTTAGATCTAGGTGTTCTCCATGCTCCATAAAACCTGCAGACTAGAAATAATATGAAAACCACACATACCTTCTTCCATCAACAAAGAAAAAGGTAATAGAAGTGTGGGACCACAGCACTGTGGTTTTAATAGAGGCAATGAATTAAGGGGGGGAGGAAAAAAATGGTAGGGGGGGGAAAAAAGCCCACAAGTAAAAATTGCCACAGATTTTATATCATTTATGTATGGAAGGAGGGGAAAAAAGACTTGCAAAGAATACAGATGCTGCTGGTTAGATTTTCACTGTCTAAGTAGGATTTCTTCAGTAAAGAATTGCTTTATAGAGACAGATTTGGAAAATATGTTGGGGTTTTTTCCCTCCCCCCCACCCTGATTTGGGTTTCCAACAGTCAGTTAAAAAAAAAGAAAAAAGAAAAGAAATAAAAAGCTGAAGGAAAAATGTTTATTTCATCCAAGCCTTGGAACAGGAGGGGGATTATTTTGCAGCACAGGAGTGAGATCTATTTGTAGAGAACCAGAACGCTTCTTTGATCTGGGTGCTTTTAAATAACTTAATTGCAAGGCAGATGGTAAGAAACCACAGAAAACCACCCAACCCAACCTTGATGAAACAAAACAACAGCAAACCCCCAAAATAACCCCACCCCACACCTGCCTAAAGGTGGCAAATTGCTTGAGGAATGCTGTGGTCTCACAGGGAGAAATCTTTCTATTTGTAGCTGGGAACTGCAGACTCCCAACTCTCTGATTAGTCTTTAATGTAGAAGAGGTAACACAATGTAGCTGATGAAAACGTGTCAACACAGCATGAGGGAAAGAACAAGGCAGCAACTTCTCCCTCAAAGTTTCAGATCTTCAAACCCCCTCTTGTCTTCAGCAGCAACAATTGGGAAAACAAAGCAAGCAAAAGAAACCCCCAAAAATCAACACCACAAAAGAAACCCCAAGGGACAAAACCCAAACAAAGCCACAGCAAACCCCCAACCTCTCAGCAGTTGCACAAAGCAGCCAAAAATATTGTTAGCAAATCCCTTCAGGCTCATTAGCATTCTGGGCTGCCTGGAATTTAGGTTTTTCATTAGGCTCCTAATTTTATATGCATTGTGACATCATGGGAGAGTTTGGTCACAGAGCCAAAGGCAACTGAAGTTTGTTCATCTTGAAGAGCCTGGTGGTGCTTCCTCCTTCCAGATGGAGCGTGGCCATGGGCTTAGAATATTTGGTGGTCTTATGGGGAATGCTGAAATATGTGAAAGCTGGCAGAAAGGGCCTTGACTCCAGCTGTGTTATCTGCTTTAATCATCTTGATGTTAATTATATTACACATGGATACAGAGAGAGATCCTTCAATAATGCAATGCAGGAGAAGCCCAAGCGTGACAGGAAAGCGATGCCATCCATTACCTGTGCAACACCACTCTCAGAAGGGGTTGGAAAAGGCCTCTAGGATCAAGCCCAACTCTGAATCCACCACCACCATGCCCACTAAGCCACGTCCCAGAGGGCCACGTCTGCGTGGGTTTTTAACGCCCCCGGGATGGCGATGCCACCCCTTCCCTGGGCAGCCTGATCCAGTGCTTGGTAACCCTTTCTGGGAAAGAATTTCCCCCCTCATATCCAACCTAAGCCTCCATTGGTGTAACTTGAGGACATTTCCTCTTGCCCTATCGCTTGCCCCCACCCTCACTACAACCTCCCTTCCAGTAGTTGCAGAGAGTGAGAAGGTCTCCCCCCTCTCCCCCCCGCCTCCTCTTCTCCAGACTAAATAGAATCATAGAATTGTTAGGGTTGGAAGGGACCTCAAGGATCATCTAGTTCCAACCCCCTTGTCATGGGCAGGGACCCCTCCTGACCTGCCTCAGCATCTCAATGTCCTTGGAGTGAAGGGCTGAAAATTCAAGCCTGTGTTCAAGGTGTGACCTCTCTTTTCAACACCCCAAAGCTAGGGCTGGAATGCCCATTGGAATAACACCAATCTATAGGCAGTGTAAATATTTTGGTGGGGAGAGAAATCAGGTTGTGCTGTGTTGGACTGCAGTGAAGAACCACAAACCTGATCGGCCCCAAGGGATTTCACCTCAACCCAGGCAGGTCACTGGGAGCACATTACCCAGAACATATAACATGGATTGAATCAGTAATCAATAGAAAAGACAAGGTAGTGTGTTCAGTTGACAGATCACGGTCATAAGCACTCCAAGAGAAGTAGTTTTCTGTGTAATGACTCTGAGAGTGGAAAGAATCTGACCTGAAACTGCAAATTCAAATGTAGGCTCACAAATCTTTCTGGTGACTTAAGAGTTATTACACCATCTGAACTGTGTGTGAGGAAGGCAGGTGTCCTGGGCACCACTGGAAAGAGCTTGGCCTCACCAGCTTGCTCATCACCCTTTAGCTACTGATCAGCATTGAGAAGATCTTCTCTGGGGCTGCTGCTCTTCTCCAGGCTAAACAGCCCCAGAGCTTTCAGCCTTTCCTCCTTACAGAGATTCTCCAGTCCTCTCAGCACCCTTTGTAGCTTTTGCTGGACTCTCTCCAAGATAGTTCCTTGCTCCCCTTGAACTGGGGAGCCCAGAACAGAGCCAAACATGACCTTCACTTAGTGTATGGCTGTTTAAAGAAAGGATAATAATTTCATAGATTCTGGGAAGGCAAAAGTTGTGTACTTCTGAGTATAAAGCCTGGACTCAGATGTGAAAGGCTTTATAAAGCCCTGAGAAGATATATTGAAAGAATTACTGGGATTATTGGATGGCA
Organism: Colaptes auratus; assembly: GCA_015227895.2. Classification (NCBI taxonomy): domain Eukaryota; kingdom Metazoa; phylum Chordata; class Aves; order Piciformes; family Picidae; genus Colaptes; species Colaptes auratus. The sequence continues at coordinate 25,201,023 of CM026892.1, forward strand.
GATTGTGACCACTGGCAGTGAAATCAGTGAGGGCTTGCTGTGGGGTTTCCCCTCTGCATTTCATGACTGCCACATCCTAATCTCAGCTGTGTGTTGCACATCATTTGTCACATGCAGAACGCTGCTGCAGGCCTGCCTGCATACCCATTAGCAAGAGGTTTCTTTGCTGCTTCTTCTGAGATTCCCTGAGATATATTACCCTCCTGAGATTAAAATCTAGACCTAAATCTTCGAAGCAATTACACAGACAAAAAGCAGCAATCTCCTCCAGCCACACAAAGTTCAGGGAGTAGCAATCCCCAGATCAGGAGGTGGTGGTAGAATATCAACCCCCCCCACCAAAAAAAGAGGGCATTGATGTCTTACAGGAGTGATCAATACCTGAACAAATATTCCTCCCTTCATTGTGCTCATCTAGAAAGCTGGAGGAGCTTATTGCAGATTTTAATGGAAAGACAATTGGACAATATGGATTTTTCTTTTCCCTCCTCCCCAGGAAAGAGCTAAAGCAGAACAAAAGAAGAATGGAAATGGAAGGAAATCCACACTTGGAGACAGGTTTTTGTTTTCTTCCTTTGTCTGAAATAAATCACTGCTGATTTCTTGATGTCTTTGAATACTTCTTTTGGGGGCTTTATTGAAAAGAAAGGAGTAAGCAGGGAGAAAGGAACTGCTTTTGAAGTCCTCAAAATTGGATTTTTTGGAGTGCATTGTACCTTTTTAGGTTCTAATTACTGGGAATAAGAATATAAAAAAATTAATCATTTTCCTTTCTCAAAGAAAAGGATTATAATGAATCAACTCCTAGTCGCATTGTTCTGGCTTCACTCCCACAAGCACTCCAACTAATCATGGTGACTCTGATCACTACTCTGCCATTTATCATATATTTTAAAAGGCAGGAGGTGAGATTTTTAGAGTGATTGGTGTCACTGTGACTCCACAATCATCAATAAGCAACAAGGGCTCTTTGCCATATCAGAGACAAATTCAACCTAAACATACCTAAACCTTGACAGGCTGGACAGCTGGGCAGAACCCAGGGGCAGGAGACTGAGCACATCCAAGTGCTGGGTTCTGCACATTGGCCACAGCAACCCCATGCAGTGCTACAGCCTGGGGTCAGAGGGGCTGGAGAGCAGCCAGGCAGAGAGGGACCTGGGGGTGCTGGTTGATAGTAGGCTGAACATGAGCCTGCAGTGTGCCCAGGCAGCCAAGAGGGCCAATGGCATCCTGGCCTGCATCAGGAACAGAGTGGCCAGCAGGAGCAGGGAGGTCATTCTGCCCCTGTACACTGCACTGGTTAAGGCCACACCTTGAGTCCTGTGTCCAGGTCTGGGCCCCTCAGTTTAGGAAGGAGGTTGACTTGCTGGAACATGTCCAGAGAAGGGCAACGAGGTTGGTGAGGGGTTTGGAACACAAGCCCTATGAAGAGAGGCTGAGGGAGCTGGGGTTGCTTAGCCTGGAGAGGAGGAGACTCAGGGGTGACCTTATTGCTCTCTACAACTCCCTGAAGGGAGGTTGTAGACAGGCAGAGGTTGGTCTCTTCTCCCAGGCAAGCGGCACCAGAACAAGAGGACACAGTCTCAGGCTGCACCAGGGGAGGTTTAGGCTGGAGGTTAGGAAGAAGTTCTACACAGAGAGAGAGATTGCCCATTGGAATGGTCTGCCCAGGGAGGTGGTGGAGTCACCTCCTGGGGAACAACTTCCTAACATCCAATTTCAATTACCAATTTCTAGTTTTTTTCCATTCCTCCCAGTTCTCACTCCCTGACACCCTCAAATGTCCCTCCCCAGCTTTCTTGGAGCCCCCTTCAGATATGGGAAGGCCACAATTAGGTCTCCTCAGAGCCTTCTCTTCTCCAGACTGAACAGCCCCAACTCCCTCAGTCTGTCCTCATAGCAGAGCAACTCCATTCCTCTGCTCATCCTCATGGCCCTTCTCTGGACACCTTCCAGCACCTCCAGCTCCTTCCTGTAACAGAGGCTCCAGAACTGGACACAGTGCTCCAGGCGGGGTCTCAGCTGAGAAGAGTAGAGGAGGAGAATCACCTCCCTTGACCTGCTGGTTGTGCTTCTCTTGATGAAGCCCAGCAAATGATTGGCTTTCTGTGCTGAAAGTGCACATTGGTTGCCCATGCTGAGCTTCTCACCCACCAGCACTCCCAAGTCCTTTTCTTCAGGGCTGCCCTCCAGCCAGTCTCTGCCCAGCCTATATCGGTGCCAGGGATTGCCCTGAGCCGTAGAGAGGTTTAAATGCTCTTGCAAAAAGTAAATACATTCAGCAAGTGTGTTTGATGCCATGAATTATGTATGTGGGGAAAGACCTGTAGCAGAAATAAGATAACCCCACCCACCCAATTACAGGTGGCTTTTGCAGGCTCAGGTATGGAAGAAAGCATCTCCTGTTGTGTACCACAGCCCTCGGCTGGAAGTGACAAAGTTATACGACACTGCAACAATAAAAAGGGAAATTTAGGTCTGCAGTAAAAGTATTGAAATGGATTTTCAGTCTGCCAGGGCCCTCAAAAAATCAGCACCGTGCCCCATTTGCACTAACAAGATGGTTATTCCCCATTGCAACAGGCATTTTGATGTGTGTATATGTTATTTAAGACTGTTGAGAGGGAAATGATGCTTAGCTTGGAGTGAAAAACAGGATTGTGCCTAAATCAGCCCTTGAACATCTATGGGAATTTGTTTACTGGTAACCCCTTATAACTTTCATTCTATGTTTTGTTCAATATTCATCAAGTATTTTAAGCACCTCCTAGTCTTAATGTAGGAGGCAATAATCACCAGGCTTGCAGCAGACCCAGGAATTACATATTGTGATTGTAGCTCTCCCAAACTGCTATGGGAAAACATTCAATGAGTGCTTGAATGCTGGTGGTTCATTGCCTGGTATCACTTAATCCTTATCCTAGAATCAATAAGGCTGGAAAAGACCTCAAAAATCATCCATTCCAACCTGTCACCCAAGACCTCATGACTGCTAAACCATGGCACCAAGTGCCACTTCCAGTCCCCTCTTGAACACCTCCAGGGATGGTGACTCCACCACCTCCCTGGGCAGCACATTCCAACGGCTAACAACTCTCTCTGTGAAGAACTTTCTCCTTATCATCCTGAGAAGAAAAGCCTCTTGAAGACCTAGAACCAGGGTCCTTCCCCAGGCAGTAGGGCCCTGAACTTTGTAAGTGGTCTTCTCCAGGGTGGTGGTCCTTGTTAGGGATGCTCAAGTCTAAAGCACTCTTCATGGAAAGGAAGGACAGCCCAAGGACTAAGGAAAAAGAAGATGCAAATCTGTTTGGCTTCTCCCACATCTCTCTCTTGCAAGCTTGGTTGATGCTGTAGTACAGCTATTGTGTGTCCATCTACCAAGGAACAATGTGTTTTTCTGGGTAGAACTTGGGTTACCCTACTTTTATCCAGGACCTCTAGATGCCCACCTAGCACTCTGGTGCACTAGTTTCAAGTGGCATACAACCTTAAGGTTTGTATGGAAAGGAACATGACTTAGTTTCTCTGAACATTAATGAAGGGCAGCTTTAATTGCTCCAAAGTGCATCCTCTTGGTTGCTTCAGTTTGACTGTGCAGACAAAGCAAGCAGATGGACACCTAAGACCTTTGCCCTGACAAAGTCTCAGTTCTGAAGATGCAGAAGCAGATCTGTAGGTATAGAAAAGCATTAACGCTAAACTCTGAGCTCCTCATGGAGTTCAGGTGGTTGCAGGAGGCCAGAGAATAAGCAAGTCAGAGTCTTACTGTGAAACCAGCCCCTGGTTACTCTGTGGACCAGGGTTTTGCTTTACAATTAAGGCTGCAGTAGATCTCTGTTTCATAGGCATGTTATGAAGACAAAGTGTTTTGATATGCTCGTGTATAAAGCTTGTGGAATGCTCTCAGTAATTTTATTGGAATTAAAAGTGGAGCTTAATTTCCTCTCCTAAGATTTATATTTCTTGCAGTGCCTTTTAAAGTTTCCAGAGGGGGAAGAAAGGAGGAAAAAAAAAGAATGGGAGGTTGTAAACCAAAAAGAAAGAGTCTTTAATCCTTTGATTAAACTTTTGTTATAATGGTGAGGACTCTCACCTGAAAGGAAGGTTTTATTACTACAATATCATTAGCTACTGTGACTGAGATTCTTGGCATGTACTGTAAATTTCTCCTCACTCCTGCTGCTACTTAAATGTAATCCAGATCTAAACCTCACATCTAATCTGACAACTAAGCAATTTATTAATCAATGCTTCACAACTAGTCTCGAGCTCTCCAAGACCACAGCATTGTCAACGGTCCTGAAAGGCACTGATCTCAGGTTTTAACACCCCAGGCAGTAGGCAAGGGTCTTGCAGTTTGGATTTTTAGGCAGCATTTCGACCTTGAAACCACTTGATTCATCAGACTTGTCAGTGACATAAGTAAGGTCATGTCCTGGGCATCAGGGGACCCTCTGGCAGTCAAGTTTCACTTTCACAAGGAGTCACCAGCATGCAAATGGCACAGCTGGCAGCCCTTCAGCATCAGGATAGATGCCAAGGCCAGCAGACCTGGTCACCAAGGCCTTTTCCAGCGTGGCTGGCAACCATCACCATCCACCCAGCATCACTCTGGTGCTCATGGCAGAAGGCAGCAAGCACTGCCAGGCTCTCGAATTTGCTGTCTTTCAGCTAGATTACTCCACAAAAACCTACAGACAGCTGGACCTCAAGACTGATGTGTTTTGTTCTGGGGAGCAGGCCAGCTTCTGACAAGCCGAGGTCTGGAGCTCACAAAAGGGGAAAAGCCATCCCTGTCAAGTCCCAGGGCAGACATCACTCAGCTGGTTAGAAATCAAGCCAGAGGAATTTGATTTCAAACAAGATGCTTTTCACACCACAGTCAATAGACATATTTGAGGGCTTTTTTTTCCCCCCCTGGGATGGAGAATGATAAAACCTATTCATGACAAACACTTCACGAACAATGTGACTCCTTATGGAAACGTCTTCTTTGTTCAGCTGCAGCTGCAGATCTGTCATACACTGTGCTCAACAAAAGACTCCGTGGCACAGCCTTAATGGGATGCTTCAATCTTTAGTCCTGCCTGGTGCTAATCGCTGACCTGCACACAGGTCTGATGTTTAAAACAGATTTGTTCTTCAGAAACCAGTGCAGGATAATTAATCTAATGCCATGAACACAGCAATCAGGCACATATTTCCACCCTCCTTCTGGCAATTCATATTCCAGGTTGCAGTGAATAGCCCTAGCATCTTCTACACCAGCATTACCAGCTCTCCAAAACACCCAATTGTTCTCTAGCCCATCATTACTGTCACTGAAACTGGGCTTTTAACTTCGTGTTTCCCCCTCTTCTCCACAACACTAAACATCAACCATACCTTTTCTGTCCTCAGCAGTGTTGAGTATAACAGGTTTCATTCCACTTTCACCTCAGTGGTTCTAATTTTCAACTGGCATGGAGAGGTTTGGGTAGCCAAGAGACACACTGCTTCCAGTGAAGGAAAGGAAGAGCTGCTCTGTTCAAATCCATGTCAATTCCCTTCTTCATCAAAGCATTAGAGGACATATTCATCAATATTACCTGAAGACCCCACACCAGGACTCTGCTGGGACAGTAATGACCTCTGTAATATTGACCTGTTCCAGAATGAGATCTCAACTGTGGATCCTAATCCAGAGATTTATTACAAGAGATAAAGGAGTAAATCCATTACTGGTGGTAATCATAGGTAGTTGGTCTTTAAACCACATAAGTCCCTGTAAGGGGATCTGGCATGGTTTTTGCCCATGACTTACAGGAGTACTGCTGGAGCAAGGCAGAACATGAGAAGCTGGCAGGGATTTCATTATTATAGCCAAGGCAGCCTGTGAGAGTTGTGACCTCCAAGGGCTTTTCTTCTCTGCATCTTTGGAGAGACTTGTTTCTCCTTCTGTGCATGCACCTGCTGCTCACAACACTGCTTTGCTCTTCCCACACCATGCCTGAAACCGTGGGGGCAATGGTTTTAAACTAGAGTAGAATAAATTTAGGCTGGACATTAGGAGGAAGTTCTTCACACTAAGGGCAGTGGAATACTGGCACAGGTTTCCCAGAGATGTGGCGGAGGCCCCACCCTTGGAGACATTCAAGGTCAAACTCGATGGGGCCCTGAGCAACCTGATTTAGTTAAAGATGTCCCTGCTCACTGCAAGGGGTTGGGACAAGATGACTTTCAAGGGTCCCTTCCCATTCTACGATTGTATGGTGTGAATCTCTTCCTTTAAACACCAATTGGTCAGGATAACCACACAGTCTTTTCTGAGCTAACTTCACTCTTACACTTCTTGACTTCATTCTTCACAAGATATCAAAAAGTGCAAATGAAGATCAAGAGCTTAAGTAAGGAAATATAGCTAATGATAGCCTGAATGATCATTTTCCCCTGAGCTCAATTACAGGAGTCTGATGCCTTCTTAATGAGGGATATGGGATAAAGCTGTACAGTGCCCACTCTTACTCTACCCCTTCCTGTTGCCTTTAGACAGCTCCTGGTGCTTCAACAAGAGGAGGATTAATAAATTATTAGAAGAATATGCATAACTGCAAGAATTATGGCCAAGCAATTAGCAGCAACACACAGAGGATGATATATGCTGTTTACTATCTGAAATAGTAATCAACCTGATTTAGGTTATGAAACACAAGGAAAAAAAAAATAAAATGAGCTGTCAGGAAGCTAATTTGAGATGTTTGCCTTTTCCACACAGTTTGTGCACCAAGGGGGCGGGGTAGGAACCCAACTAAAAATGATGTAATAATTGCTATAAGCAAGGAGGAATAAATGGCATTAAGGGGATAATTACAACAGAATAGAATAGAATAGAATAGAATAGAATAGAATAGAATAGAATAGAATAGAATAGAATAGAATAGACCAGACCAGGCTGGAAGAGACCTTCAAGATCATCGAGTCAAACCTATCATCCAACACAACCTAATCAACTAAATCATGCAATCAAGCACCCTATCCAGTCTCTTCCTGAACACCTCCAGTGATGGTGACACTTCATCTCCTCACACAGCCTGTGCATTTGGAGCACAAGCTCTATGAGAAGAGGCTGAGGGAGCTGGGGTTGTTTAGCCAGGAGAAGAGGAGGCTCAGGGGAGACCTCATTGCTCTCTACAACTACCTGAAGGGAGGTGGTAGCCAGGTGGGGGTTGGTCTCTTCTCCCAGGCAACCAGCACCAGAACAAGAGGACACAGTCTCAAGATGTGCCAGGGGAAGTTTAGGCTGGATGTTAGGAGAATGTTTTTCCCAGCAAGAGAGATTGGCCATTGGAATGTGCTGCCCAGGGAGGTGGTGGAGTCCCCATCCCTGGAGGTGTCCAAAAAAGGCTTGGATGTGGCACTTGGAGCCATGGTTCAGTTGTCAGGAGGTGTTAGGTATTAGGTAATAGGTTGGACTTGATGATCTCTGGGGTCTTTTTCAGCCTGGTTGATTCTGTAATGTCCTTGAATGATTTGCCTCCTGCCTAGGTGGCTGCTGTTCCAAAACATTTCACCCCATATTTCTACATGATTTGATGAAATTTTACATTTCAAGCAAGTCAGCTCTGCACCTGGTCTGCTTAAAATATGTTTCAAGTTCAACATGAAACCACACAAAATCTCACACCCAGTCTTAAACCAAACAATGTGATTTAACTCGTACCCAAGCAGCAAATCCTTGACAAAATCTCCCACTCTACTCCTACACAAAAAGAATGATTTGCTGAGATCATTTTCCACAAAGTCACAGTTGCACTGTGAAGATCTTGGAAAGCAGCAATGGGAACTGCTGTGGGAAAAGATCAAAAGCCAGAGCAAGGCTGCTGGGGGACTTCTCTGGGAAGAGCAGGCAGGGTTGGAATACAGAATTAACCAGGTTGGAAAAGAACTCAGAGATCATCAAGTCCAACCTATCACCCAACACCATCTGATCAACCAAACCATGGCACTAAGTGCCTCATCCAGTCACTTCTTAAACACTGCCAGTGATGGTGACTCCACTACCTCCCTGGGCAGCACATTCCAATGGCCAATCTCTCTTTCTAGGAAGAATGTCTTCCTAACATCCAGCCTAAACCTCCCCTGGCACAGCTTAAGACTGTGTCCTCTTGTTCTGGCGCTGGTTGCCTGGGGGAAAAGACCAACCCACACCTGGCTACAACCTCCTTTCAGGTAGTTGTAGAGAGCAATAAGGTCTGCCCTGAGCCTCCTCTTCTCCAGGCTGAGCAAACCCCAGCTCCCTCAGCCTCTCCCTCGCAGGGCTGTGCTCCAGACCTCTCCCCAGCCATATTGCCCTTCTCTGGACATGTTCAAGTGTCTCAATGTCCTTCTTCAACTGAGGAGCCCAGAACTGGACACAGGACTCAAGGTGTGGCTTAACCAGTGCTGAATACAGGGCAGAATGATTCCTCTGCTCCTGCCGGCAAAGCAGTCTGGATTTCAGTGCTCAATGTCAAAACCAAAATGAAGGGTCTAGAATCAACATTGGATAGAGAAAAACAGGCTACAAAAGGATCAAACACCCCTGATGTCCTCACACAGGCTTTGCCCAGGGGTTGCCACTGCAGTGGTGTGGAAGAAGCTCCAGAGTTTGCAAGTGGATGTTTCACCTAATTGTTTTATTCTGTAGATGAATCCGTGGAGCTGCCCGCCAGACAGGCTTTTATTTCATGCAGGTAACACAGCTCAGCTGTAACCTTTCTGACATTTTGGGGGGTTGATCACTGGCACTAAATGCTTAACAAGCAGAGATTTGATTGTGTGGCACGAAGCCTGCATAATTTATCTCTAATAGGCTGGTAAAAAGCCGTTGCACAGTTGAGAGATGCCTCAAGGTTTGGTTGAGGAAAGGGCTGTCTGGAGAAAGATTTACACAACTGACAATGTTATGGGAAGAGGGATGTTGTGTCAAGCTGCTGGGAAGCATCTGAGTATATTTTGAGAATGGGCTAAAAACTGGCATTTTAAGGAGTTCATGGAAATCAGATGGTGCAATATGGAACAGGTTGCCCAGAAAGGTTGTGGATGCCTTCTCCCTGGAGATTTGGGTCAGAAAGGACCTTGAAGATCATGTAGTCCCAACCCCCCTGCACTGGGCAGGGATATCTTCCACTCAATCAGATTGCTCAAAGCCTGGCCTTGAGCACCTCCAGGGAGAGGACCTATACCACCTCCCTGGCCAACCTGTTCCAGTGCCTCACCACTCTTATTTTGAAGAAGTTTATCCTAATATTCCATCTAAATCTGCCCTCCTCAGGCTTCAATCCATTCCCTCTCACCCTATCACTACAAGCTATTGTAAAAAGTCCCTTCCCAGCTTTCTTGTAGGCCCTTTTCAGGTACTGGAAGGCTGCTCTAAGGTCTCCCCAGAGCCTTCTTTTCTCCAGGCTGAACAACCCCTACTGTCTCAGCTTGTCCCCACAGGGAAGGTGCTCCAGCCCTCTGATCATCTTCATGGCCTCCTCTGGACCAGCTTCAACAGTTCAATGTACTTCTTATGCTGGGGGCACTAAAAAGGGACACAGGTACTCCAGGTGGGGTTAGGGGTTTAAAATGTAAAGCCTGACTCATCCTTGATTACAGGACCTCTTATGGTCATCCTACTAGGCAACAGCAATAGGAGATGGTCTTGTGTGATACAAACACTCACCTACCCAACTTCATTCTAACCAGCAGCAATGGTCTGCTTCAAGAAAGCATCGTTTTTAAGCAAGTTAATCTTTGAGGGAGAAGTTGATAAAGAGATGGAATGGAATGGAATGGAATGGAATGGAATGGAATGGAATGGAATGGAATGGAATGGAATGGAATGGAATGGAATGGAAAAGACCAGGTTGGAAGAGACCTTCAAGATCATCGAGTCCAACCTATCATCCAACACCACCTAATCAACTAAACCATAGCACCAAGCACCCCATCAAGTCTCCTCCTGAACACCTCCAATGATGGTGACTCCACCACCTCCCTGGGCAGCACATTCCAATGGGCAATCACTCTCGCTGTGAAGAATTTCTTCTCAACATCCAGCCCAAACCTCCCCTGGCACAGCCTGAGGCTGTGTCCTCTTGTTCTGGTGCTGGTTGCCTGGCAGAAGAGACCACCCCCCACCTGGCTACAACCTCCCTTCAGGGAGTTGTAGATGGCAATAAGGTCTCCCCTGAGCCTCCTCTTCTCCAGGCTAAGCAACCCCAACTCCCTCAGCCTCTCCTCATAGGACTTGTGCTCCAAACCCCTCACCAACTTCAGATCTCTTCCTCTTCATCATGAAGGCTGGTAGAACTTGGCAAAATTCGATTCTTCCTACCCAATGCCACACATGAAATACTTGGGAGATGACTGAAATGCTTCTTAAAGCAAATTACAGCACTGTCAGAAAACAAGAAGCCAGCGTGTCAAAACAGGAGGAGATTTCTATACGAAGCATCTCAGGAGTGACTTTGTACAGACGATCCCTGTCTGAATATTATGTTCCTCTCATTAATTCCAGCTACAGCTGGAAAGAGGAATGCTTTCTGTTTGCCACCTGAAATTAAAATAATAATAACCTGAATGAAAAGTGTCTGCAAACACAGCCCAAAGAAGGATGGGGGGGGAGGGAAGGAAATAACCACCACAAAAAAAATCCATGATGTATTAATTTGTCTGAGCATAGCCAGCACTGTAAAAACCTAGCTGGAGGTTTACAGCTTCTGAGTTCTCCAAATAACTACATTTTCTGCAGTAAAACCAGATCTATAAAATTCCATCCACTCTTCTCACGTAGAAGTTTTTAAGGAGTGGATTTTTATGTACTGGTTAGCTAGAGGAGGACCCAACAGAACAGCAAATCTTCCGCCACGAGCTCCGCTCTGCCCATTTCCAGTGAGATCAAAGCGTATTAAAGGCAGAGATGGCGAACCCTGTGGACACCAGCTGGCTGGATAAACGTTTGGAGCTGGTTAAATTGTTCCTTTACACTGATCTAATACCACCCACATCAATGTCAAGCTTCAAATGAAGGCACCTGAGAAATAAGGAAGGACAATGAGGAGCAACAGTGCTGGAAGGCTTCTAGGTGTATTTTGCTAACAGTAAGCAGAGCACAGTCTCATCTGGCTGGAGTTTGTAGAGCTGCCACTGCTGAAGATGAATACATTTTAAAGCTTACACCCAGCATTTCCTTCCTGTGCTGGGAAGGGAGCCTGAACAGTTTAAAGGATCCAAAAATGATGTTGAGAAGTGAATGAGTTTTCTGGCTTTAATCTACTTATCCACCTCTGGCTCCGTGGGAGCTCTGGCTTGGTTTGGAAAGGACCTTAAAGATCATAGAATCAATAAGGTTGGAAAAGACCTCAGGGATCATCAAGTCCATCCTATCACCCAAAGCCTCATGACTAACTAAACCATGGCTCCAAGTGCCATGTCCAATCCAATTTTGAAACCTCCAGGGATGGTGACTCCACCACCTCCCTGGGCAGCACAGGTTGGTAAATTCTGTATTCCAACAGCCAATCTTTCTTTCTGGGAAGAACTTTCTCCTCACTCCCAGCCTAAACCTCCCCTGACACAGCTTGAGACTGTGTCCTCTTGTTCTGGTGCTGCTTGCCTGGGAGAAGAGACCAACCCTCACCTGTCTACAACCTCCCTTCAGGGAGTTGTAGAGAGCAAGAAGTTCTCCCCTGAGCCTCCTCTTCTCCAGGCTAAGCAACTCCAGCTCCCTCAGTCTCTCCTCGCAGGGCTGTGCTCCAGACCCCTCCCCAGCTTTGTTGCCCTTCTCTGGACACCTTCCAAGCAACTCAACATCTTTCCTAAACCGAGGGGCCCAGAACTGAACACAAGTAACGATGGAAGAGTCACTGTGGACTTGCAGAAATATGAACGCCCGAGGAAAACAAACACATTGAAGACAATTGTTATTAGGTGATGTTAGAGAAGCCGAATCAACCTCATGAAAATGATGGGAAATGTGGGGAACAGAGTGGCAGTGCCACCAGGAGGTGATCTTCTGCTTGCACTGACATGTCAGTCCACAGAGACGGGTCTGCAGAGGGCAGAGGCAACATCTGCAAGCCCTGCTGCAAAACGTAGCCTCTGAACACTGTGCCAAGCATTGGATAAAAGAAAGGCATCCTTGAAAGGAGCAACTTAAAGTGAAGGTTCACCAAGTTCTTTAAATTGGGAGGCTTTGTGAATTATTCTGTTTTAGTCTAGTTTTCCAAGCTCTTTCTCTCACAAGCTGAATGACTACCCCCAGCTGATAGCCATTATGTGACATCTAGTACCCTACACTTACAGCCGGTAATGTCTTAGTAGCCTTCTCCTCCACGCAGCACAGAGAGTGGACATTGATCCACTGACCATTTAGCAGAATTGTGAGGTGCAGTAATGAAAGCTCATTGTAAATCCCAGACTCCATTCTTCTAGGGTTTTTTCCCCCTCTCCCTTGAGGAAAATCAATGTGAAAAGTGACCCACTTATCTGACACTTCACATCCACAAAGGCATGACCCGAAAAGGCTGGAAACACAAAACACAAAACCGGTGGCTTTTTTTTTCCCCCTCCCCTTTAAAAAACAACCACCACCACCACCCAGGAAAGGAAAAAGACCAGGCTGGATGAGGTTCTGGCCAGCCTGATCTAGTGTAGAGTGTCCCTGCCCATGGCAGGGGGGTTGGAACTAGATGATCCTTGTGGTCCCTTCCAACCCTGACTGAAACTATGAAAAACAAAGCACAAAAAATCCCCCCAAGCAACACATCCTGTATGAAACCCTGAGGACAACAAAAGGATAAGCAAGTCTCCTATATGGCTGTGGTGGTTTTAGGCTATGCCTTTGAACTTCAGTGACAGATTTTGAGCAGAAAAGTAGAAAAATAGGAATAAATCACGAATGGGTGTGCAAAGGAAGGCAAAAGATTATTCTGAACACATTCGTTGGGTAACTATCTAGAATAAGAGGAGCTGTACCATAGCAATTCCTCTCTTTTCTCTTCTGATTTCTGGCTGTGTTGCTTCACTCAGGAGAGATAACTTGCTTATCAGCTGGCCTTGGCCAAGTCTAACTTCTCTGCTCCTTTCTCTTTGTCCCTTTTGTTCAGGAGGGTAAGGGAGATAAGGGAGGGAGAAGCTAGTAGCTTCTCCTGGACCTTGGCCAGGGGGGTGCTTGTGCTATTTATTAATTGTAAATCTCTGCATAATAATGTAAGTCCTGTCTATTTTGCACACATTCTTTGCATTCCCTTGTAGACTGTAGATTTTAAGGGCAACAAAGGTGGGGAGGGGTTTGGAGCACAGCCTTATGAGGAGAGGCTGAGGGAGCTGGGGTTGTTTAGCCTGCAGAAGAGGAGGCTCAGGGGAGACCTTCTTGCTGTCTACAACTACCTGAAAGGAGGTTGTAGCCAGGTGGGGGTTGGTCTCTTCTCCCAGGCAACCAGCACCAGAACAAGAGGACACAGTCTCAAGCTGTGTCAGGGGAGGTTCAGGGTGGATGTTAGGAAGTTCTTGATAGAAAGAGAGATTGGCCCTTGGGATGTGCTGCCCAGGGAGGTGGTGGAGTCACCATCACTGGAAGTGTTTAGGAAGAGACTGGATTGTGCACTTGGTGCCATGGTTTAGTTGATTAGACAGCGTAGGATGATGGATTGGACTCAATGATCTCAAAGGTCTCTTCCGGTCTGGTCTGGTCTGGTCTGGTCTGGTCTGGTCTGGTCTATTCTATTCTATTCTATTCTATTCTATTCTATTAATACAGCTCCCATTTGCTTCTGAGTTGCTCTGGCAAAGGTAATGCTGGGGGGAAACTTCAACCCACCACAATTGCTATGAATAGAAAATCATGCAGGAGTCGGTCACAAAGCCATTCCGAGAGCATTAAGAAGTATCCCCATCACTAAGAACACTGGAATTGCCTGGACACAGAAGGCTGTTCAGCAGAGGTTGCACCTGGCTACGCTTTCAAAACAGAAATCACATTTGATAACACTGCCAGTGTATCAAAACCAACTTTAATAGAAGCCTTCATACTTGTTTCTGCTAATACTTTGAAAATTTCCTTGTCCGGTTATCTCCAATCGGGCCTGACATTTCAGTCCTGGGGTTAAAGAGCTTCCAGTTCCATTATAGATAAGCTTACAGGTATTGATTTGGAGCATTTCCCACCCCCACACTCAGCACCAGGTATCTGTAGAGGACAAAAAGTTTCAATCCATCACCACGTGGCAAAAGCGAAATGGCAGCAGAGAAGAACAGAGATCAGGTGAAAGCCCAGGAGCCATTTAGACTCTGCTCAGACCGTTACTCATGGCTCCAGAGGTCACCTTTGCTGGAGGAATCATTAATAAGCAGAACATTTTGCAAGGATTAACACCCACTAAACCTTCACATTTATTCTAGAGATAGAGATCAGTGTGGCCCTTGCACATGAGGACTAAGAGCATTGCTGAACGGTTTCTTTCCCTCTTTGTTTGCGTGTGGTACCGTCTCAGGGGTTCACAAGCCCTGCTTTCTACCTTGGGGTGTGTGTCCATTAGTGGGTCTGTAGCTGGAAAGTAGTTAGTCCTTGTGTTATCAAAGCTTTAACAAGTGCAAGGTCTATGACTCTCTGTTCAGTTGCTATTGTAGCCTTAGCTCTCTGTTTCAAGGGAGACTTAAACAAACCTCGATGTCCTCCTCATAGATGAAGGAGAGAAAGGCTGAAGTGAAGACAGAGGCAAGAGTTTTGTAGAATACAGACAAGGAATGAAATAGTCAAATTCTGATGCTTCAGCAGATCTAGTGTTTCAGACCAGTAGCCTCAACACTTTTAATTGTCTTTTCATGCTCAGCAAAAAGACAACTAAAGGTACACTGTGTTCAGACAGATTATGTTAAACCTGAAGATCCTTTTTATCCCTTTGCTTCCACTTTCTTCCCTTTCCCAAGGTAAATCAAAATCTACAGGCTACAGAAGAAATACCTATTCTATATTAAGGTGCATTTCCTATAGATTACATTAGTTTGTCTTCATTACCATTCTTCCACAGTGTGAAAAACATCCAGGGAAGGCATACAACTGAGGCTTTAGGCTCTCTCCTCTTGCCTGGTTAGAGTAAAATGCTGATTAAAAATAAACTAAACAACCCCAAACTTTAAACAAACAAACAAGTTAACATTCCTTCCACAGCAAATTCTTTTCCTCTTTCCAGAAGGCTGAAGAAATAGAATAGAATTAGCCAGGTTGGAAAAGAACTCAGAGATCATCAAGTCCAACCTATCATCCAACACCATCTGATCAACTAAACCATGGCACCAAGTGCCTCATCCAGTCCCTTCCTAAACACCTCCAGGGATGGTGACTCCACCACCTCCCTGGGCAGCACATTCCAATGGCCAATCTCTCTTTCTAGGAAGAATTTCTTCCTAACATCCAGCCTAAACCTCCCCTGGCACAGCTTGAGACTGTGTCCTCTTGTTCTGCTGCCTGGGAGAAGAGACCAACTCCCACCTGGCTACAACCTCCCTTCAGGTAGCTGTAGAGAGCAAAAGGGTCTGCCCTGAGCCTCCTCTTCTCCAGGCTAAACAACCCCAGCTCCCTCAGTCTCTCCTCACAGGGATTATGCTGCAAACCCCCAACCAGCAATGACAGCAATGGAGTTAATGACTCAGTTAGAGAACACATGTGTAGTAGTAATTGTTTGAGATGGGGAGCTTCTCTTCAGTCCAGGTCTATGAGCTGATCAGGCTTCTAAAGATGTTTCTCACTGAACAGATAGCAACACAGTGTAAAAATGGCCAATCTCATTGAGTGGTTAAATCAGGTAGTAGTAAGGCACTGGCTTTAATTATCAGAATTCAATCATTCAGCAGTTCATTGCTGGAGTGACCATGCCACCTCCTGTCCTAGTAGCAGGCTCTTGCTAACAAGTCTTCAAAAATGTGGGTGGCTTGGTTTCATTTGAGTTTCCATAGCTATCATTCTCTGGAAGGGAACAGCCCAGCTCTGGCAGCAGACTTTTGGGGGAATTCAGGGTTGAATAATCCAGTTTTGAACACAGGAAACTCCATCTAAACACGAGGGGGAACTTCTTTACTTAGAGGCTAGACTGCAACACGCAAGACTCTCCATCTCTGGAGTCATTCAAGACCCACCTGGACACTGTCCTGTGCAACCTGCTAGGGCAGGGTGCTTGGACCAGGTGATCTTCAGAGCTCCCTTCCAACCCCTACCAGTCTGTGATTTTTCTGTGTGATTTCAAGGCCTCTTCTATGCAAGATCAGGTCACTCACCAGTGCCTACAGTGCTCAGCTACCCAACCTATCCAGAGCTCAACAAACCTATCCAGTAGCTCAACAAAGCTTCAGAGTACATTTTAACTGTGTGAATTATTATGGATTAGTTTTTCTTCCCCTCTCAGGTTTCCATTGTCCATGGTTTCCAACATCTGGCAACACTTTCAGAGTATCACAAGACAAAGCTGTGTGGATGTGCAGTGACCCTCGCTTATCCCTCTATCCAAACAATTGCAGAGGTGCAGTCATCTGGCATTTACTTTGCAATTACTGCATGTTGCAACTTATTTTGGAATATGTCTAACAAGACAATAATTTAAAAAGGAATTACCTGCAGGCAGTCCACAGAAAAGGAGTTTCTACAAAGGCAGCCAGCAGTAGCTTTAAGTATGGACATTCTCCACCATCACACTGCAGTAGAGCCCCTGGTATCCAAACCTATTTAATTAGTAGCTCAAGCCCAGCAGTTTTGCCTCTGGAGTGGTGCCTGGATAAGCCTTGCAAAACTCAGGTTCAATCTTGAGCAGTGCTTCTGGGTTCACAAAGATGATTTAAGATTTTGGAGGAACTAAAGCCCTGTGCACAGTGCAAATGCCAGGCAGCCATTTAGGTTATTTAACAAATAAGTTTGGAAGCAGTAGGTGGCACTGCCTGAATAAAGCCCCTCATGGGATCTGATCACATCCCTTTCTTCAAAGGGGTTTCATCCTGGGCCTTAAATTTTGCCTTTGTGATGGCAGAGACTAGCTCAAGGACAAGATGCTGTTTGAGCACAGTGGGAAGAGTCTAGATCCTATCAGTCCTTGATCTAACTCACTTTGAAAATATTGCTAAAGACATCTTGGATTTATCTACCCTGTCTGGAGGAGAGAGAGAAAAACTGACGCAGCCAGAAGAAGTCAGCAGTAAGCTGGAAAGCTCTGTCTCCTTTTGAAGGTGTTGTGACAGCTCTTACAACCCCCCACATGTATCATCTGAAGGCATCTCCAACTTGTACAGAGGAAAAAGAACAGAAAGGATCTTCCAGATCTTTCCCCAGCCAAGTTTTTGCAAGAAACACCTTGGTTAATTCACTCCTCTCTTCCAGCTTATGCTCCAGACTCTGCTGTCTAGTTTATAGACCAGATCCTATCTCCAAGCTAACTTTAGCCTACCACAGGGTCATGAAAGGTAAGCAAGGACTTTGTGCAGTTCACTCTGAACTGGGGAAACTTTGGCCACATTGTAATCCCAAGGCAGATTTTAGGGTAATCTGAGCCCCATCCTAGACCGCTGAGCTTGGTCAAGTCTCACCACAGATTGCTAGAGGAGTGGCATGAAGGTTTAACAGCTGAAAAGGTTTGTGTAAGGGACTTCTGAGTGCTGGGAACATGGCAAGGTTTCAGAAGTTAAAAGAGGTTACACAAGTTGAAAGTAAATCAGGCAAGCCCACAACGTCTTTGGTAACTTTGCCCTGTTTTATCCTGACCTTTGGAACAGGC
This sequence comes from Colaptes auratus, assembly GCA_015227895.2. Taxonomy (NCBI): domain Eukaryota; kingdom Metazoa; phylum Chordata; class Aves; order Piciformes; family Picidae; genus Colaptes; species Colaptes auratus. The sequence goes on from CM026892.1 coordinate 25,218,788, forward strand.
TGGCTCAGTGGTCAATTTCATCATCACTTTCTGTGTCATTTCAAGGAGATGGAGGCATGATCTTCATAAAGGTATCATATAGTTCAGAAAAATCTGCATCAGAGCTTCACAAGTTTCAAGAAAAAGAGAAATCAGAGGTTCAGAAGTTCAAAATTCAGACACTGAAGTGTTGCATTCTTCCTGAATGGACACATGAGCCCTTGAATGAACACTCTACCCCTAGAAGGGGCAGCTCCAAAACGTTTGCACCCATTCCCAGGTGAAATGGGAATGTTTTAACAGCATTCATTCCCTCAGCAGCTGAGATGCTCTGCTCCCAGACAGTCTTGGGCGAAAACAGATGCATAAATGAAATCAATTGCTCTGACATAAAAAGCTTAGACTTTAGAATTAGAATTGTCAGGGTTAGAAGAGACTTTCAAGGATCAGCCAGTTCCAACCCCCCTGCCATGGGCAGGGACACCTCACAGGACACCTCACACTGCAGCAGGTTGCTCACAGCCACATCCAGCCTGGCTGCAGAAACATCCAGGCATGAGGTTTCCACCACCTCCCCAGACAACCTGTGCCAGGCTCTCACCACCCTCATGGGGAAAAACTTCTTTCTAACATCCAATCTGAGCCTACCCATTTCTAGTTTTGCTCCATTCTGCCCAGTCCTATCACTCCCTGACACCCTAAGAAGTCCCTCCCCAGCTTTTATGTAGCCCCCTTCAGATACTGGATGGCCACAATGAGGTCTTCTGGGAGCCTTCTCCTCTCCAGACTGAATATCCCCAACTCCCTCAGTCTGTCCTCATAGCAGTGCAGCTCCAGCCCTCTGCTAATGCTCGTGACCCTTCTCTGGACACCTTCCAGCACCTCCAGATCCCTTCTGTAATATTTTGAAGGCTCCAGAACTGGATGTAGTCCTCCAGGTGGGGTCTAACCAGAGTGGAGTAGTGTGGGAGACTCACCTCCCTCGACCTGCTGGTTGTGCTTCTCTTGCTGCTGCCCAGTTTTCAAACTGGTAATGAGAAGCTTGGGTTAAGCTTTTGTAAGTGACTCTTGGTCTATTTACTCTTCACACAACCTGGAGAAAGCTCTGACATTATTTAACAGAAGAAAAAAAAAAGAATAAAAAAAGTTTAATGAGGAATTACCTAAAATTCCATTTCAAATTTTATTCCTAATTAAAAATAGAACTGCTAATTATAATGCCTATCTACTTTAGAAGGTGCTGCAAGGCTTAATTAATTGTCGGTAAAGCTCATTGGAGAAGCTCGCACGATGGAAGTGTGAAATTGTTTATGTTAATCAGGAGGATGGCTGGGAGAGCGCTGAAGCAGGAGGGGAGCACTCACCACAGCAGCCCCATGGGGCTGCCAAAGGATGCTGGGCACTCCAATGCACATCCCACAGTCCTGTTGTCCCCATTTTAAGAGGAGGTTCAGGGCAGACCTTATTGCTCTCTACAGCTGCCTGAAGGGAGATTGTAGCCAGGAGGGGGGTTGGTCTCTTCTCCCAGGCAAGCAGCACCAGAACAAGAGGATACAGTCTCAAGCTGTGCCAGGGGAGGTTTAGGCTGGAGGTTAGGAGGAAGTTCTACACAGAGAGAGTGATTGCCCATTGGAATGGGCTGCCCAGGGAGCTGGTGGAGTCTCCATCACTGGAGGTGTTCAGGAGGAAACTTGATGGGGTGCTTGGTGCCATGGTTTAGCTGATTAGATGGAGTTGGATGATGGGTTGGACATGATGATCTCAAAGTTCTCTTCCAACCTGGTCAATTCCATTCTATTCTATTCTAATTACATTCCAATTCCATTCCATTCCAATTCCATTCCATTCCAATTCCATTCCATTCCAATTCCATTCCATTCCAATTCCATTCTATTCCAATTCCATTCTATTCCAATTCCAATTCCATTCTATTCTAAATGATGAGCAGACCAAGACAGCTGAGGTGCTTCCAAGGTCATTTCAAAAAGCCCTCCAAGGGTGCTGGGTTGAACCCAGACCACTCAAGCATAATTTCTTTTTATAATGAAAGTGGTGAACCATTGGAATATGTTGCCCAGAGAGCTGGCAGATGCCCCATCCCTGGAACCATTCTAGGTCGGGTTTGAGGCTCTAAGCAACCTGCTCTAGTTGCAGATGTCCCTGATGACAGTCTCAAACTGCTCCAGGGGAAGTTTAGGCTGAAGGTGAGGAGAAAGTTCTTCACAGAGAGATTTGTTAGCCCTTGGAATGTGCTGCCCAGGGAGGTGGTGGAGTCCCTGTCCCTGGAGGTGTTCAAGAGGGGATTGGACGTGGCACTCGGTGCCATGGTTTAGTAGTCATGAGGTCTGTGGTGACAGGTTGGACTTGATGATCTTTGAGGTCTTTTCCAACCTTATTGATTCTATGATTGCAGGAGAGTTGGACCAGATAGCTTTTAAAGATCCCTTCCAATCTAGAGCTTTCTATGACAAAGCAGGTTCAGTCAGCCTTCCATCTCTAAAGATGGATGATAGAAACCTCCTCCTCTCTTCTCAAAACCAACATCTTCACACTGTCTCCTGCTACTGTTGTTTCACCTTTCTTCAAGGGTTGTCTTAACTCAAGTGCACCTCAAGAGCAATCTCATCGTTGCCACTCAGCAATGCCTCTGTGTGGGCCAACTAGGATCACAGAGACTCAGTTATACTGCAATGAGCCATTGCCAGGCCACATAAGGAGGAAGAAGGAAGCATCCAAAAATTATCAGTACTGTGGCAGAGTCATTGAGGAGACACCACCAAATTCCTGGTGCAAGTTCTGTGTGGTGAGTGGTTGTGCTGGATAACAGGGGGAGATCACAGAAACATTCAGATGGGAAAAGACCCTCAGGATCACCAAGGCCATAACCCTCCTCTGCAAAGTTCACTCCTAAACCACATCCCCAAGCACCACACCCAGAGAATGCTTTGGTGTGCTCTCAGTTCGTAAGTAGATAAATAGATGCCACATAAATATCTAAAGGGTGATGGTCATAAGAATGGAACTGGGCTCTTCTCCGTGGCAGCCAGTGATAGGACAAGGGAAACAGGTACAAACTAGAACACAGGAGGCTTCACTTGAGCTTAAGGACAGACTTCTTTACTTTGAGACTGCTGGTGCAGGCTGCCCAGAGAGGTTGTGGAGCCAACATCTTTGGAGAGATTCCAGACTCGCCGGGGCATTGTGATCCTGGGCAAGCTGCTGTGGGTGACCCTGTTTCAGCAGAGGGCTTGGACTGGATGATCTCCAGAGGTCCCTTCCAACCTCTACCATTCCATGACTCCAGGAAAAAGAGGAACCCTCTTACTTTGTGTTGATTGAATTGCTTGGCTCTACCTCAAGCCATCCGTGTGCTGCTGCGGTTTTGCTGCCTGCCTTCCCCATCCTCTCCACTTGCCGTTGCTCAGGCAGGAGGACCATTAATCCCATTACAAACTAATGGATTTACACCGAGATTACATGAAAGGGTTGTGAAGCGGTGCCTGTGACACTGCTGCACTTTCCCTGGCGGAGGCACTCTGCAAACTGCCACTTCTATCCCCCGTGAATACAAATAACTTTTGCTTACTCACAGAAAGGCATTCCCCTGTCTGAGCTTTGCTTTTGATCTTGCTTGAAGCAGTCCCAAGAGGACAACAACAACAACAAAAAAGAAGGAAATCTGAGGTTTGAAGTTCAAATGTAATCAGGATTTGTGTCTGTGCTGCTTTAGACAAGCAAGTGTTCCCTCCCCACCCCCCCTTCAACCTCTTGTTTATTTTTGGAATGTGTAAAGTGTGGAGGGGCAGTTAAACGTCGCAGGCAGGCAGTGCTGGGATGTAATCCCACTGCCGACCTGCATCCTATGAGCTTAATCTTCTGGAGCTCAGGCAAAAGCGACCGCGGGACCCAGGACCGAACAAAAAATCATTTCCCTCCTTGTTCCAAACCTAACTAGCGAGTACTGACCCAGTTTTCAAGAGGAGAGGCTTCTGATTACTTGACAGGAGCTCACATTTGCACGTAAAGAGAAAGCAAGAGCACATTTAATCTTTCATGCTCCTCGTAAGGCAGCTGCGCTTTCGCTCGCTCAGCCTCCTCCAAGGATGAGCCACGGCAGAGCCGATTTCTGCACGCTCAAGATGTGCAGATAGGGAGCCTGCAGAAACTGTAGTAGCTGTTTGCTCGCTTCGAGCCCTAATTGTGTGGGTCCTAGCAGGAGTACAGCAGGCAAGCAGTGTATTTCACGCTTAATACCAGTGAAGAGCCACGCAATGCTCAGTGGATAAAAGGCTTGTAGTCCCAGCTGGGAAAATAGTTCCATTATCTCCCAGCTGCATAGACCTTCCATACGGCTCCGTTCTGCCTCGATGAGCACTGTGGCTTGCTGAGAGCTCCAAACAGTTCTGCAGAAAATTGTAAAGATCCTCAGACATTTCACTGTTCAGAGCTGTAAGTACAGAATTGTGCTGTCTGCTGCAATGTGAATAACGCTGGGGGGGGTGGGGGGAGTGGGGGAGATGCATTTTCTGGAGGGGAGGGGGGGAGGGGGGGCGTCTGCCTTCCTCAGTAATTTTCATTAGCATAAGGGGAAGTGAATGAAGAAAATTTGCTGCTTTATGTCTGCTGCGTGTCTGTAAATGGCTGATGCTCCAAATGTATACATTCATGGAAGAGGGTAAAAAAAACCCCAACCAACCAACAATGTTTAGAACGGATTTGTATGCATGTGAGAGCTGAGCCCGACAGCACGGGAGACCGTGCTGGTAACAGACAGCACAGGTATACGGTTTGAGTGTATCACAGCTCTGTGCTGCAGTGAAACAGACAACAGAGAGCATGACAGTGCTAATTTTGGCACTTTCATACGACTTTCTACAGCATGTTATAAGGTGAAGTGGGTAATGAGAGCCTCCTCTAACATCTAGCAGCGGAAGGGGCAAAAGCAACAAACATAAATCTTCAGGAAAACGTCAGTCAGTCTTGAAAAGAAAGTGTCCCCTGTTGCTCGGCTTAAGAATTAAAAGGGGGAAAAATATATCTAAGCATACACTTAACACTTAACATTCATTGGTTTGCACCCAAAGGTTTGCAAGAGTTTTAGCGTCCGTGTTGTGATTTATTCCCCACTGAGTGGCACAGCTTTAAAAGGTACTTTACAAAAAGTTGTGGAAGGCTGGGGTTCCAGAAGTCAGCACCTGCTTGACAAGTGTTTTACATCTATTCCCATCGTGCTTTAGGGGTGAACACTCTGATTCAGATGGTTGGTGCGTGTGTAAGAGGTCTCCTCCAACAGCTTTTGCACCATCAGGCTCGGTGCTCGCCCTTGCCTTCAGCACTTGTATGTCTGAGCGATTAAACAAGAGGCCACCACCCTTCAGCCTGTTTACATAGCAGTTAGCTCTCCTCTTGTCAACACTGCAACCACCTTCAGACGGACATTTAAAGTTAAAAATCAGACTTTTTTGCTCCCCTGAAGTGGTAATTCCTCCGCCACTCCTTTTATTTTCTTCCCTCAAAGAGAGGGGAATTGTCAGCTTCCTCCTTCCACATTCGGCATTGGAAAAGTTCTGCAAGTTCAAGGAGTTTTGTTGTGGGGTTTGTGTGTGTCTCTGTGTGTGTGTGTGCAACTAAAGCCTGCAGTGTTTATCATTCCAGGCACCACATCACCACAAATAACCCATCTTCACCAGCCAGCTCTTGCTTTGGTGCTCCAGAGGCACTATGTCAATGTTTCACACTCCAGGAGCCTTTGCTTCACAGGTTTTATGACACTAAAAAGTCCCAAATCCCTACTTAGGCAAAGTTAGCAACTACCCCTACACCACATTTTACTGTGTAAGACAGAAAAATAAACCACCCCAATCTATGCAGCTGTAGGTTCCAACTGCTGGTGAGTTGCTAATCACCAAGTACTAAAAGTTTCACCTTCCACCCCAAGGCTAAAATTGCAAATAATCTACAACTTCATTGCTTTAAATCAAATAGGAGACCTCTTTCTTTTCCCTTTTCCTCCAGCTTCATGAGCAGTGCTGGAAAGGTTTGTGGTGCATGATAAGCTACTTGAAAATTAATTCCTTGCAGCTGAAGCAAATATTTCCATCCCAGAGGGAGGTCCCAGCACCCCCCAAGGGGACTTGGAACACGAAGTTTTGTATTTGCACTGTGTGGCCACGAAGCACCATTTGCATTTGAGCAGGAAAGTTTGATTAGAAAGGTGTTGGGCCTGTGAGTCTATGAAATAAATCAGCTCTTCAAAAAGGCATTTACATTTTTCTTCCACCCCACCCCAAAACTCTTTTAGCAGGCAACACAACTTTTGCTTAGAATTGTGACTGAGCTTATTCCACAGGATGGCCACAGGTTGCCTTCCACTAACTCCTGCCCAGAGGGCAGCTAGATGCTGCTCACCTTCTTGGCATTTGGCTTGCTCAGGGAGACCAAGGCACAAAAACCAACTTAATTCTGCCCTGCTTGCCCACAGCCTCCTGCCCTACCCTTGGCTGCTGTGGTGGGTTGACATTTTCCCCCCCAGCATTCATTTTGCCAGACCACCTCAGTTGGAAGCAAATGAAACTGAAACTACCACAGGTGCAGTCAAGCCCTCTGACCTCTGTGGAGGAGCAGACTTACAGGGAATGCTCTTACAGAGGATCAGCTCCAGAAAGCCTGGCTCAAAAAGCCCTTTATTTCTTCATACCGAGAGCTCCTCTCAAAGCTGATCATGACTATGTACGTGGGCAAATTCACAGCTTGGTCTTCCTGGGTAAGAGACAATCTCTGAGAAGTGAAACCACAGAGTACTTCAGGCACAGGTTTACAAATCCAAGTACCTGTTCTGGCAGTTATCATCTCTGAGACACAAAACCCCCTATTGTGTTGGAGCACATCACTGCTTAGATGATGAGATGACCTTAATTCCATTCATCAACCAGCAGACTTCAACTCTCTCTTATTTACACAAAGCTTTTCTACAAGTGCAGGGTATGCATGGGGAAAAAAACCCCAAACAGAAACACCACCAACACCATGGCACCATTAACATGAGAACCAAATACCTCCCAGTAGCTTAATCATGCAAATCAAACCTAAACCAAAAATCTAGCAAAGCAGGCCAGGATATTGCACTTGCAATTCTCCATCTTGCTGAGAAAACAACCACACACAGCCTGAGACAAAGCACCAGAGATAGGGCCTGCCATGATCTCAATGACCTTTTAAGTTCTCCTCCAACCAAAACAATTCTTAGTGCTAAACAGACCCAGGTCAACATAAAGTGCTAGCACATAATCAAGCACGAGGACTTGCACACATCCATTCCAAAGGTTTTAGCATCACCAGAGTGAGGTAGAGACAAATAAAACCAAGTTTTGCCATACCTTTCTGCTCTCAGCTCCACCTCCTCTCCCTCCAGAAGCTCCTTGTGGACTCAAGCCAAGCTGCAGCACCTCCAGCCCTGGCTTTCTCTGCCTGGTCAGTCAGCATTAGAGGTCAGCACTTCTGCTTTTACTCCTGAGAACAAAAGTAGTTTTCACTTGTTTGCTGTAGAGTTGTCCCATCACAGTCAAAGAGTTAATTAGATAATTAAAGACCCTAAGTCCACTCTATTTGACTTCTAAACCTGCTTTTTTGGCCTAGTTTTGTGTTTTGTTTTTCAGTAGAGCACGTTTTACTAATGCCTCAATAGCTCTGTGACTTCACTGCTGAGTTCAATCAAGTAACTCACCTCCACTTCAGCCTAAAGTGAGAGTGTCCCCATTCCAGACTCTTGCTTGTAGGTACTGTCATCTCTGAGTACTGACACTCACCCATGGGAGTGGTTTGGTGCATCTGGATACTGAAATCTCCCAAGATTTATTCCCATTGATCAGTTCCAGAAAGCATAGGAAGGCAGAGTAGGAGAAACACCCTCTTAAAATGGTCTCACCTGAGTTTGGGCAGCTTCCAGCTGACTCATTCCATCGTTGCCTCCTCTCTCGTTTAGACGTAAAGGACTTCATTTGCAACACCTCTGTGTGTGAAGGTCCAAAAGGTCATGGAGTAGGACCTGCCTTGAGTCATCTGAAGAAGGAAAAGTATAAATCACTGAGTGATTGGCACACACATATAGGAGCAGCATAGTGAGGACTGGAGGCACCTTTGGAGATAGAGTCCAACTCCCTCCAGCTAAAGCAGGGCACCCACAGAAGCTTGGCCAGGGTCACAATGTCCAGGTGGTTTTGGAAGCTCTCCACACAAGGAGACTCCACAACCTCTCTGGGGAGCCTCCTCCAGGGCTTGGGCAGCCTCCTGCAGGGCTCCAGCACCCTCACACCAAAGAATTTTCCCCTCATGTTCAGACAGAGCCTTCTTTGTTCCAACTTGTGTCCATTGCCCCTTGTCCTGTTGTTGGGCACCACCAAAAAGAGTCTGACCCCATCCTCTTGTCCCCCACCCCTGGCTTTTGCTGAGCATTGAGAAGATTCCCTCTGAGTCTACTCTTCTCCAGGCTAAAGAGGCACAGGTCTCTCAGCCTTTGCTCATGATTGGATTTTCAGGAGGACAGCAGTTTCTGTGCTCTGTATGAGAGCAGGAGACAGATGATGCCTGTTCTGTACTGCTAGCAGCAGCCAGGCAACATTTAATCAGGTTACAAGTTATTGGCATATTTTCTTCTTTGCCTTTTCCTCTTGGGTTTTTTTGTTCCAGCCCTCAGTGACTCACTATCACCAACCACCTGCATTGTTATCCCTTGGGATGATGCTGTGATATGGTCAATCTGTTTTCAGGACAGCGTGGCTCTAGCCATGCCACCTTGCTGCCCACAGCTGGGTTGTGGGGACAAGAACCAAGTGGTACCCACCACTTCCCCCTCCCCTTCAGCACTCTGGGGAGTGTGGAAAAGGGCTCTGCCATGATCTCCGGCTCCTTTGGAGCTCTGTGCAGGAGGGAGTGATGGAGACTGACTGCCAGTCAGTGTGGATAGGTGCCCAGGCAGCCAAGTGCATTCTGTGGGGCTGGACTGGGGGAATCTGCAGGGTTTGGGGATTCCTGGAAGAGGAAAAACTCCACAGCGTGCAGTGCTCAGGAGAACGACTGAGAGAGGGGGGAGGAGGGGAGGGAGTGGGAGAGAGATTTCCATCACTTAGTCCCTCTGCTGTGTTTCTAGCCTATAAAGGCAAGAAGAAATGGATAGAGATGGCCAGAAAGGCGGCTTGTTTTAGTGAAATTCTTGCCAGCATCTGCTGCCAAGCTCTTGTTAAAAGAGACAGAAACCAGCAGAAGGATGAGAGAAACAGTGTTATGTCCTTGCTCTTTGCACAACATAATGATATGGGAGCTAAGATAATTGGCTTCCAGATAAGTGTTGTTATTAGCTGTATACAAACAGGAATGACCCAGCCACCCAGGTAGGCAACAGCCCTCCCCAGGCTCTGATCACAGCTCCCACCAGAGGCACCTCAAACAAATAAAAGAGATGCTACTTATTTTTTTTTCCCAAACTAAGTCCTCACTTTTCTTCAGGACACCAACAGAAACCATTTGATACATAAGATTCCTTAGGAAAAAAGAAGAAAGAAAGACAATAAACTAAAATATGAGAACTCTTTCCTATTTGGCAGTGAATTCAACACTTCCATGGCCCTAACCAGAGGCTCCCAAGTCCCTACAGTGATCATAGAATCAATAAGGTTGGAAAAGACCTCAGAGATCATCAAGCCCAACCTATCACCCAACACCTCATGACTAACTAAACCATGGCTCCAAGTGCCACATCCAATCCCTTTTTGAACACCTCCAGGGACAGTGACTCCACCACCTCCCTGGGCAGCACATCCCAGTGGCCAATTACTCTTTCTGGGAAGAACTTTCTCCTCACCTCCAGCCTAAACTTCCTCTGGTGCAGCTTGAGATTTTGTCCTCTTGTTCTCTTGGAGGTGACACTTAGAATCATAGAATCACAGAATCAAACAGGTTGGAAGAGACCTGCAAGATCATCCACTCCAACCTATCACCCAGCCCTATGCAATCAACCAGACCATGGCACTAAGTGCCTCATCCAGGCTTTGCTTGAAGATCTCCAGGGATGGTGACTCCACCACCTCCCTGGGCAGCACATCCCAATGGCAAACCACTCTGTGAAGAACTTCTTCCTCACATCCAGCCTGAACCTGTCCCCTGGCACAGCTTGAGACTGTGTCCTCTTGTTCTGGTGCTGGGTGCCTGGGAAAAGAGACCAACCCCCACCTGGCTACAACCTCCCTTCAGGTAGTTGTAGACAGCAATGAGGTCTCCCCTGAGCCTCCTCTTCTCCAGGCTAAACCACCCCAGCTCCCTCAGCCTCTCCTCACAGGGCTGTGCCCCAGACCCCTCACCAGTTTCGTTGCCCTTCTGTGCCATAAGAGAAGTTTGGCTGGGAGACAAGGATCCTCTGCTAGGAAACGTGCTGTGATTTTAGTCATTACCATTCTGGTGTGGAAAGGGCTGAAGTAACCTGTCTCAGGGGAGCTGGGAATCAGGGCTATCATCTCAGCTCTGCAATCTTTTGATGTGCTCAAGGAAAAAAGAAAAAAGGGAGGGGGGAGAAAGGGAAAGAAAAGAAAGATCAGTGGTTAATTTGCTCCTCTGGATCAGGTAGATTACCTACTGCTGTTCTTGCTGAACCTTTCTCATGAGGGTTTTCCCAGGGTCAAAATGATCAAAACCTGGGGTGGGTCTGCCTCCAGCAGCCAGCAGTCAGGGCTGGGACCCTCGCCAGGGTACAGGAGGTCACTGTTTAAGCAGAGCAGAAATCTCATCGCTGCCTGTAGCCTGGTGCCTTAACTCCTGGCTATTCTGCAACCTTGCTCCAGCAGTTTTCCCAGATCTTTGAGAAGCTTTCCCAGGGATAATTCTGTCAGAGCTGGCACACTTCTGAGGAGACTGGGCTTTGATGAGACAGCATCTTGCTGAGATCTGAGCGTGAGAGCTCGTGCTCTCACACTGCACTCTGGACCACATGTGTTCACCTTCACACTGCTGCTAACAGACCTGGGGAGAGGGAGATTTGAGAGAATTCAGCTAATGAGGAAAACACTCTCTGTTCTGGGCAAAGAACATGCTAGGCTGGCTTGTCAGCAAATGTGAGAAGACAACTACTGATCACCAGCACCTTTGTTTTTGCTGGAACATGTCCAGAGAAGGGCAGCAAAGCTGGGGAGGGGGCTGGAGCACAGCCCTGTGAGGAGAGGCTGAGGGAGCTGGGGTTGTTAGCCTGGAGAAGAGGAGGCTCAGGGGAGACCTTCTTGCTCTCTACAAATCCCTGAAGGGAGGTTGTAGCCAGGAGGGGGTTGGTCTCTTCTCCCAGGCAACCAGCACCAGAACAAGAGGACACAGTCTCAAGCTGTGCCAGGGGAGGTTTAGGATGTTAGGAAGAAGTTCTTGAAAGAAAGAATTGGCCATTGGAATGTGCTGCCCAGGGAGGTGGTGGAGTCACCCTCACTGGAGGTGTTTAAGAAGAGCCTGGATGAGGCACTTGGTGCCATGGTTTAGTTGATTAGATGGTGTTGGGGGATAGGTTGGACTTGATGATCTCAAAGGACTTTTCCAACCTGGTTCATTCTCTTCTACTCTCTTCTCTTCTACTCTCTTCTCTTCTCTTCTCCTCTCCTCTCTTCTCTTCTCTTCTCTTCTCTTTCTCTCTTCTCTTCTCTTCTCTTCTCTTCTCTCTCTTCTCTTCTCTTCTCCTCTCTTCTCTTCTCTTCTCCTCTCTTCTAATTCCTATCCTTTTGGTTAGTACAGGGAATAATTAGATAAATTGTTTTGGCTGGAGCTGTGCAGTGAGTTTCCTACAGTCACATGAATGAATTTTGAGATATTTGTGTCCAGTTCTGGGCTCCCCAGTTCAGAAGGGACAGGTAGGTACTGGAGAGTCCAATGGAGGCTATGAAGATGCTGAGGGGCCTGGGGCAACTCTGAGAGGGGAAAGGCTGAGAGCCCTAGGGCTGTGGTCTGGAGAAGATCAGTCTGAGAGGGGATCTTCTTAATGCTGATCAGTATCTAAAGGTCATGAGAATGGGGCTTGGCTTTTTCAGTGGTGTCCAGTGCCAGGACCAGCAGGTACAGACTATAACACAGGAAGTTTCACTTGAACTTAAGGAAAGCCTTTTTTTCCTGTGAGGTTGCTGGAGGCCTGGATCAGGCTGCCCAGAGAGGTTGTGGCATCTCCTCCACTGAAAGGATTCCAACCCCACCCAGACACTGTAATCCTGGGCAACCTGCTGTGGGTGACCCTGTTTTAGCAGGGGGTTAGGACTGAATGATCTCCCTTCCAAACCCCAATATTCTGTCATTCTATGATTGCATCTTCAGTGCTCATTTCCCTCTCAAACACATCTGCATTTTAGTCTTCATCCTGTCCCATTGCCTTGCCTGCTGGGAGGTCACTCCACTGACAATAGATCCGGCTGGGCCACAAAATGCTTGCCACTCTTTCCTGAACCCCTGGGGCACCATGTGTTTTATCAATTCAAATCCATTTCCCCAAGACATTCTCTGCTGAGCAGTGCATGTGCTGCATCCAGCCTACACGTGGTACCTTTGGGGAGAGAAAGGGGGGATTAAAAGCACTGAAGTTCCTGCAACTTCATCTCTTTGAGCAGTTGCTGACAATCCTACCATGAAATTACAAAACCAGCAGGACCAGAGCAAGCCTCACTAGAAACTGTGCTTTCCCCATTTGTAAAGGGAGCCAGACAAAATGGAGATTGTTATCACCTAAATGAGTCACCTGTGCCACGTGGACTCAGTTTCCCATCCCTCATATCAAAACTCTCAGTTGCCTTGACAGAGTTTGGGCTTGTCTGTGGTCATCTATGCTCCATCCCTGCCTTTCCCAGTCTCTTCCAGCTTCTAAGGAGTCAGTTTTCCATCCCCCATATCAAAACTCTCAGTTGCCTTGACAGAGTTTGGGCTTCTCTGTGGTGACCTGTGCTCCATCCCTGCCTTTTCCAGTCCCTTCCAGCTTCTAAGGAGTCTGATTCCTATCCTTCATGTCAAAACTGTCAGTTGCCTTGACAGTGTTTGGGCTTGTGTGTGGTGATCAATGCTCCATCCCTGCCTTTCCCAGTCTCTTCCAGCTTCTAAGGAGTCAGTTTCCATCCCTCATATCAAAACTCTCAGTTGCCTTGACAGAGTCTGGGCTTCTCTGTGGTGACCTATGCTCCATCCCTGCCTTTCCCAATCCCTTTCCCAATCCCTTCCAGCTTCTAAGGAGTCTGTCCTCGAGCCAAGGAAAGCAAACCAAGCATCTTATTTGCACCCTGGGACTGCTCTCTGCAGAGAAAGCAGATACAGGCTTTGGAGAGCCTCTCTGGGCATCCAGGCTGATCTCTAGTGCTGCTCATCCTTTGTGCCTCTGTTGCACTTCTCTGGCGCGGCTGGGAGCAGCCGCTGCTGAGAACAGCTCCTGGCGCTGGCTTCGGCTCAGCCCCGGCTGGGGACTGCTGCGTGCTGCCCTGTCCATGGTGTTGTAGCTGGCCCTTGGTGCCGCCGCATTTAAGCTCTCCTCAAACTGATTATGATGTTCTGCTAATTTCCTTAATTCAGGCACTCGGCCCCAAATGGGTTTGCTTTCCTGAGGCTGACAGTGGAGGGGACGCTCTGCAGTTGCCAGCAGACCTGGGTGCTGGGGAAATTTCTCTCCCGGCAATGGTTTTGTCTGCTGGTTTAGAGAGAGCACTCAGGCTGCCCAGCAGGTGAGAGGTTCTACCCCTGTTACACTCACTTAAACTGCCACCCTTTCCTCAGCACTAGCATCATTAGCAATGACATATTGCTGAAGCCTCTCCACAGAGGTGACCCTGTCCTTCCCAGTGCTGTCATACACAGCTAAAAGCCACACACATATATATATATTTAACCCTTTCCTTTCCAATGTTACTCAGTAGTTTGAATCTAGAGCAGGGGGGATTTATGGCAGGTATAAGGAGGAACCTCTTCACAACGAGGACAGTGAAATACTAGAAGTGGTTGCCCAGAGATGTGGTGGAGGCCCCAGCCCTGAAGACATCCAAGGACAGGCTTGGTGGGGCCCTGAGCAACCTGGTCTTAGAATAGGATAGGATAGGATAGGATAGGATAGGATAGGATAGGATAGGATAGGATAGGATAGAATAGAATAGGATAGAATAGGATAGAATAGGATAGAATAGGATAGAATAGGATAGAATAGGATAGAATAGGATAGGATAGAATAGGATAGAATAGGATAGATCAGGTTGGAAGAGACCTTCGAGATCATCAAGTCAACACCATCTAATCAACTAACCCATGGCACCAAGCACCCCATCAAGTCTCCTCCTAAACACCTCCAGAGCTGGTGACTCCACCACCTCCCTGGGCAGCCCATTCCAATGGGCAATCACTCTCTCTATGAAGAATGTCTTCCTTAAAGATGTCCCTGCTCACTGCAGGGGGTTTGGGCAAGACTGCCTTTGAGGGCCCCTTCCGACCTGATGCATTCTCTGATTCTGCTCACTCTGAAGCCACCAGAGGTGCAGATGTCTAACGTCACTGCTCTCTAAGCCCCCTGGTGTCTCTGTTTCACTCCACCCATGAGCTGGGTCTGTGTTTTCAGTCCTGCCTCACTTTTCCCACCCAAAGATCCATACTACATCAGAATATTTACTAACTGTGTCATGCCTGGCCAGCTGCAGAGCCAGCTGCATAATGAGGGTGTAGCAATGGAGAAAAGACTTGTCAGAGGGATCTTCTTCTGCTTCAAAGGGAAAAAATCCTCATTTCCTACACAGCTGAAATCAGAACAGTTGTTCATGCAAAAAGCTGCCATAAAACAAGCAAACACAAAGGAAAGATTCTTCAAGGAGAGAATTCTTGCAGGACTAAATGTACTACAAACAGGTTGAAATTGCTGCTAAGTACCAGGCAGCTCTGCCCAGGGCCAAGTCAGGCTGGAACCTGTGCAAACATTTCCTATGAAACAGCCCTGGCCCAGGCAGGAGGTGTGGTATGGGAGAAATGGAAGCACGATGAGAAACAGCTATAGTGAGAAATGCATCTCATTTAGGCGCCTGAAAAGCAGCTAACAGCTGTGGCTGAGTTTATAGCACATCACAGGATCCCAGCATGATGGGAGGGACATCTGGGGATCATCCAATCCAATCCAATCCCCTTCCTAAAGCAGGGCCCCCACAGCAGCTTGCCCAGGATCACAATGTGCAGGTGGATTTGGAGTCTCTCCACACAATGGGACCCCACAACCTCTCTGAGCAGCCTGCTCCAGGGCTCCAACAGCCCTCACAGCAAACAAATTCCTCCTCATCTTCCTCCTGGGTTCTTGTTTGTGCCCACTGCCTCTTTTCCTATCACTGGACACCACTTGAAATAGTCTAACTTCATCCTCTTGCCCCTCACCCATTAGCAATTGATCAGTATTGAGACGATTCCTTCTCAGGCTGCTCTTCTCCAAGCTCAACAGCCCAAGGGCTCTCAGCCTTTCCTCCTCACACAGATGCTCCAGGCACCTCAGCATCTTTGAAGGCCCCACTGGACTCTCTGCATTAGTTCCTTGCCTCTCTTGAGCTGGGAAGCCCAGAACTAGAACCATGACCCTGGATGTGGCCTCACCAGGGCAAAGTAAGTGGGAAGGAGAACCTCCTTGAGTTCCTGGCCACACTCTTCTCAGTGCACACCAGGATACTATTGGCCTTCTTGGCAACAGGGGCATATTACTAGTTTATGGTGAAGCCTTTATCCACAGCAATAAGTTGTACCTTCAGCACAGTCTTGCTTTCCACTGCTCAGTGAAGTCTCATGGCCCCAGCAGCCTCAGCTGTCATTTCCATGCTTGCTGGAGGCAGCTGAGCAGAGGGCTAGAAGTTTATTGCAGCATTTGGCCACTTTTCCATGTGTTTCTATCAATGTGATCATTCACCCCCTGTGCTGCCACCATGCCCTGAGCAGCAATTAGTGCAGCAGAGATTGTTCCTGCCTGGTAGCAAGGGTTCTTCACACCCCACTGCTGCGCCTCTCCATTTTTGTCTCCATCTCAGACATCATCTTGGGTTTTAGTAGCTGCCTAAAGCAGGGAAGAATTTTGGCTTATGAACCCACACACAAGTGCTGCAGTTCCAGCCAGGAATAAACTAAACTTAACCTAAATACTCCTCTGAGGACACAGCTTGGGGGGGAAGAAGCATGACTGTGCTGTACCTAGCGTGAGAAGGAAGAAGCCTTATGAGGAGCTGCTGGGGAAACTGGGGTTGTTTCAGCCTGGAGGAAAGGATGCTGAGGGGAGACCTTCTCTGCAACTACCTGAAAGAAGGTTGGGTCCCAGTGGGTATTGATCTCTTGCTCAAATTATGAGTAATAGAACAAGAGGAAGCATCCTCAAGTTGCACCAGGAGTGGTTTAGGTTGGACATGAGGAACAGTTTCTTCCCCAGAAGGGTTCTCAAGCCCTGGAACAGGCTGCCCAGGGCAGTGGTAGAGCCCACATCACTAGAGGTGTTTAAGAACCTGTAGATGTGGTGCTGAAGAACATATTTTAGTGGTGACCTGGTAGTCAACAGTTGAACTTGATGATCTCACAGGTGAATCTATCACTCTGTTCTGTGACTCTAAGTGAGCCCAGTATGTACTGGATAACTCTAGGAAAACGTTGGGGAAGGCATTAGAAAGAAAAGGGGAGAGAAGAAAGAACAGTGGTGAGCATGGCTAGGATCTGGAGGTGCTGGAAGGTGTCCAGAGAAGAGGCATGAGGAGGAGCAGAGGGCTGGAGCTGCTCAGCTATAAGGACAGACTGAGGGAGTTGGGGTTGTGCAGTCTGGAAAAGAGAAGGCTCCCAGGAGACCTCATTGTGGCCTTCCAGTATCTGAAGGGGGCTACAAGAAAGCTGGGGAGGGACTTTTGAGGGTGTCAGGGAGGGATAGGACTGGGGGGGAGATGGGGAGAAACTAGAAGTGAGTAGATGCAGATTGGATGTTAGGAAGAAGTTCTTCCCCGTGAGGGTGGTGAGAGCCTGGCCCAGGCTGCCCAGGGAGGTGATGGCAACCTCATGCCTGGAGGTTTTTGCAGCCAGGCTGGATGTGGCTGTGAGCAACCTGCTGCAGTGTGAGGTGTCCCTGGCCATGGCAGGGGTTTGGAACTGGCTGATCCTTGAGGTCCCTCCCAACCCTAACAATTCTGTGGCTCTGTGGCTAAAAAGTCATGGCCCCCTCCTGTTGTAGCAAATGCAATGTTTGTCAAGAAGCTCTGAAGAGTTATTTGAACACCTCCAGGGATGGTGACTCCACCACCTCCCTGGGCAGCCTCTTCCAATGCCTGACCACTCTTGCAGGAAAGACATTTATCATCATATCCAAGCTAAACCTCCCCTGGTGCTATTGCATATTGGCTCTCTTCTTGTCCTCTTGCTCGTAACTTCAGAGCAGAGACCAGCACCCACCTCCCTCCAACCTACTTCCAGCGTTTCAGAAAACACTGAATAATGTATGTGGCCAAGTAAGGAGTGAGCAAACTGCTAGAACAAAGTGGCCAGGGCTCATTAGTGCCCCGAGCAGCAACGAGGGCAGATTTAGATGGCACAAATCTGGCACCCAATGGGTGCGCTGCCAGCTGCTGTAGAGGCCACTTAAACCTGGAAGCAAACCTATTTTGCATGTGAATGCAAAATGCTCACTCAGATGAGCATTTTAGGGTTCTTTAAACATTGAAGAAGGTTTGAGAACTAGAGAATTCAGGGAAGGCTGTTGGTATTTTGGGATGCTCTGAGGAAGGCAGCGAGGTATTACTCTGTGCTGGAGGTATTGCAGCGTTAATTGCAGAGCTTTACTGAGAGATTACTAGTTTTCAAGTTAGTCTTATTGAAGGTGTTGAATAATGGATGACATCAAACTCTGGGCTAGGGATTCAGAGGATTGATTTGGAAGATGCAGGCAAGAGATGGCCCAAATCAAGCTTCTGTCAAAACAATGGTAGGATAGAAGTTACACACCAAGTGTAAGGACTGACTGGCAAAAAGTGCCTTATGCACTGCTTCAGGTAAAATATCAATTATCAACCATGTCACGATCTTGCCTCTTTGTCTGGCTGCCTTTCTCAGCAAGATTGATTCAAAATCCATCTAAGCCCTGAAAGGAATTAGCAGGAAACCACTTTGTTTGACAGTGCTGAAGGGGGAGGTCGTTCAAGCAGCCAGAGCAACCAGCAGCAATACCCCCAAGAACATAAGGAAAAGCTCAAGCCCTGACCAGCCAGGAGGTCTGGTTAAGTAAAGCAGGAGTAAGTCATAGAAACCTCTCACTCCTGCCCACAGGCACAAAGAAAGAAGGGGGGGAAGAAAAGCTCCAACAAACAAGTTACAAGCTGATTGTGAGAGATTCAGGAATTGTGGGAGATTCAGGCTGGAGGTGAGGAGGAAGTTCTTCACCATGAGAGTGGTGAAGCCCTGGAATGGGTTGTCCAGGAAGGTGGTTGAGGCCCCATCCCTGGAGGTGTTTAAGCCCAGGCTGGATGAGGCTCTGGCCAGCCTGATCTAGTGTGGGGTGTCCCTGCCCATGGCAGGGGGCTTGGAACTAGCTGATCCTTGTGGTCCCTTCCAACCCTGACTGATACTGTGATGCTATGAATCACAGCCACTGCTGATTTTCTAGGCTGTATTTTTCTAGGTGATACCATAAAATACTGCTTGCAAAGAGGGCAAAACCAGACAGGAGATGCTCCTGCACACCATGAGCTCCTGGGTGATGTCTGTGGTCTTTGAATGAGCTAAAAGCTGCAAAGAAACCTTAGGTACAAGGGCCACTGAAATCAAATCAGGGTGGGATCCTAATTATTCACTTTCCTTCTGGGAGCTCACGTTTCCAAAGCATATTGGCCAAAGCAGGAGGCTGAAAATAGGAAATGTATTAAGAAAATACATCAGGAAAAGCACAGACTTGCTAAGAAAGTATTGAATAAACTCAATTTCAGTGTGTTGGATTTTTTTCTCCTGTGTATGTGGATGCCCTAGAAAATGATGCACATTCCAGGGCTGGTGTGGAAGGAAGGAGCAGCTCAAAGCTGTGACCTTCCCATGGACCTCTCCTCAAGGGACCAAAAGCTCTTCTGTGTGGACTGAAAACATACAGCTTGTTTTTTGCTGTATGAAGTGGCCAATTTCCTTCCCAGAACTGACCCTTTCACCAGCAGCAGCAGCTGGGATTTCTTTCTCAACCAAACAGTTAAAGCAAATATTTCAGCTGAATGTGGGGTGGCTTGTTAAGGACTATAGAAGTCATTTAGAGGACAACAGGAGTTTAAACCTAAATCCCTGTGGGCTGTTTAGGGCAGTAGCATCACATGAGACCATTCTGGACACCTCTTAAAACATTTTGTTGACTGCCCATTGCCAGTACAGCAGACAAGGGAGCAGCCAAAATTTACACCATCATGGGAAAAACAGCCACATCAGTCACAGCTGATGGGACAGGATGTCAGAAGAGAATAGAATTAAGCAGGTTGGAAAAGACCTTTGAGATCCTCAAGTCCAACCTATCACCCAACACCATCTCATCAACTAAACCGTGGCACCAAGTGCCCCATCCAGGCTCTTCCTAAACACCTCCAGGGATGGTGACTCCAGCACCTCCCTGGGCAGCACATGCCTATGGCTAACAACTCTCTCTGTGAAGAACTCACCTCAAGCCTAAACTTTCCTCCCTCATATAGTTTTAACCACCCTGCCATGAGCATGGACACCTCTTTCTAGGCCAGGTTGCTCAAAACCACATCCAGCCCGGCTTTGAACGCTGCCAGGCTTGGAGTCTCCATAACTTTTCCGGGCATCCTGCTCCAGTGCCTTACCACCCTCACAAACTTATGCAGAATGAGGATATTTTCCAGTCTGCCAGGCCTGGTTATCAGCCACAATCTTAAACATGTTTTTAACTTTAGTTCTGATTATTTTGTCTGCATATTTGCATGGTTCCTGTTTTTTTCCCCCACTGAGGTTAATGGCTGTACACACTATTACAAATGCATTGTTACCTGTGTCATACCATTTATACCATCTCATTTATTCTGGCAAATACAGCAGCCCGTGCTATAATTCATCAGAATCAGACACTGATTATTGAAGTGGGTAATTGCAGAGCCTGGTGATCAGCTCTGGACAAGGCAGAGTCCAACAGACAGGATCCAACACAATGAACATGATTGCAGTGAAGGAGTTGGCTGTCGATAGGGTTGCACCCTGCTGTGCAACACAAAGCACTGGAATGTGCTTGTAAAATATTGGTGCCTGGGTTTCATCAGTCAACAGGGGTGTAAAATAGTTCTGGTGCAAAGGAACCACTGCTATTGTCCTCTTCTGGATAGAACAATACTAATTAATAAGAGTAAGAACAGACTTGATCGTGCCTCACCTCCTTGCTCTCAGGAGCAGTAGTGAACAGAATAGAATAGAATAGAATAGAATAGAATAGAATAGAATAGAATAGAATAGAATAGACCAGGCCAGGTTAGAAAAGACCTTTGACATCATCAAGTCCAACCTATCACCCAACACCATCTAATCAACTAAACCATGGCACCAAGTGCCCCACCCAGGCTCTTCTTAAACACCCCCAGGGATGATGACTCCACCACCTCCCTGGGCAGCACATCCCAATGGCCAATCTCTCTCTCTGGGAAGAACTTCTTCCTAACATCCAGCCCAAACCTCCCCTGGCACAGCTTGAGACGGTGTCCTCTTGTTCTGCTGCTGGCCACCCAGGAGGATAGACCAAGCCCCCTCCTGGCTACAATCTCCCTTCAGGGAGTTGTAGAGAGCAAGAAGGTCACCCCTGAGCCTCCTCTTCTCCAGGCTAAGCAAGCCCAGCTCCCTCAGCCTCTCCTCATAGGGCTGTGCTCCAGACCCCTCCCCAGCTTTGTTGCCCTTCTCTGGACACCTTCAAGTGTCTCAAGGTCCTTCTTAAATTGAGGGGCCCAGAACTGGACACAGGACTCAAGGTGTGGCCTAACCAGTGCTGAGTACAGGGGCAGAATGACCTCCCTGCTCCTGCTGGCCACACTCTTGCTGATGCATGGCATCACTCATACAGACAGCAAACCACCAACATCTCAAGAGAGGGAGTGGAACAGCAGCAGGGGAGCTTTGCAGAACCCTCTTGCAACGCCAGCTCAGCGTCAGAAGTTGTTTCTTGGCTTTGTGGTGAACCTCAGCGCTAAACCCCTCACCGGAGCTGCTTTGCGAGGTGCTCTCAGCCACAGGCAGGGAAGAGACAAGGTGAACTCTAAGCCTGCTGCTAGGAATTTGCTTGCACTGTTCCGAGGTGTTGCAGGTGGCTACACTGTTAAAAAAAAATCACCCTGATGGAGGGTTTTGTCTTCCTTTTATTCCGGTGGTTTGCAGAAACAATAACACTTTGCTTTTGGGTAAAATTCCAATCAATGCAAACCTCATAAGCCAATATAATTTTATAGATTGCTATCCAATATGCAATTTGTTACACAATATCTGTGTGGCTTCTGCTTATTGAGACGTAAAGGCTTGCCTTTTTTTAAGGGAGATTTTATGTGAGAAGGGCAGGAGAAGGAATAACCTCTCATACCTACCGTGCCACAAACTAAATTACCCTTAACCTAAATCATTTATCATCTAGTGGCAGCCTAATGAGACCAAAACAAACACAAACAAACTGCCTGGAATTCTCTTGAAGGGGCAACTTTTATTTATATCAGCCCAGGCTTTTGCTGGTAGCTTCACAGGTTGGCTGCAGGGGTTATGCAGTGGCTAATAGAATACAATAGAATACACCAGGTTGGAAGAGACCTTCAAGATCATGGCGTCCAACCCATGAACCAATCCAGCCCACCTAAATAACTAGCCCATGGCACCAAGCACCCCAGCAAGTCTCCTCCTGAACACTTCCAATGATGGTGACTCCACCACCTCCCTGGGCAGCCCATTCCAATGGGCAATCACTCTCTCTGTGTAGAACTTCTTCCTAACCTCCAGCCTAAACCTCCCCTGGCGCAGCCTGAGACTGTGTCCTCTTGTTCTGGTGCTGGCTGCCTGGGAGAAGAGACCAACCTCTGCCTGGCTACAACCTCCCTCCAGGGAGTTGTAGAGAGCAATAAGGTCACCCCTGAGTCTCCTCCTCTCCAGGCTAAGCAACCCCAGCTCCCTCAGCCTCTCCTCCAAACACCTCACCAACTTCGTTGCCCTTCTCTGGACACACTCCAGCAAGTCAACCTCCTTCCTAAACTGAGGAGCCCAGGACTGGACACAGGACTCGAGGTGTGGCCTAACCAGTGCTGAGTACAGGGCAGAATGACCTCCCTGCTCCTGCTGGCCACACTGTTCCTGATGCAGGCCAGGATGCCATTGGCCTTCTTGGCTGCCTGGGCACACTGCAGGCTCCTGTTCAGCCTCCCATCAACCAGCACCCCCAGGTCCCTCTCTGCCTGGCCGCTCTCCAGCCACTCTGACCCCAGCCTGTAGCACTGCCTGGGGTTGCTGTGGCCAATGTGCAGAACCTGGCACTTGGATGTGTTCAATCTCTGCCCTTGGCCTCTGCCCATCTGTCCAGCCTGTCGAGGTCCTCTGCAAAGCATCTCTACATCTAACATCTAACATCAGATGCTCCCAGCAATAACTGAAGGAAACTTACGAGGCTCTAAAGCCTGTGAAGAGGACTTTTTTCCCCACCCTGGAATCACATATCACAGAGGCTGAGCCTGGAAGAGGTGTTCTAGGACAGTTACATACTTTATGTTTATTTGCTGGTGGTAACTTTTTGCTGGGTGTGAGGAATGAGAGGAGGGGAAGGAAGCCTTCATCTCTCTAAACAGCCTGAGAGCTACTCAAGTACTCATCAGCAGGGCTTTTGTGATTTGGATCAAGAGGGTTGGAAAACCTTTCAGAAAGAATGATAGCTACCATGCTTGTGGAACACAGTCATGGATTGTGCTTACTACTAAGATGCTCTTTTTTCCAGTAGCACATTCCTCTTTGCAGTACACATTGGCCTGGACACAACATTCTTTTCACCAGCGTTATTTCAAAGAACAGGAGCAACATTTTGGAGCAAATGTGACTCTTTCTTTCTTTGAGCCAGACACATGAACATAAAAGAAGCTTTTACTCAGCAGATCCTGCTTGAAGTATGAGTGCAGTGACCTACAGATACACACCAGGAGTATAAGCCTATTTACTACAGCTTGTGATTCTATCCTGAGCTAAGTGAAGATCCAGGTCTTTAGAAAGCTGATCCAAACCCTCCTGAAATCAGTGGGATAGGTTTCCCTGATTTTCTTAAGGCTGGATCAGGCCTTGTAGAATAGAATCATAGAATCAATAAGGTTGGAAAAGACCTCAAGGATCATCAAGTCCAACCTGTCACCCAACACCTCATGACTACTAAACCATGGCTCCCAGTGCCACATCCAGTCCCCTCTTGAACACCTCCAGGGATGGGGACTCCACCACCTCCCTGGGCAGCACACTCCAATGGCTAACAACTCTCTCGGTGAAGAACTTTCTCCTCATCTCCAGCCTAAACTTCCCCTGGCACAGCTGGAGACTGTGTCCTCTTGTACCAGGTTTATTAGCTACAGCAATGGCTGTGTGATTTACCCTCCACCTAATGCAATTGTGGTTGATCTGTTCTGGTGTGTGCAGAAACTGAGGTGCATGTTGATGATCTTGCACACTGGTGAGGACTGATTTGCTTATTAAGGAAATAAAAGCTAAAGAGAGTGGATCCCTTCAGACCTAGGATCTGCTATTTCCCCTGACAGATGATAGATCATTGTTTTTCCCTCTTTTCAAGAGGAGCAGACCAAGAGAGGAATATAATCAATCTGTTTGTTGTTTTCAGCCCAGAACTGGTGAGGAGTTTGATTTGTGTGACTCTGTAGTCACAACATTGTTTTATACATCAGGAAAGAAAATGAACAGTCCATTATTTAGATCATCACCAGCAAATGGAGGCTCTCAAGAATGAAATGCAGGTCCATCATCATCATCTTATCTCTCCTCAATCTCCTCAACTCTTGCTGAACCTATACCATACAGCTGCTAGGGAGAATCTTGGCCGGCGAGAGAGGCTGAGCCGGCAATCAGGGTGACACGCAGTCCAGCACCACAGCAGAAGTTATTAGTGCCCACATGCCATTTCTGAGTGCAATCAAACATGTGGATGACAAGAAGCTTGGGAAGAGCTGCAGTATCCCAGGAAACAATCTGCATTATTAAGAACATAACTCGGGTGGCAGGATGATTAGCATACAAAACTGCAGGCACTCCACTTCGAGCTGCTCCTCGATGGCTCCTCTTCAAAGCAGGAAGCCCATTTAAGCCCATTAGAGACCAAACTATTTTGAGATTTTGCAGATAGAAGGCCAAGGAAATGTGTAGAAACATTGATGGAGCAGCTCTGCAGGAACACAAAGCCACAGATGATACTCACACAGTACTTTCTCTGCCGTCGCTGGGATGGGTTTGATGGCCCTGGGAAAGCATCGTGTTGGGGTGCTTCTGCTTTATTGGTTGTACAGTTCTGTACATTTGGCTCTAGCTTCAGATGGGGAAGTGATCATGCCTCACACCTCACGTAGTCTGAGGTGTCCCTGCCCATGAGAGGGGGGGTAGGAGCTGGATGATCCTTGAGGTCCCTTCCAACCCTAACAGTTCTGTGATTCTATGATTCTACTCCACTCTCCTTGCATGGCTCTAATCCTTCTGAGCAGCAAACACACACATCCCAGTACTCATGGCCTTCCCTGAGTCACATCAGCAGCAACACCTATTCCTTGGAAAACAAAGCTGTGAGGCTGAGATCTTGGAAGCAAATCTGGCCTTGAACATTTCACTGGCTGCCACTACAAGAGCACAGCCACGTATGGGTTGAGGATGCAGCAAACCACTTTAGAAGTACACAGGAAGGCTTAGAACAGAACATACAGAGGAGGAGAAGGGCAGGGAAAGAAGAACAGTTCATCACACAGCTGGATTTTAACCACCTTTCCTTAACTGACACCACAGCAATATTCATAATCCAGGATTTTTTCATTGGGTTGATTTCTCTTGTTCATTTGGGAGTGCAGGGCACTTACCTAGATGCTCAGGACTTACATTATGCCAAGGGATGCTCACAGTTCCCCAGCAGCTAGTTGTATTCTGGGGGACACTTATTCACCAGAACCACTTGCATAAGTGCTTTGAAACAGAAGGGCTCCTCAAACCAACCCTGAGTAACCTAGCAGTGGGTTTAAATTCACTACCATCTCTTGTTTCCTTTTTGTCTTTTGGTGTGATAACAGATCATTGGGCAGAGTGCAATTTCCTCTCCATTATTCCCTGTGAAGTCCAACAACATATTTTGGTGCACAGAGAGAGTCTAAATGAAAGAGTTGAACAGAAGGATAGAAAAGAGGCTTCTCAGAGCACTAGATGTTGCCACAGAACAGGTTAAAGCCCTGTTAGCTTTCAATGCACTGTCTATTAGACAAGAAAACACAGCAGAAAGCGAAAGGAAAAGCTCTGAAAATAAAAGCAATGCCAGTAAAGATCTCTTGCACAGCCAGACTTAGTGCAAATAATCTTCATAGCATCATATAGTCTGGAAAAGACCTTTAAGGTCATAGAGTCCAGCTGCCCAAACACCACCATGGCTGTTAAACCGTGTCCCAGAGTGCCACGTCTACATGTTTTTTGACCACCTGAAGGGATGGTGACTCCACCATTTCCTTGGGCAGCCTGTTCCAATGCCTGGCCACTGTTTCAGCAAAGAAATATTCCCTAGGATCCAATCTAAACCTCCCCTGCCACAAGCTGAGGCCATTTCCTCTCATTCTATCACTTGATACTGGGGAGAAGAGACCAATCCTCACCTCACTCCAACTTCCTTTTAGGTAGTTGTAGAGAAAGGAGGTCCCCCCTCATCTTCCTCTTCTCTATCCTAAAGCCCAGCTCCCTCAACCTCTTCTCACAAGACCTCTTCTCCAGATTCTCCCCTAGCTCCATTGCCTCTCTCTGGACACACTTCATGGACCTTCATGTCTCAGAGTTTCAGGACTGGTGTCTTTTCAGAAAGTGCATACATCAGTAAGTGCATCCTAAATATTTGCCTATGAGGAAACTCTAAGTCAAGTGATTATTCTTATCTCTCAGATAAACATCAAGGCTTTGTCTTCCAGTTATCTGTGATCTTGATCCCTAGCTGGTGTACATTGGCCTCTCTCTCCATAATGCTCTACACTACTCCTACCTACATCACCGGGACGTCCAATTCTGTTTGCTTGTCAAAACCCAAGAACAGTAAGTTCAAGTTCAAGCCACCTTAAGTGTATCCAGGAGGAGAAAACCTTCATAAATATCTATCTATTATTATTCAGGCTAACATTTTGCTTTCCTAATGTATTCTGAATCTGTCTAAATTGTCTGCTGCATATCCAGCAGATGCAAATGTATCGACACGTGGCTGCACGACTTGCTTGGAGGGCAGGATGATTAGCAAGGAGCAGAACCAATTGCCAACAAATCACCTGCCATGTGCAAAGCAAAAGTCCAGCAGGAATTAGTGCCATAAAATGCATCCCTATTTCTCTCCATCTCTTTGACACTTGAGAAAGGCCTGCCCTCTGAATGAGCCAGCAGCTCCTGAGTGAGCCCCAGGAAACAGCAGGAGTCCTAGAATCACAGAATTGCCAGGGCTGGAAGGGACCTCAAGGAGCATCCAGATCCAATGCCCCTGCCATGGGCAGGGACACCTCACACTGCAGCAGGTTGCTCACAGCCACAGCCAGCCTGGCTGCAAACACCTCCAGGGATGAAGCTTGCACCACCTCCCTGGGCAACCTGTGCCAGGCTCTCACCACCCTCATGGGAAAGAACTTCCTAACATCCAATCTGAATCTATCCATTTCTAGTTTTTCCCATCCCCCCCAGTCCTATCCCTCCCTGACACCCTCAAAAGTCCCTCCCCAGCTTTCTTGCAGCCCCCTTCACATACTGGAAGGCCACAATTAGGTCTCCTGGGAGCCTTCTCTTTTCCAGACTGCACAACCCCAACTCCCTCAGGCTGTCCACATAGCAGAGCAGCTCCAGCCCTCTGCTCATCCTCATGCCCATTCTCTGGACACCTTCCAGAACCTCCAGATCCTTCCTGTAACAGAGGCTCCAGAACTGGACACTACTCCAGGTGGGATCTCACCAGAGTGGAGTAGAGGGGGAGAATCACCTCCCTTGACCTGCTGGCTGTGCTTCTCTTGATGCAGCCCAGGCTCTGCTTGGCTTTCTGGGCTGCAAGTGCTCACTGCTAGGCTCATGTTGAGTTTCTCATCCACCAGCACCCCCTGGTCATTTTCTTCAGGGCTGCTCTCAAGCCAGTCCCTGCCCAGCCTATATCAGTGCTTGGGATTCCCCCAACCCAGCTGCAGGACCTTGCATTTGGTCCTGTTGAACCTCCTGAGGCTGTCATGGGCAACCATGGGGGACACTCATTAATAAACAAACAAAAATCAATTAATCTTCAGCCTACAATTACATCACAACTTTCAAGCAACTTGATGTAATTGGTACATGTGATTTGACCTGACTTGGAGGGGATTTTGGTGTGCCCATGGAAATCTTAGCAGAAAGGAAGATGCATTTAACTGGAGGGAAAAAAGAAAACAGAGATTAGTTTTAGTTTTGAATGTGCCAAGTCTCAAGCTGTGCCAGGGGAGGTTTAGGCTGGAGGTGAGGAGAAAGTTCTTCACTGAGAAAGCTGTTGGCCATTGGAATGTGCTGCCCAGGGAGGTGGTGGAGTGGCCATCCCTGGAGGTGTTCAAGAGGGGATTGGATGTGGCACTTGGAGCCATGGTTTAGTAGTCATGAGGTCTTGGGTGACAGGTTGGACTTGGTGCTCTCTGAGGTCTTTTCCAGCCTTACCGATTCTAAGTCATTCTCTGTGATGTGAGGAATCTCTAACCATGCCTACATTTAGGGCATGTTAACATGTGCCTCTCCAGATATATTGAAGGTTGTCAAGCCCTGGAGCAGCCTGCTCAGGGCAGTGGTGGAGTTCCCCATCCCTGGAGGGATTGAAAAGCTGTGGAAGTGTGATTCTGAGGGACTTGGTTTAATGGTGACCTGGCAGTGCTGGGTTAATGGTTGGACTGAATGATCCTAAAGGCCTTTTACAACCTAAGCAATTGTATCATCCATTTGCATCCCTCATTATTCTAACTTGGATATATTCCCCCATCTTGAAAACCACAGATTATGCTGAATTAAGTCTAATTTCATCTAGAAACCAACTGATTATTTTCTTCTTTTCCTCATTATCAGAGAGATTCTAAATGATAGCAATAAGCAGAAACAGCATCACCAAGGAGGGAGGGATCGGGGAGGATCATCATCTCATGCTGAATCATTTACTTGTTAAACAATAAGCCCTGAAATTAACTTTCCCTCCTGACACACATACATGCACATATGCAGGCAAATAAAATGATTAGAGACTTCATCTTATGCAAAAAATATTGGCCATGGCTGGTTCAGCTCATCTTAAAGTCACCCTGGCATTACAGTCCTGTCTTGCTCCTGTTTATATCACTTCACATTCAACTTAATCTGATTTAGATTCACCTAACCTCTAAGGTTTTGTGCCCACTTGGGTCATAGAATCAGAGAATTGTCAGGGTTGGAAGGGACCTCAAGGATCAGCCAGTTCCAACCCCCCTGCCACGGGCAGGGACACCTCACACTACAGCAGGTTGCTCACAGCCACAGCCAGCCTGGCCTTAGAAACCTCCAGGGATGAGGCTTCCACCACCTCCCTGGGCAACCTGTGCCACTGTCTCATGGGGAAGAACTTCTTCCTTCTTCAGGCCAGAGCTAGTCCTTAGCTCCTCATTTATTGCTGCACAGCAACATAGGGCTAGTAAAAAAAAATCCAAACATTTTCTGCTAGGTCTCTGGGGAAACCTGAAGTGAATAATTTACATTCATGCTTCTGTTGATGCCAAAAAGGAGGTCATTGTGAGGGGGGAGTTGGTCTCTCCTCCCTAGCAGCAAGTGATAGAAGAAGATGAAATGGCCTCAGGTTGTGCCAGGAGAGGTTTAGGTTGGATCTTGGGAAAAATTTCTTTCTTACAAGTGGGGCCAGGCATTGGAACAGGCTGCCCAGGGGGGTGGTGGAATCACCACCCCTGGAGATGTTCAAGAAATGTGCAGGCATGGGATTTGAAGGTCTGTTTGAATGGTTAAGTTGGCAGCTGGATTTGATCTTGGAGGTCTTTCCCAACTGCAATAATTCAGTGATTCTATGACCTGCTGCCTTTCAACTAGTGCAAGAAATAGACAAGGAGCTTCTGATGCACCACCCAAGTCTTTTTCAATGTCCACTTCATGCCTGTAGGGGAAGATTTGCCTTTGTTCTTTGCACAAGAAGAACAGAACCCCTATGTTACAGCAAATAGCCCTCAAAGCTCATGGCACACCCTGCTTTCTTTCCTGCCTTGTGCCTGACGTGCCTGGCACGCAATGAACATCACTCCTCCAGCAGGGAGGGGATGAAAATGAGCAGTTCCTTAGCAAAGTGGCCATAACAGTGGCTTTTGTTTTAAGTAGAAGAAGCTGGCAGCCAGTTGCTGTCTTGTGGTGCCTGTGCTGGGGTTGGGAGCCCAGCGCTTGAAACTGCTTGGCTGTAATTGGGAGGAATAACAAACGATGAGCAACGGTGAAAAAAGGAAGAAAGAGATCATTTCAGGTGTTAGAGCAATAACCACAAATGAGATTCTCTGCTGGTAAAGATATAATCCATCAGCAAGCCAAGGACAATAAAAAGAAGGCCTCAGCAACTGGTAAATTCCTACTGCATACTGATCAGAGGAGATTTGTGAGACATGGCAGGGAATCCCCTCAACCATTAGCTTGATGCAAGGGTGTCAGGTAAGGGCATCACTTGGGTGTCTCTTGATGAGGAGGACAGAGGCTTGTTCTTAGGCTTCTTAGAAACACAGCAGTATGACCCTTGCTGAAGTGGAAGGTACTAGGTGTGTACTGTGACCACTTCTGGGCTCCCCAGTTCAAGAGAGACAAGGAACTACTGGAGACAGTCCAGTGGAGGCTGCAAAGATGCTGAGTGGACTTTGAGGAGGAAACCCTGAGAGACCTGGAGAAAGGCAGACTGAGAAGAGATCTTCTCAATGCTCAGCAAGACTTAAATGGTAGAGTGCAAGAGGATGGGGCCAGACTCTTTTCAGGGGTGCCCAACAACAGGACAAAGGATAAAAAGCATGAAGTGGAACGCAGAAAGTTCCATCTGGACATGAGGAGAAACCTCTTTGGTGTGAGGGTGATGGAGCCCTGGAGTAGGCTGCCCAGAGAAGCTGTGGAGTCTCATCTGGAAGCATTCCAAACTGCCCTGGGCACTGCGATCCTGGCGGGGCCCCCCGCTGTGGGTGCCCCTGCTTTAGCGTGGGGGTTGGACTGGATGATCTCCAGAGGTCCCTCCCAGCACCCATCATTCTGTCATTCTGTCAGCTGAGCCAACCTGACCCTGCATCAGGCCCTCCCTCTGGGCCCCTCCGTTTAGGAAGGAGGTTGACTTGTTGGAGCATGTCCAGAGAAAAGCAACAAGGTTGGTGAGGGGTTTGGAACACAGCCCTGTGAGGAGAGGCTGAGAGCTGGGGTTGCTTAGCCTGGAGAGGAGGAGGCTCAGGGGTGACCTTATTGCTACAACTACCTGAAGGGAGGTTGTAGCCAGGCAGAGGTTGGTCTCTTCTCCCAGGCAACCAGCACCAGAACAAGAGGACACAGTCTCAAGCTGTGCCAGGGGAGGTTTAGGCTGGAGGGTAGGAGGAAGTTCTACACAGAGAGAGTGATTGCCCACTGGAATGTGCTGCCCGGGGAGGTGGTGGAGTCACCATCATTGGAGGTGTTCAGGAGGAGACTTGATGGGGTGCTTGGTGCCATGGTTTAGTTGATTAGGTGGTGTTGGATGATAGGTTGGACGTGATGATCTTGAAGGTCTCTTCCAACCTGGTCTGGTCTGGTCTATTCTATTCTATTCTCTTCTCCCTGGTCTGTGATTTCCTCTATGGCCACCAGCTGGAGGTATAGATGTGCAAGAAATGCAGAACCTAAAGCTCTGTGCC
The DNA here is from genome assembly GCA_015227895.2 of Colaptes auratus. Taxonomy (NCBI): domain Eukaryota; kingdom Metazoa; phylum Chordata; class Aves; order Piciformes; family Picidae; genus Colaptes; species Colaptes auratus. The sequence goes on from CM026892.1 coordinate 25,249,873, forward strand.
TCAGGATATTATTTTGTTGGAAAGAAGAGCACCATAAAGATATCACAATACCTTTAATATGGGTTTTAATAAAACCCAGACCTGGGATAGTAAATATGAAGCAAGCAAAAGATTAAAATGAAAACGCTGAACAGTGGACTTCAGGGTGGCACAAATTAAAGTGCTCCTGTGACAAAAGGCTCATATTGAAACAACCACTGTGTGAGACCTTGAAAGGGGTGAAGCCTTCAAGATATGATTGTAAAGGTTTATCAGCAATTCCTTTATTAACATCCCCATCCTTGGAGAAACCTGCACACTGTCCTCTGATAGCATTCTAATTTGGATCCAGTTTTGCTGAAGAAATGGCAATTTTCCTACTGGCTTCAGGTAGAACAAAATCAATATATGTATTTATTCTTTTTGTTTAATCATCATTACACTGATAACATTTGGAAGGCTGCTTTCTAGATTGCCTAAGTTTCTACTCCTGGATGTGAAGTAGAATTAAACTTCTCATCTGTGAGGGATCATGCATGGTCCCCCACACTCAGGAGCAGGGTACCACCTAGACATTTAGCTTTAGTGTTTGTGAACACAAAATCACCAAGGTTGGAAGAGACCTCAAAGACCATCGAGTCCAACCTCTCACCACAGACCTCCTGACTAAACCATGGCACCAAGTGCCACGTCCAATCCCCTCTTGAGCACCTCCAGGGATGACTCCTCCACCACCTCCCTGGGCTGCACATTCCAATGGCTGACAACTCTCTCAGTGAAGAACACAAGTAGCTTACAGGTTAAATTATCAGACTTGGTAAATGCAGCATTTTCAGACATCTTCATATTGCATTGAATTGGAAATTGATCTCCTGTGAAAATCATGTGACAAATTGAAGTTACTTTTAAGACACATTCCAACAGAAGACACAAGACTGATGTTAGAATCACAGAACAGTCTGGGCTGGAAGTCAAACCATTCTAAAACACTCCCAAGTGTGGAGCTAAACCACGTCCCTCAGCACCACATTTCTCTGTCTTTTCACCACCTCCAGGGATGGGGATTCAACCACCTTCATGAGCAGCCTGTTCCAGTGGTTGAGAACCCTTTCAATAAAGAAGTATTTTCTAATGCCCAACCTACACCTCCCCTGGTGAAACTTGAGGCTATTTCCTCTCATTCTACCACTTGCTACTAAGGGAGAAGGGACCAACTCCCACTTGGCTCCAACTTCCTTTCAGGGAGTTGTGGAGAGCCAGAAGTTCTCCCCTCAGCCTCCTTTGCTCCAGGCTAAACAACCTCAGTTTCTTCAGCCACTCCTCATACTTATTCAGCTTGAATGTACATTTAAGTATGTGACATATTACAGTTGCACTTAGAACAGAGAAAAGAGAATCCTGAAAAGTTTCTCCAGCTTCTAAGCTCCACTTCAGATCCATTTCAGTCTTCTCATTAAGCATCTTGCTTTGCAGCCCTGCAATCCCATGGAGGGATCTAAAAACAGAGACAAAACCGAATTGCTCTGCTGCCTCCTTCCTCTAGATGCTGAGCAAGGGATCCTCTGTCTCTTTTTTTCTCCCTTTGGCTGTGTTAGAGTAAACCCTCTGAGTGGCTTCAAGGAGTTAGACTGAAATGCCTTTCCCCTCTATGCTCTTCTGGCTAGCCTGAGGTACCTGGGACAACCAAGCCTTGTCATCTCCAAGTTCATTTACACAGTTCTTTACCATCTTTCATGGCAAGTCTCTTCCTTCCTCATAAGACCTGTTACCAGATCCTTCTGCAGCTTCACTGTCTTTCTCTGGACCTGCTCCAGCACACTGATGTCTTTCTTGCAGTGAGGGCCCCAAAGCTGAACCCAGCATTCAAGGTGTGAGCTCACCAGGGCAGCATACAGGAGGAGAATCCCTCCCCTGATCCCACTCGTGTGAGCCCTGGTGCCACCCAAAACGCAGTGAGCTGTTAGGATTTAGGAAAATGTTTTGAAAACACAAGATTTAAACCCTGCCCTAAGGCTTTCTGTACTGGATTTGAATTGCAGATAAGCTCCAACGTTTCCTGCTTCCCTGGGAAAAACGAGCAAGAGCAGTTGGGTTGGGGGGAGGGAGAAATCACCAAATGAAAATCCAAGTGCTTTGGTGAAAAAAAAAAAGAGGGAAAATAGGAGTGATGAGTGTTGGAAGCTTAGTTAAATAACTTGGGGTACTTTCCTCTTGCAGAGTATAGTTCAATAGGTTTAAATAAGCACCGAGTGCTACAAGAGCATCAGTACCTCTTGCTGGAGACTGGTGGCTTCTGCTCTGGTAGTTACAGGTATTTGCTATTCAGCCTGTTATGGATATCTGGGAAATAGTTTGAGTGCAGAAAGTGCCTGAGGGATGAAAAGTTTGCAAAGAAAAATGTAGCTGTGTATCATTGGCATTCATGAGAAAATTCACATTAGATGCCTTCAAAACAGGTGCTCAGGAGACAATATAGAGATCAGGAGCAATGGTGTGCCAAGAATGCAAGCCTGGCTGGGACAGACTCAGCCTGTTTCCTGGCAGATGATGAATAAAGAAATATGTAAGGCCAAATTCAAAGGATAATAGAGAGGTGTGGAAGCTGGTGGGAGGGGAAGCTGAGGCAGCAGAATAAAAAGGTTACACGTGGACTCCCTGGGTTGCAGCCTCTTCTCTTCACATTTTTATTCCTTTCCTCCTATATGCATTCAACAGGTCACTGAATCACAGAGCAGTGGGACTGGAAAGGACCTCTGGAGATCATCTAGTTCAACCCCCCCTGCTAAAGCAGAATCACCTATATGAGGTTGTACAGGACCACATCCAGGTGGGTGTTGAAAGTCTTCAGAGACAGAGACTCTACAACCTCTCTGGGCATCCAGGGCTCTGTCACCCTCACAGGAAACGAGTTTGTCCTTATCTTCAGGTGGAACTTCCCATGTTCCACTTTGTGCCCATTGTCCATGGTTCTATTGCTGGTCACCACTGAAAAGAGCCTGGCCCCATCCCCCTGTCCCCCAGCCATCTAGCTATTGATCAGCATTGCTCAGATCCCCTCCGGGGCTGCTCTTCTCCAGGCTCAACAGCCCCAGGATTCAGCTTTTCCTCCTCACAGAGATGCTCCAGTCCCCTCAGCATCTTTGTAGCCTCTGCTGGACTCTCTCCAGTAGTTCCCTGTCTCTTTCTTGACCCAGGGAGCCCAGTTCTGACTACAGGCAGTCACACCTATCTGGCAGCCCTGGAGTGAAGCTCCTCTGCCAGCATTTAGCCCCAAATGCCTGTTGTTAAACACCTTTCCTTCTGCCAGGTCAAAGAGCTGCTATTTCTGCAAACATAGCTACATTTTGCCACGGGTGAAAATGTCAATTTGCTTGAATTTAGCTACGAGCAAAATCTCCTCATTCCCACTGCCTGCCAACATTTACCTCAGCAGCTGTCAGTTCGCCACCTGAGCCGACTCCTCCTGGCTTCAACAGAACTAACAGACAGTTGTGGCAGAAATGTGAAGTGTTGCATATTCTCCTGAAAACTCAGATGACACCAGAAGTGCATTTTGTCCTTTGCCACGGGTTTCATCTCGGGAGTGCTTTGTTACTCACAAAAAACAAGCAGCTGAAGGAAGTCCGGGGCTTGAAATCCAGAGCTCAGCACCACGTTGAGCCTCAGCTCAATAGAGGACAAAATACTGGAGCAGAAGATAAGGCACTAAATGTATGCCAGATCGTTCTAATTAATGAGTTAATCAATAAAATATCATCTCCTAAATTCTGTTGCCAAGGGAAAGCCAGCAATATAAATGCAAGCTGCTGGCACAGCGCAAACCTTCTCCCCCCTGCGCTAAGCCTGATGCCACCAAGTCCGTGCATCTAACCCTATCCCAACTTTAGACTGAGAAGCTCAACATTCCAGATGTCCTAAAATAGAAATGTTTGATGGAAGCAATATTTTTGTGCACTTCCCCCCCTTCCATTCCCAGTTATATTACCCAGAGTGCCTACAATGCAACACTTGGTGCTGAGCTACCTGCAGAGCTATTGCTGACCAATGTGTTCATAGTATCGTAGAATCAGCCAGGGTTGGAAGGGACCACAGGATCATCTAGTTCCATTGAATGTCTCTAATGAAGACAATCTGCAGCCCTTAGATTTTTTATGCCTTGAAAAAGTCTTGAAATATCTTAATGTGTTTCCTGTTGTTTAAACAGAACCTGTATGATGGTTTAGGTAGGGGGTCCTGGGTCTAATGTGACAAGCAAGACACTCAGGCTATATACTGTAGTTGGACTTGACACTCAGGTTATATACTGCACTGTAGGTTAGACTTAGTATCAGTCAGGGTTGGAAGGGACCACAAGGATCATCTAGTTCCAACCCCCCTGCCATGGGCAGGGACACCCCGCACTAGATCAGGCTGGCCAGAGCCTCATCCAGCCTGGGCTTAAACACCTCCAGGGACGGGGCCTCAACCACCTCCCTGGACAACCCATTCCAGGGCTTCACCACTCTCATGGGGAAGAACTTCCTCCTCACATCCAGCCTGAATCTCCCCACCTCCAGCTTCATTCCATTCACCCCAGACTCGCAGAAAAGTTTGGGTTGGAAGGGACATTAAAGATCATCCAGTTCCACCCTCCCTGCCATGGGCTGAGACTCACCTCAGCCATCTCTTTTTCCACCACTGTACTTCTATCTATTCTCCTCCTTTCACTGGGGCTCTGAAGTATGTCCAGAGAAGGCAATGAAGCTGATGAAGAATCTAGATCACAAGTCTTATGAGGAGCAGCTGAGAGAACTGGGGTTGTTTAGCCTGGAGAAAAGGAGGCTGAGGGGAGACCTTCTTGCTCTCTACAACTCCCTAAAAGGAGGTTGGAGCCAAAGGGCTGTTGGTCTCTTCTCCCAGGGAGCAAGCAATAAGACAAGAGGAAATGGTCTCAAATTGCCCCAGGGGAGGTTTAGGTTGGAAAGTGTGAGAATTTTCTTCACTGGAGCAGGCTGCCCAGGGCACAGTGGTGGAGTCCCCATCCCTTGAGGGATTTCAATGCTGTGTAGAGATGGTCTTGAGGAACACAAGAGTGGAGGCCTGGCAGTGCTGGGTTAATGGTTGGACTCAAGGACCTTAAAGATCCCTTCCAAGCAAAATGATTTAGTGGTGCTAGACACACCTTTGTGTGTCCCACACCTCATATCTGGAGGCCTGAGGAACACACATTCTTCCTTCCCCCACAGAGAAGGAGGAGAAACTGAGAACTGAATCCTTTCCTAGGGATTTATCTCTAATGGGAAAAATCACCAAAACCAACTAACAGGCTGCTGACTGCTCCTGTTACAAACACATCTGTATAAATCACACAGTGCTGACAAGTGGCCACACAAGCAGTGCATTTTGAAGTGACAGTGGAATGCTCCCCCTCATGATGATGAATAGAACAGAATAGGTTGGAAATAATCCTTGAGAGCATCGAGTCCAACCTATCACCCCACACCATCTAATCAACTAAACCCTGGCACCAAGGGCCTCATCCAGGCTCTTCCTAAACACCTCCAGGGATGGTGACTCCACCACCTCCCTGGGCAGCACATCCCAATGGCCAATCCCTCTTTCTGGGAAGAACTTCTTCCTAACATCCAGCCTGAACCTCCCCTGGCACAGTTTGAGACTGTGTCCTCTTGTTCTGGTGCTGGGTGCCTGGGAGAAGAGACCAACCCCCACCTGGCTACAACCTCCCTTCAGGTAGGTGTAGACAGCAATAAGGTCTCCCCTGAGCCTCCTCTTCTCCAGGCTTAGCAACCCCAGCTCCCTCAGCCTCTCCTCACAGGGCTGTGCTCCAGACCCCTCCCCACCTTTCTTGCCCTTCTCTGGACATCTTCCAGCACCTCAACATCTTTCCTAAACTGAGGAGCCCAGAACTGGACAAAGGACTCAAGGTGTGGCCTGACCAGTGCTGAGCACAGGGCACAATGACTTCCCTGCTCCTGCTGCCCACTCTGTTCCTGATACACTTCAACACACTTTTAATACACTCTGTTTTCCATCTATCTATCCAGGCCCACTGCTCAAACTGTGGCATAGCAATTAGAATAAGTGATAGTGTTACATCCAGAAAACAAAGAGTGTGATGGCACAATCTATCTTGGTGCATTTCTTGATTTAATGCCAGGCTGGGATTTCTAGCCTGAACCAGATTCCACCCCCCTCCCCCCCTCCTTTTTCTTATGCTGTAAATATTTCAGGGTGGTTTTTGCTTCGTTTTTGGTTTGTGGGGTGTTGTTTTGTGGGTTTTTTTTTTTTTTTTACCCCATTTATTCTTGATTTAGTTTGACAGTAAATAATCCCATGGAAGCTGCTGTGGGAAAGATGTTGTAAAAAATATTAAGTGCCTGCTTGCCAGTTAGGTCCTTGAGTTTGTCAGAGAGAAATAAGTAAAGCAGTTGGGTTACTTAGAGAAAATGTCTGTGTAAATATATATATATATACACACATTTAGAGGGTTTTTTCCTCCCCAATAATGCCTCATAATTTGCAATCTTAGAGGCAAGAGCATTACAGTTGTAAGGATTGATCAATGCCTTACGTGAATACAAAGGGCTTAGGGGATTTATTCTGGATAGTGGTAGCAGCAGGAGCTTGCTGGTTTCAAGAGTCATGTGTAAGCCACTGCTGCCCCTGGTACAGGAAGCAACTGGAGGAGCTGAGGATGAGCAGAGGGCTGGAGCTGCTCTGCTATGTGGACAGACTGAGGGAGTTGGGGCTTTGAGTCTGGAGAAGAGAAGGCTCTGAGGAGACCTAACTGTAGCCTTCCAGTATCTGAAGGGGGCTACAAGAAAGCTGGGGAGGGAGTTCTGAGGGTGTCAGGGAGTGACAGGACTGAGGGAAGTGGAACAAAACTAGAAATGGGAAGATTCAGATTGGATGTCAGGAAGAAATTATTCCTCATGAGGGTGGTGAGAGCCTGGCACAGGTTGCCCAGGGAGGTGGTGGAAGCCTCCTGCCTGGAGGTTTTTGCAGCCAGGCTGGCTGTGGCTGTGAGCAACCTGCTGCGGTGTGAGGTGTCCCTGGCCATGGCAGGGGGGTTGGAACTGGCTGAGCCTTGAGGTCCCTTCCAACCCTGACAATTCTATGGGAAAGCAGAAAGGTTCTCAGAAGGATCTCTCCTTACACAAGGGGCAAAATGATTTGGAAAAGGCTGGATCTGGTCAGTTAATTGGCTTTCATTGGTGATTTTTTTGTTTTCAGCATATTCCCCCTGGGAAGTATGAGAGTAACATTAGAGGGTTGAAGTCCTTTTTCTTTTGAGTCATAACTGCCTTTGGCAACTCTTGTACCTTTAAAAAGGGCTTCAGGTGATCTGTTCAAAAGAACTCTCACATTTAAAGTGTGCTGACCAGAAACAGAAGGTGTTGGAGAGATCTTGAGGAAAGGGAGTGAGGTGGGACCAGAGTAGGCAGCACTGGGAAATGCTCTCTGTTCATGGGGAAAAAAGCCAAACAACCAACCACCACAGGATAGTGCCCAGTACAGGAGGCAAACACAAACATAAATGTCAAGGAAACATTCTGCACTGGTGAGACTCCACCTTCACTGGGGTCCTCAGCACAGGAGACACATGGACCTGTTGGAGCAGGTCCAGAAGGGGCCACACAAAAGATGGCCAGGGGACTGGAAGCCCTCTGCTGTGAGGACAGGCTGAGAGAGCTGGGGTTGATCAGCCCGGAGAAGAGAAGGCTGCAGGGAGATCACCAAATGATCTCTTCTGGGATAAGAATCCAGCTCACCATAAGGCAAGGAACACCATAAGGTGTGCTGAACACAGGGAAGCCAAGAAGAATAGACTTCAGCAAACTCCTTTCCTTGTAACCCTCCTCTAACATCCTCTTCACTGGTTAGTGGATGGACCACATGCAGGTTTTTGCTTTCTTGTGTGGACAAACTGCAGAGCAAGTGATCTCTGTGCAAGGTGGAGGGAATGGCTGGCTCTCAGACTTCACACATGCTCTTCATTCATCTCATTTCCAGCTCGGTGGCCTTGGGGAATTATTGTTTTTTATGATCTTATCTGAGCTGTTTATTGCATTTTTAGTGCCTGAGTCTTCAAAGGGCTCAGTAGAAGGTGATTTTACACAGGGAAAATTGGGGTATTTACTTTGAAACTCTACTTTAATCACCCAGTATCTCTTCCTTTTTTCACAGAGCATCAAGGTAGTCACAGGAAGACACACTTTACTTTCCACTGATTGGATGGGAGGAATTTTTGACCTTGGAAAGTGGAGATGGTGTTGCTATGGAAACTAATAAGTCTGCTGCCATTCATGAGCTGCAGCACAGGTAAAATGTTCCACTATTAGTGTTTTTTGATTGATAAATCCATATCAGTATCATAATTCTTCTGGTAAGGAGATGCAATTACCCAAACTAACAGTACTTACAGGAACAATTGACTCAGAAGCTTCTCATTGGGACATGCTTTCATTTTGTGCCTTTGAGCCAAGAATCCATGCTTCAGGACCCCTGATCTAGTGTGAAGTGTCCCTGCCCATGGCAGGGGATTGGAACTAGAGGATCCTGGAGGTCCCTCCAGCCCTAACAATTCTATGATTCTGTGGATCTAAGAACCTTGTGTCTCAGGGTAACAGCTTGTAAAAATACCCTAAACTATAACAGAGGGGGGTGGGGAAAGAAGGTTCAGTTCTTCTTTGGCTTACAGCATAGAATTATAGAATGGTTTGGGTCAGGAGGGGCCTCCAAAGGTCATCAAGACTCATAGAATCAACCAGGTTGGAAAAGACCTCAGAGATCATCAAGTCCAACCTAATACCTAACACCACCTGACAACTAAACCATGGCTTCAAGTGCCACATGCAGTCTAGACCAACCCCCCTGCAGTGAGCTGGAACATGCACTTGAAAGGCCCTTCTTAGCCACAGCATGAAGCCATGGAGCTTGATTCAAAACTGGAGTTTGATGAGGTGCAAGGAAGTGTTGGATGGTTTAGATTCCACACTCAATATCACATCCTTCAATTGCCTTCATACTCACAGGTGTCTTTAAATCACATATAACTTAAAGACAACAACAAGCAGAATTCACCTGTGATGTTTTTGAGGTCCCTTCTGATCCCTAACACTGGGATCCAGTGATGTTCAGAATAGATAAGGATCATAATGAGTATCAAAATAGATACCAAAAATGAAAGACCATCTTGCTTTGTGCCCAGGTGGCATGAAGATAGAGCCTCACACAGCCCACCCTGTCACTGAACCAGGTGCTAGGCATCCTGACAATTCACAGGTTGTCTTCAGACAAAGCTTCAGAGGTTGGAGGAAGCTGACTGCTTTCCCTCATTCTCCTTCTTGAATATCCCTTCCCTTTGAGGAAAGGCTGAGGGAGCTGGGGTTGCTTAGCCTGGAGAAGAGGAGGCTCAGGAGAGACCTTATTGCTCTCTACAACTCCCTGAAAAGAGGTTGCAGACAGGTGGGGGCTGGCCTCCAGCACCAGAACAAGAGGACACAGTCTCAAGTTGCACCAGGGGAAGTTTAGGCTGGAGGTGAGGAGAAAGTCCTTCCCAGAAAGAGTAATTTGCCATTGGGATGTGCTGCCCAGGGAGGTGGTGGAGTCCCCATCCCTAGACTTGTGCAAAAAAGGCTTGGATGTGGCACTTGGAGCCATGGTTTAGTTGTCAGGAGGTGTTAGGGGTTAGGTAATAGGTTGGACCTGATGATCTCTGAGGTCTTTTCCAACCTGATTGATTGATTCTATGATTCTGCTTAATTAGAATATCAACAAGTTGCTAATATATTGGAAGGGAAATGGCCCTTTTCTGCCTGGTTTGTTCACAGGGAGGGATTGATATTCTGAGTCCATTCCTTTTTTGTGTTCATTTTAGCCACTCTTTTAACTCAAAGCATATAACTTGACAATCCTGCCTCACAATACCCTACAAATGGATTTAGCTTGTGACTCATTAGAGATTCATCTACAAACCAGACACAGAATGGGAAGTGAACCCTCTGAGGTTGAAATGAAATTGGGGCTGAACTGACCCTTCACACTTGCCTGTGATGAGAAAGCATGACAAGTGACTTTTGGCTACAATTAATGCATTGAACTCCAAATAGAGGGGAAGTTACTTTCGTGCTTATGAGGGAATTGTATTAAAGTAACCTCAAATGGTGCTTAAATTAATTATGCAGTGCATGAGTCAGCTGCTGCTCGAAATGAAGAAACAGAAGCAGGGTGCAGGCTTCAGGAGCACTTTAAAATGTGATTTAAATTAAACCTGGTGATATTTTATCTAATAGAATGCAGGCAATAATGTAAATCTTGGGCCCAGGCTTTCTGTTAAATCAATACTAAGTGCCTACTTATGAGCAAACAACCAACATGGGAAGGACACTGTATTATCTGCAGAGATTTCAAGCAAGCAGTCACTTGTTTAAGCCCAGATAGGATGACCTGAAAAAAAAATCCCAACCAATTTAGGGTCCCAGTTGTGCCTTTTACTGCCCACTGCACTGCCACAGCATCTATCAGCCCTCTCAGGAACTTCTCAGAGATCATTTCCTTCTTTACTACTCTAAGAGAAGGACTCAGTCCAATCTTTTAAAGTATAGAATCATAGAATCAATAAGGTTGGAAAAGACCTCAGAGATCATCAACTCCAACCTATCACCCAAGATCTCATGACTAACTAAACCATGGCTCCATGTGCCACATCCAAGCCTTTGTTGAACACCTCCAGGGATGGTGACTCCACCACCTCCCTGGGCAGCACATCCCAAGGGCCAATTACTCTTTCTGGGAAGAACTTTCTCCTCACCTCCAGCCTAAACCTCTCCTGGCACAGCTTGAGACTGTGTCCTCTTGTTCTGTTGCCTGGGAGAAGAGACTAACCCCCAGCTGGCTACAACCTCCCTTCAGGCAGTTGTAGAGAGCAAGAAGGTCTCCCCTGAGCCTCCTCTTCTCCAGGCTAAGCAACCCCAGCTCCCTCAGCCTCTCCTCACAGGGCTGTGCTCCAGCCCCCTCCCCAGCCTCATTGCCCTTCTCTGGACACCTTCAAGTGTCTCAGTGTCCTTCTTAAATTGAGGAGCCCAGAACTGGACACAATACTCAAGCTGTGGCCTAACCAGTGCTGAGTAGAGAGGCAGAACAGAATTCCTCTCTTAACTTCTTCTTTGCTTTTAGCAGCTGTGAACTGGTGATCCTGGGAGAGGAACCACAGGAGGAGCAGCACAGCTCCAGGGTGGATAAGATATTTTTGCACCCACAATTTGAATTTCCAAATGCTTCCCTTCATTATTCCTCCCCCCCCCCAAAAAAAAAAAAGCTTTCATTTCTCAAACTTTTTGTCACTTTCACCTTTTTCCTCATTCTAGAGGATCATCTTTTAATGAGCCCAGTATCCTGGGCCAACTGAGTTGAAAGATACCAGGAGCTCACTTTCACTTTAACACATTCAGGTTTTTGAAGGCTTAACAATAGCTCAGATTTTAAGTGTTCCATATTCCCAGGCACCAAGAGTGGATCACCACAGCACCTTTGTCCTGATCCTGCCACCAATTAAAGGAGCAGCAAAAGCTGCCCCTGGCTTCACTGAGATGAACTAATTTATACCCAGGTATAAATTAATTCCATTGATTTTAGCAGAGCTATGCTGATTTTCAGTACATGGCATGGTGAGATCTCCTTGATGGTAGTAGTCCAACCTGCAGTTACAGGCAAAACTTCTTTGATTTATTATATGGATGGCTCACATCAATTTCAGAATAATAGAACTGAGTGGGGAAATGAGGAACTAGTCACAATGCTGAGCAGAGCAGTCTTGTGAGCTGGGGCTTGAAAGGTAATTCAAGCTCTTAGATGCCATTGGTCACTCATTTCTTCCTTGTTTCTAGCTCTGTTCTACCAGGCATGCAGAACAAAAATCATATGGACTGATAAATTAATTTGAAACCTAAGGATGAAATGTGCTGTGCAGCAGAGAGGGAGATTATCACAGCCCCACAATGGCAGTTCAATGACTCAAAACTCAAACTCCCCTCTGTATCCTCTCTATATGGAAAGATCATAGCAAGAGCAATATTCCCTTCCACTCCTGATTTTCCAGCAGAGCTCCTTTATGTGACTCAACAAGGGTCTTTAGGGTTTCCTTGCAAGCACCTTAGGGGATAGAATAAACCAGAGCAATACATGCATGGACAGTGACACAATGAGGGGAACAGATTAGACCCTTTTTTTTTCACTCCATAGCCCATTGCTATTTAAATGAGATGATCTGATCTAAGCAGAGCACCAGAGGCAAGAAGGGTGATGAAAATAAACTCAGAGATCATTACTTTAAATGCTATGTACTTGTTATAAGGATGCATGACAACCACCTCATTATGCTGCTGTTGAAGTGATAGAATCAGTTAGGTTGGAAAAGACCTTCAAGATCATTGAGTCCAATCATTATGTAAACATTGCTTGGTGTTATTATTATGTTAAGAAAGAGCACTCACTTTCTGGATTAAAGATCTAGGCAGGATCATGAGATGCCAAAATGAATCATGAAGTGCCCAAAGTGCTCAAGAAATAATTATCTCCTCCTAACAAAACTGTCTCAGGTTTTCCTCCCATGGCTCCTCCTGGCTCATACTCCTTCCCCTGGAGCTGTTGTGCAAGGCTAACTGCCAGCAGCGTCATATGGAGAGAGAAGGTGTCTGAAGCATCCACCAGATGCACCTTAATCCACTGTTTGGAAATGGGTGCCAGGCCTGGTTCTGCAGCAGGCTGCCCAGGCACCAACATCTACCTCCTCTGTCCCTGCTCCAGCCGTCTCTCCTCTGTCAGCAATGATTCTTAGAATGGTTTGGGTTGGAAGAGACATTGAAAATCATCTAGTTCCAACCCCCTATGATCAACAAACTCAGTTCAATACTGTGAACAAAGAATGGCACTGAATAGCCATTCTAGCATCCTTTTCATGTACCCCTCTTAGGAACACAAGTTGCAGACCTAAGAGAAGATCTGAGAAGAGAGACAGGCACAGCTTTATTCTCCCAGTGACTGACCTGAGGGGTACTGGGGAACAAACAAGTCTCTTGGTAGCTCCCTGCACTGCAGGCTATGGACAGTCCCACTTCAGCATCAGTTCCACTACAAATACCTGAGTTTCCCTGCTTCCTCCTTTCAATTCTCCAAGGCTCTTGACTGTTCAGGAAGAGGAGAGTTACCTTCTCAGTATTTCTGCAGTTTCTCTTACTCCTGGACAGCTTGCCCAGATTTTCTGTGTCCTCTCCCATCTCTTAAGGCTGGCATTGTTATGAGCCTCCTTGTATCTGATTCCTGGTAGCTCCTGCCTGCCACATAAACACCTGTAGTCTTGCATATGTTAGGACTTGTTCAGCCTGGAGAAGAGAAGCAGCTCTAGGGAGATCTCCTTATGGCCTTTCAGCACTTAAAAGGGTTGAGAAGAAAGGTGGGGGACAGAGCATTAGCAGGGCCTAGTTGTGACAGGACAAGAGGAGATGGTTTAAGCTAGAAGAGGGAGACTTAGACTACAAGAGAAGGAAGGAATGCATTACAGTGAGGGTGGTGAGACCCTGGCTCAGGTTTCCCAGCGAGGCAGTAGAAGCCCCGATCCTGAAACCATTCCAGGTCAAGTTGTTTGGGGCTCTGAGCAATCTGCTCTAGCTACAGATGTCCCTGCTGACTGCAGGTGAGTGGACTAGATGAGCTTCAAAGATCCCTTCCAATCTGTGCTTCTAGGATGCAGAGAGCAAAAGGAAGTTGCCAGTAAAATCTCTCAGGACCTTAAGATTAGCTACAGACAATGTAAGCGCCAATAGCCACCCCCTTTGGAACTCCAGTTTGGAATGGGGCTTCAACTGCATTTTTCACACAGCCCTTTGGCTTCTTGGCTTCAACTCAGTTGCAGATGCAGCTGCAAACCTCCCAGGGCTGTATTTTGGCCCATCATCCCGAAACTGTTAAATTAGAGAGAGAAATTTCACAACATAAAGCGTCCTGATACTCCTTTGGGTCACAGCGTGATGAATATTGAATACATCACATCCCACGCTCTGTCTGCAGTCTCTTGCAGATTTATTGTTAGCATAACAGCACCTTTAGGAGTGGAACAGCAGACCATATATTTTAAGACAAGTGACATCTTTGCTATTTCTAGCAGCAAGTGGTGGAGATGAAGTAGCCCAGCCCAGAAACGTTCAGGCTTCTCCAAACAACCAGAGGCATGTGGAGACTGATGAGTCACAGAAGGGTAGTTAGGTCTCCCTTGGACAACAGGCAAGTTTTCCTGACTTTGGGAAACAGTGACCCTGAAGGCTGTATTTCTTTAAATGACTTCCAAAGAGCTGGCAGGAGAGGCCCTGCCCCACTCCTGACCTTGCTGGGAGACTGATGAGTGACACTTAAAGGCAAACCTTGGTTTCCATTTTGCGGGGGTGCCACGTGGTCCAGCTCGATTCCCAACATCACTGAACAACACTCACAGGCTGGTACAACAAAGCAGAAGAGAGAATGCTTCAGGCCCTGAAGAAGCACTGCTGGGGCAGGTGAAAGCATGGTGGTGGACCACAGAGAGGTGGGCAGCCCTTCCTCTGCCATTTCAAAGAGGACACATTTTGGCTATCAGCAAGAGACAGAAATGGGGACTGGGACTGCATTCAGAGAGGGTGGGCTATAAAATTATCTGGTTACTCTGATTTGATTTTAACAGGTGCTGAGCCCATATCTAGGGCTAAAATATAGCAGTGGCTCTATCACCCGATGACCACCTCCTTAGGCAAGAAGGGAGATTAGGAAACAGAGAAAGGGCCATAGTCTGAAGGGGAAACAGATGTAGTGAAACAGCAAGACTAATATTAATGCTAATTTAAAGTACACAAAGTTATCACTACCCCAGTAAAAGTATGGCAGTCATAATAAACAGAAGAGCAGTACTTGGGAGCTGGATGATGAATAAGCCTCCCCAGGATGGGGAGAAGCAAGAGAAGGAGGAGCAGGAGGAGCTCCCATCCTCAGCAAACGTCTCCCTTTATATTGAGAATGATGTTTCTGGTATGGGGTACACCTGTAGCCAGCCGCCCTGGCTTTTGTCCCTCCCAGCTCAAACTCCTGGTTGACTTCAAGCTGATGATGGTCTGCAGATCATGACTGGCCTAGGATGCTGAAGCACACCGTAGATCAGACCAGCTTGGACGAGACCTTTGAGGTCATCAAGTCCAACCTATCACCCAATACCATCTCATCAACTCATCCATGGCACCAAGCACCCCATCAAGTTTCTTCCTAAACACCTCCAGGGATGGTGACTCCACCACCTCCCTGGGCAGCACATTCTAACGGCCAATCTCTCTTTCTAGAAGAACTTCTTCCTAACATCCAGCCTAAATCTCCCTTGGCACAGCTTGAGACTGTGTCCTCTTGTTCTGGTGCTGGTTGCCTGGGAGAAGAGACCAACTCCCACCTGGCTGCAACCCCCCTTCAGGTAGTTGTAGAGAGCAAGAAGGTGTCCCCTAAGCCTCCTCTTCTCCAGGCTAAGCAACCTCAGCTTCCTCAGCCTCTGTCTGTGCTCCAGACCCCTCCCCAGCTTTGTTGCCCTTCTCTGGACACCTTCCAGCAACTCAACATCTTGAACTGAGGAGCCCAGAACCGGACACAGGACTCAAGGTGTGGCCTGACCAGTGCTGAGCACAGGGCAGAATGACTTCCCTGCTCCTGCTGGCCACACTATTCCTGCTGCAGGCCAGGATGCCATTGGCCTTCTTGGCCACGATGCCATTGGCCTTCTTGGCCACCTGGGCACACTGCTGGCTCGTGTTCAATTTACTGTCAACCAGTACCCCCAGGTCCCTTTCTGCCTGGCTGCTCTCCAGCCACTCTGACCCCAGGCACCACAGCTTCACTTTCCTTCATATCCAGTCAGGATGCTTTGACTGCCTCTGATGCTGAAGGAAAACAGTCTCAGGGAGATAATTTCCCAGTAGAATAAGCTGCTTCTCCAGCACAGGCTAACATGGGTAGTGAGAGCTGGGAGAGAAGATCTCTCAGGTGTGACCTTCACTATCATTTTCCTCTGACACCTCATTTGCTTTCCCCTTGCATGCAACAGATCAGTTGTCTGGGTCTGACACGGGCCAGCAACATCCCAGCTGAAAGCTAGAACTCCAAGAACTGTCACACCATATGCTCAGATACAAAACCAGCACCTAATCCTTCCTATATTAGCAGGGGAAATGCTGTTCTCAAGGCAAAAAACCCAAACTAAAACAACAAAAAACCCCAACAATCTAAGAACCTGTGCCAGCAGAGGCAAAAGCATGAGCAATAGGAAGGGGAAACAAGGTGTTTTTCCTAGTCCACCACCCAGTTTTGCAGACCCAAATAGAACCTTAAACTGGAACTCACAGGGAGTGAGCTGCTGTGCTCCCCTTCATTCCTGGAAGGGCTCACACAGAACTGCTCCCTCCGTGGTTAATTTCAATAACAGCAGCAACAAATGAGCAATTTCACTGCTTCCATTTCCTCTCTCTTATCAGCAGCACAAACTGGTTCTAACTGAAGGGCAAAACCTGGACAAAATAAGGCACTATGTGAGGAATGTGAAACCCTGTCCTTGGTGCAAAGCACCATAGAGGATGGATCCTTGTGTGACAAAGGGGAACGGTGCTCAGGAAGCCTGTGAGCAATTTCTGGCTCTACCACTTGCTGGTTGCTTGAAGAGGAAGATGCTACATGCAGCTTAAGCTTACCCTTTCCTTCAGTACTCAATTTAAATGGAGATATACTCCCACCAGTGTGTGGTTTCAGGTACCATAACAAAGCACATAAGGAAAGAAAAGACAAGGCAGCAATGGTAAGGGCTTCAATAAAGAGCTAACAGCCTAGGTGAGTAGCAATGAGCTTGTGTGGTGGTGGTGAGGACTCGGCATTGGTGGCTTTATGCCTCCAGTTTGCAGTGGCAAGCTCAGCACTTGCTTTGGAAAGGTGAAGGATTAGGGCAAAGCTCAGCTCTGCTGAAACCTCACCTCATATTTAGTGAAGGGAGGTCATTCTGCCCCAGTACTCAGCACTGGTTAAGCCACACCTCGAGTCCTGTGTCCAGTTCTGGGCTCCTCAATTTAAGAAGGACATTGAGACACTTGAAGGTGTCCAGAGAAGGGCAACGAGGCTGGGGAGGGGTCTGGAGCACAGCCCTGTGAGGAGAGGCTGAGGGAGCTGGGGTTGCTTAGCCTAAAGGAGGCTCAGAGGAGACCTTATTGCTCTCTGCAACTACCTGAAAGGAAGTAGTAGACAGGTGGTGGTTGGTCAGGCAACCAGCAGCAGAACAAGAGGACACAGTCTCAAGCTGTGCCAGGGGAAGTTTAGGCTGGAGGTGAGGAGAAAGTTCTCCCCAGAAAGAGGAATTGGCCATTGGGATGTGCTGCCCAGGGAGGTGGTGGAGTCCCCATCCCTGGAGGTGTTCAAAAAAGTCTTGGATGTGGCACTTGGAGCCATGGTTTAGTTGTCCTGAGGTGCTGGATATTAGGTAATAGGTTGGAGTTGATGATCTCTGAGGTCTTTTCCAACCTGGTTGATTCTATGGTTCTGTGAATGTGGGGAGCAGTCTGTTGCTTTTTCCTAAGCAGACATAAACCCACCTCAAAGCCTGGTTATTCTAAGCAAGCAACACATCCCTCTTTCCCTTATATACCTGGATACAGGGGATGATGATCATTTAATCAGTGAACTGTTAGGGTTGGAAGGGACCTCAAGGATCACCTAGTTCTAACCCCCCCTGCCATGGGCAGGGACACCTCACACTAGATCAGGTTGTTCAGAGCCCCTTCCAGCCTGGCTTTAAAAACCTCCAGGGATGAGGCTTCTGCTACAAACAACAAATTATAAAAGCCTCAACCTTATCATACTTC
Source organism: Colaptes auratus (assembly GCA_015227895.2). Taxonomy (NCBI): domain Eukaryota; kingdom Metazoa; phylum Chordata; class Aves; order Piciformes; family Picidae; genus Colaptes; species Colaptes auratus. The sequence goes on from CM026892.1 coordinate 25,267,758, forward strand.
ATTTGCCAGAACAAAAAAATAAGAAAATCTCTCCTTTTTATGTAAATTCCCTGAAGCACAGACATGTGGTGAAGAAAAGGTTAGAGCTCAGATGCCTCTTTGAGGGTGCACTTCCAGATTTTTAGGCTGCATTGATTTAGCTGTCAGGAGGATGTTATTTACAGTTCTTGAAGCTAAGTGGAGCGTAGTAGAATTCATGGAAGTCATTACTGCAGTTTTATGTTTTCTATATGGCTCTTGTGTATAAGTCTTTCCTAGGACTTGAAAGGCCTAACCCAGTTCTAGAATAGAATAGAATAGACCAGGTTGGAAGAGACCTGCAAGATCATTGCATCCAACCGATCAACCAATCCACCTAAACAACTAGACCATGGCACCAAGCACCCCAGCAAGTCTCCTCCTGAACACCTCCAATGAAGGTGACTCCACCACCTCCCTAGGCAGCACATTCCAATGGGCAATCACTCTCTCTGTATAGAACTTCCCTCCTAACATCCAGCCTAAACCTCCCCTGGAGCAGCCTGAGACTGTGTCCTCTTGTTCTGGTGCTGCCTACCTGGGAAAAGAGACCAACCTCTGCCTGGCTACAACCTCCCCTCAGGTAGTTGTAGAGAGCAAGAAGGTCATCCCTGAGCCTCTTCTTCTCCAGGCTAAGCAACCCCAGCTCCCTCAGCCTCTCCTCACAGGGCTGTGTTCCAAGCCCCTCACCAACTTTGTTGCCCTTCCCTGGACACCTTCCAGCAAGTCAACCTCCTTCCTGAACTGAGGGGCCCAGAGCTGGACACAGGACTCGAGGTGTGGCCTAACCAGTGCTGAGTACAGGGGGAGAATGACCTCCCTGCTCCTGCTGGCCACACTGTTCCTGATGCAGGCCAGGATGCCATTGGCCTTCTTGGCTGCCTGGGCACACTGCAGGCTCATGTTCAGCCTACCATCAACCAGCACCCCCAGGTCCCTCTCTGCCTGGCTGCTCTCAGCCACTCTGCCCCCAGCCTGTAGCACTGCCTGGGGTTGCTGTGGCCAATGTGCAGCACCTGGCACTTGGATGTGTTCAATCTCCTGCCCTTGGCCTCTGCCCATCTGTCCAGCCTGTCGAGGTCCCTCTGCAAAGCCTCTCTGCCCTCCAGCAGATCAACTCCTGCCCCCAGCTTGGTGTCATCTGCAAACTTACTGATGATGGACTCGATGCCCTCATCCAGATCATCAATAAAGATGTTGAAGAGTTTTAGGGTGGTTTAAATAATTACTGCTTCCTAATCTCAACAATTAGTTACTTTACATTAATAAAAGAGGGCTTGGTCCCCCCCAGTGAATTTCACATGGTTTTTTTCCCTCTTTCCTATCAAGCTATTTCATCTCTCTGTGTGAAAGGCTTATTAACTTGGTAAAATACCATCCTTGTGCTTTAGAAGTAATTTGGGGCTTTATTTGTTATTTCTTTTAATTTCCACACCCCCCACGCCCCCCTTTTTTTTCTTTGCAACAGCTTCAAAGCAAAATGCAGTTGCACTTTGTTATCGCTGCCAAGGAGCTGAAATTAGCAGGTGATTAAGCACTTCTGATGTTTGTTTGAGCCTCCCTATTGCCAGCAACTCTAAAAGAAAGGAAACTTAAAGATGGCACAACAGTACATCACCGACAGAGCTTGCTGCAGCACACCACTGTTGTCAAGCACAATGCAACTGAGCACAACTCTTACAGCTGATATAAGTATTTGGTGGGCAGCCTGCTTCCAAAACTCATGTTGGTTACATGCAGGCACAAAGCAAGCTCCAACTGCACATCTGCTGCAGCCTTCCACATCCCACAGGGCTTATTCCTGTCCCTAGCTTCATACACTGCTTCTGTGCAGACCTTCAGAAAGCAGCTCACAGCCTGCTTGATCTCTCACTGCAATAAAGCTTGTGCCCAGGGAGACGCTGGAAGCCACATCCCTGGAGGTTTTTAATGCCAGGCTGGATGTGGCTCTGAGCAACCTGAGCTAGGCTGGTGAGGGGATTAGGAGTACAGCCCTATGAGGAGAGGCTGAGAGAGATGGGGTTGCTTAGCATGGAGGAGAGGAGACTCAGGGGAGACTTCACTGCCATCTACAACTACCTGAAGGGTTCAGTATTCACAGTATCACCAAGCTGGAAGAGACCTCAAAGATCATCAAGTCCAACCTGTCATGACCAAACCATGGCACCAAGTGCCACGTCCAATCCCCCCTTGAACACCTCCAGGGATGGGGACTCCACCAGCTCCCTGAGCAGCACATTCCAATGGCAAATGACTTCTTGTAGCCAGGTCTCTTCTCCCAGGCAACCAGCACCAGAACAAGAGGACACAGTCTCAAGCTGTGCCAGAGAAGGTTTAGGCTGGATGTTAGGAAGAAATTCTTCCCAGCAAGAGAGATTGGCCACTGGAATGTGGTGCCCAGGGAGGTGGTGGAGTCACCATCACTGGAGGTGTTTAAAAAGAGACTGCTTGAGGCACTAAGTGGTTGAGTTGATGAGATGGTGTTGGGTGATAGGTTGGACTTGATGATCTCTGAGGTGATTTGCAACCTGGTTAATTCTGTATCTGTTCTGTATCTAGTGTGAGGTGTTCCTGCCCACAGCAGGGGGGTTGGAACTAGAGGATCCTTGAGGTCCTTTCCAACCCTAACAATTCAATGATTCTCGCAGCAAGCTGCTCTTTAAGCTGACTTTGAAGACATTGTTTTGCAGAGGCCCCACTAGAGCTGTGGCTAAAACCACAGGGCTGGATTTTAAGATCTATTTCAGACTTGAAGCTCCTGCACCTTGATCCAAACATATTATTATAGTCAAAGGTATCCCCATGGTAACTCAGTTCCGTGACTCTATGATATTCCCATCCAGCAGGTTAGCTCACACTGACGTGGGGAAGACCTTGCCCACAACATCTGCAATTTCCAGATCATCCCAGGCTGATCATCCCTTCCACTGCTTGCAGAAGCCTGGAAATAAAATGTCTCTTGCTATTGGCTTGCTACTTTCTCTCATTTAGCATCTATTGATTGCTGTTTCTCTGTGTGTTTCTTGTTGAGCAGAAATTAACACTGAAAACTTCTTGGAGTTCACCTCATTCATACCTGCCTGACATTCCTGGGGTACAGCTCAGACTGGGGCTCTCAACAGCCTGGTTTGGTTTTTCCTCTTGTCATCTCTTGGCAGAAAAATATCATATATGGGCAAAAAAAAACCAACCCCAAAACCCTTTAATGTTTAAAATTAATTCATTTTGAGAAATATTTTCTCATCATTGCCATTGGCACTTGCCTGAGGCAGAAAATGGTTGCCACAGAGTTTGAGCTCAGAGAGTAGTTCCCTCCCACACAGTATTATTTTGGGCTCCCCAGTCCAGGAGAGGCAGGGGTCTGCTGGAGACAATCCAACAGAGAGCTACAAGGATGATCAGAGGACTTGAACATCTCTTCTACAAGGAAAGATTGAGAGCCCTGGGGCTGTTTAGTCTGGAGAAGAGAAGGCTGTGAGGGGATCAAGGTCTATAAATCTCTGAGGGGTGGGTGTCGAGATGAAGGTCTCAGGCTCTTTTCAGTGGTGCCCAGGGATAGGGCAAGGAACAAGGGGTACAAGCTAGAGCACAGGAGGCTCCACCTCAACAAAAGGAGACACTTTATGGTGAGGGTGACAGGGCACTGGAATAGGCTGCCCAGAGAGGTTGTGGAGTCTCCTTCTCTGGACACATTCAAAACCCCCTGGATGTGTTCCTGTGCAGCCTGTCCCAGACGACCCTGCTCTGGGAGGAGGCTTGGACTCAATCTCTAGAGGTCTTTTCCTGTGATTCAGGCTGTGGCTATCATGCCTGCATTACAAAGATAGACCTCTTGGGGACGTGGGGCATTTCTTTCCGTGGCTATCTGGAAGTGAAAGTCTTGTGATTACCACTCAAATTGCTTGCTGGTGTGTTCGAGGGAAGCCAGCTCTGAGAGACATGCTGATCTGTAATTTGAGACAAATATGGATGGATTAGCCTAGTGGGACCATGTGCAGGGCTTGGCTGAAGGAAAATCTCTGAGAGAGAGATGAACCACTGTCTGACCGAAGCTATGACATCTGTGCCATCTGTACCACACTCCCCTCAGAGGTCTTATTGTATTCAGATCCCAGAGCTTTCATACTTTTTGTTCCATCAGCTCCAAGTACAGTTGAAATCACAAGCATACATTTTCCTGCAGACTGGAGTATAATCCTGAACCTTCAAATAATAATGCAGATAAATTCCTCTGATTTGCCTTGGATATTGGAGGTTTTTACCCTCCTGAACTCCCCTTTTCTGTATTTTCCATTAAACTTGGCCTCAAATGAAAGAAAATCGATAAATCGAAGTTAAATGTTCAATTCTCATGGAATTACATTGTTTAGGAACTGAGGATGAGCCCCACACCCAGCATTTCACAGAACCACAGAACTGTCAGGGTTGGAAGGGACCTCAAGGCTCAGCCAGTTCCAACCCCCTGCCATGGGCTGGGACACCTCACACTGCAGCAGGTTGCTCTCATCCACATCCAGCCTGGCTGCAAACACCTCCAGGCAGGAGGCTGCCACCACCTCCCTGGGCAACCTGTGCCAGGCTCTAACCAGCCTCATGGGGGAGAACTACTTCAGGCTTTATGTAATTGCTCTGATGTGTGGCATGGTTATCACAATCAGCATCCAGACAGAGCCAAGGCTCTCTACAGCTCCTTCTGCATGAATTAAGGAGGGGAACAAATAAAGGGACAGCTTCTGATTGCGGAGGTAGACTTCACACACAGAGGAGACTTACAGCCCCCACTTCCCTGGGTCTCTGCTTCCTTCTGTCTGTTCAAGGTCCTTTTAGAGGTGCCTACCCTTGTCCTGGTAGGGCAGCCAAAGAAGGAAGCTGTCTGAAATTGTACCAAGTTTGCATCAAGAGGTAAACTCATGGATTTTCCTTCTCATCTCTTTGCCTTTATTTTTCATTCTTAGATCCTTTTAGAACCTTTGAGGATCTGCCCCCCTCCCCCCACCCATGGATAGGATAACACCATGGTGTTTTCTCCTTTGTTCAATCTTAATGTATACTTTATTGTTCTAATTGCAATCTCATTATTAAAGGAGCCCTACATTCTCGTCTGACAGATATTGCACCTCATTGTTAGTGGATCTTGGGCTTTCTGTGCTTATTGTTACTAATAATTTGTAGCAATTGAGTTGGTATTAGAATATTACTCTGCTAAATCACTTTTGCTGCTAATTAAGGCACTATGTGTGACATTGTTTGGCTCCAAGCATCATGCTCCTGCTTTTCAGCCTGCTATAATTGCCTCTAAGTCCTCCACTTCTACTGATGTCAGTCAGGTCTTTCAATCAAGACTCCTGTGAGCTTTGCCATGGTGGGAGCTGCCATGGGTAGGAATGAAAAGTTCTCATGGAGAAAGATATTTTTTCAGTAGTAAGAAATGAACCTTTTGCTGCAGCCCTGAAAGGGCTTGGAAATAGAACAATCGTACTCAGGGGTTCCAAAGCGGGGGCAAAAGAAGAGGGGTTCAAAGGAAAAGAGAAAGAGTCATGAAGGAACCCAACTAACTGTGCATTGTGTCTAGTTCTGGGCTCCCCTGTTCAAGAGGAACAGGGGAACGTTAAAGACAGCCCACTGGAGGCTAGGAGCACGATGAAGGCACTGGAACATCTGTCTGATGAAGAAAGGCTGAGAGCCTGTTTAGCCTGGAGAAGAGCAGCCTGAGAGGGGATTCTATTGCTCATGTTTATAGATATCTGAAGGGTGGGTGTCAAGAAAGGGCCAGGCTCTCTTCTGTGGTGGCCTGTGACAGGATGAAGGCACAAACTGCAACACAGAAAGTTCTACTTCAGCACAAAAAGAAATGAGCAGGTGATTGCCCATTGGAATGGTCTGCCCGGGGAGGTGGTGGAGTCACCATCATTGGAGGTATTCAGGAGGAGACTTGATGGGGTGCTTGGTGCCATGATCTAGTTGTTTAGGTGGGTTGGACTGGTTGATAGGTTGGACACGATGATCTTGAAGGTCTCTTCCAACCTGGATTTATTGTATTGTATTGTCAGCACTGGAGCAGGCTGCCCCCATAAGTTGTGGACTCTCCTTCTCTGGAGACTTTCAGATCCCACCTAGCCATGCTCCTGTGTGACCTGCCCTAGGTGGTCTTGCTTTGTCAGAGGGCTGGACTCAATGATCTCCAGAGCTCCCTTCCAACCCATACCACTCTACAATTTCATGATTCTACAATCTAGTCAAGACAGCAGCAAGGAAACTCAACACAGCTCTAAAACCTGGCTCTTCCCTGTCATCAGCCTCACCTTTCTTTTATCCAAAATACACAGGAGACTCTCTTTCCCAACCCCTCCCACCTCTGCCAGCAGCCAGAGAAAAGCCCTTTGAGACAGGCAAGCCTCAGGCACTTCATGCCAAAGCCTTATTGCCTGTTGGATTATTTCTATGCAAGGATGCTGTGCATGGGACTGTTGTTTGCCACTGGGTTTCCTTAAGCAGATGCAAAACTCCATTGTCAGTTGGGAGAACTGTCTTGGAAAACAGCAGCAGTTATAAAATCAGAGAACATTGCCCTTTGGGTTTGGCTTCCCCTTTACTGTGTGGGTTTGGCAATTTTTTTGTTCTATGTTGTTTCATCGCTGGAGGAGTTTAGGAAGAGTCTTGATGGGGTGCTTGGTGCATGGTTGAGTTGATTAGAGGGTGTTGGATGATAGGTTGGACTCAATGATCTCAGAGGTCTCTTCCAGCCTGGTTAATTCTATTCTATTGCCCCAACAGAGAGGCTAGCACTGCTCCCACGCCACAGTACAGTCTCCATCTCACAGACTGTGTCCCAAACTCACCTGGGAAAAAGACTGGGGAGTTCCTGGTAAAATCTCTCCAAACTTTGCCTGATGTGCTCACATGGCCTTCCCATCAACACAGAAGTGATTTATGGAATGCAATTTCTTCACCCTCTAACATTGTCTTATTTTAAACACGGGTGCCAAACAGTTTGGGGTGATTTATTACTTCTTGCCACAGCTTACAGATATATAAAAGTTTATCAATAGAGCTGGCTGTGGCTGTGAGCAACCTGCTGCAGTGTGAGGTGTCCCTGCCCATGGCAGGGGGCTTGGAACTGGCTGATCCTTGAGGTCCCCTCCAACCCTAACAACTCTGTGAGAGAGCAGCTGCAGGGATTAATCTCCAACAGCACCCAGCTGAGCATTTTTCAGATTCATGTTTCAGTCATATCAGCCTAAAGACACTGAGAACACTCCTGATATAATGCCACTTAAAGTACAACATCATACCCCCAACCACTGCTCCTAATTACATTTATTCTTCTTTTACACTGAATGCAGCAGAAAGAAAAGAGTTTCTCTGCATCTTTCTTGCAAGCATTTGTGGGTTTGCAAAACACAGATAGCTTGCTCCAGGCCAGAGAAAATGTAGTCATTTATGCAACAGATATTGAATTCATAGCTGCCTGACAAGTGACCTTATCAGCTAAAACTTGCCATCTTCTAATTAGTCTACTTTTTTCCCCCCCCCCACTAAATTAACCCCCAGCCTTTCCCAAAGACAAAGTTGATGATATACCAAATTGTGTGTGGTGGTGCATTTCAAATGGGGGTGCAAGTGCACCCCACACAATTCCCTTCCAGAAAGTTGCATCTCCTTCAGATCACATCACTCTGATTACAAATTGGAACTAGTTTTTTATTCCTGGCAGTGTTAGGAAGAAGTTCTTCCCCAGGAGGGTGGTGAGAGACCGGCACAGGTTGCCCAGGGAGGTGGTGGAAGCCTCATGCCTGGAGGTGTTTGCAGCCAGGCTGGCTGTGGCTGTGAGCATCCTGATGTAGTGTGAGGTGTCCCAGCCCACAGCAGGGGGGTTGGAACTGGCTGATCCTTGAGGTCCCTTCCAACCCTGACAATTCTATAATTATCCAGTTTAAGAAGGACATTGAGACACTTGAACATGTCCAGAGAAGGACAACAAGGCTGGGGGAGAGGCATGCACACAAGCCCTATGAGGAGAGGCTGAGGGAGCTGGGATTGTTTGGAGAAGAGGAGGCTCAGGGGAGACCTTATTGCTCTCTACAACTACCTGAAGGGAGGTTGTAGACAGGAGGGGCTTGGTCTCTTCTCCCAGGCAACCAGCACCAGAACAAGGGGACACAGTCTCAAGCTGTGCCAGGGGAGGTTTAGGCTGGAGGTGAGGAGAAAGTTCTTCCCAGAAAGAGTTGTTAGCCCTTGGAATGTGCTGCCCAGGGAGCTGGTGGAGTCCCCATCCCTGGAGGTGTTCAAGAGGGGATAGGACATGGCACTTGGTGCCATGTTAGTCCCGAGGTCTGTGGTGAGAGGTTGGGCTTGATGATCTTTGAGGTCTCTTCCAACCTTGGTGGTACTGTGCCAGCAGTGCAAATTACTGCACTGTGCATATAAATTTCCAGGGGGGGAAGCTGAGAAAAGAGCACTTTTGTCAGCCCCAAACTGGACTTTCCCTGCCAGTCAAAATGATAAAGCAACAAAAAGCAGTTTATTGCATTGACATTTTCCTAAAATGTCCATATAATCCTCAAGATAATAAATGTGGAAATACTGTCATGCAGAAATAAAAGGTGGTAAGGCCAGAAGTGCTGTAAATTGAGCTGGGGAGAATTGAAGAGGGAGGGGGGGGAAGGTGCTCCCCGACTTTCTCTCCTGTTAAAACACCATCCTCTAAGCCTACCTAAATTAGAGTGATATTTATCATTGATTATGTCATTCCCCTGAAATATGAGCTTCAGACACTTTGTCATAACCCTGCTGGTGACACTGCACAGCAGACACATTAAGCAGCAGTCAAGATGATACAATTTCCCCCACTGCTACAAGTCAAGCAAATATGTTCCCAGCCTTCTGGGACAACCTTTCCTGGAGATGGATGGCACCAGGGTGTGATGTATGGACTGAAGCAGAGCTGCCTCTCATAGACCTCTCTCAGTGCCTTTCCACTGGTTTTGATCAGGGCTCTAACCCTTAGAGCAAAAGCAAATACTGAGATCACTAGCTGCCATTGGAATTAGGGGGCCAAGAGCCTGAATTCAAGTGACACCCAGCCACAGTCTGCAATTCCTTTCCACTTCTATCTTTTTTGATGATTCTTTTCCTTTGTTTTATTTCTTCATAATATTATCTTCCCATTATTTGGTGCTTTTCAGAGTGTGCTTTGCATTTTCACTTTGTGTTTGCATTTATGACACTTTACTTCCCACATTATCCCCAAGATTCAATCAGAGAATGGTGAAGGTTGGAAGGGACCTCTGGAGGTCATCTATTCCAACCCTCACATCAAAGCAGGGTCACCCACAGCAGGATTCCCAGGCTCAGTTGCCAGGTGGGTTTGGAATCTCTCCGGAGAAGGAGACCAAAACCTCTCTGGGCAGATTGATTTATGGCTCTAGCACCTTAAAGCAAAGAAATGCCTTCTCCTGCTCAGATGGAACCTCCTGGGTTCCACTTTGCCCTTTTTCCTGTCAGTGGACACCAATGAAAATCTGTCTCCATCTTCTTGTCCCCCACCCGTTAGCTCTTGCACAGAGAACGTCCACTCCAGGTCTGCTCTTCTGCAGGCTCAACAGCCCCAAGGCTCTCAGCCTTTCCTCCTCAGAGATGCCCCAGGCCCCCCAGCATCTCTGTAACCTCTGCTAGACTCTCCCCAGCAGTTCTCTCTGCCCCACCTCAAGCTCACCACGATGAGAAGGAGCTCCTGCACCGAGTGTACTCCTTCCTTTGGCACTTCATGACATCAAAACACTTTCCTTGTATTCCCCCCCCTCTCCCTCCAACCTGCTCCAGCTTCAATTTCACCCCTGGCAAAGATGGGATGACTAATCCAATTTCTATCTGTGCAGAGAGTCCTCTTGCTTCTACTTTTCCCCTGAATAGTCGTCATTTAATGCCCTGTTATCTTAGATGGCACTCATTTAGTGATTTATTAAGCAGTAATTTAGCAGCCTGTTATCAGTTCCTACTCCAGGCAGGGGTGGGGGGGCAGAAAATATGCCATTCAAGTCTGCAAGCTTTCCTCAGAATTGCAGCAGCATTTTTGTGATTTTTGGATGAGAGGGGAAAAAAAAATCACCACAAAGTAGGATGTGAAATGTTTTCCCTGCATTTCACTGTTGTCCCCCACACTAAAGCTCTCCTTGGGTTGTTCAGAAGGGAGATTGCCTGATCTCGATTTCTGCTGCCAGTCCAAGCAGTGAAATTGTGCTCAGAGAACTCAATGGACCGAGGCAGACATAAGGAGGTCCTAAACCTGGACTCAGTTCTTCTGCCTGCGCTCATAATGTCCTCTCTGTAAGGTTTCCAGGTGAGGAGGAGGTATGAGGCTTACATTAGGTTGTGTGAGCTGCTTAAGGAACCCTCCCAGATTTTAAATAAAGTAATAGACAGGGATTGTGAGCTGCTTAAAACCCACAGGCTCACAGGCTGTCTTTGGGTGCCCTCCAAGCCCTGACATCATTGAGTCCAACCCCCCTGCCAGAGCAGGGCTATACAATCCAGCTCAGGTCACACAGGAACACATCCAGACAGGCCTTGAAAGTCTCCAGAGAAGGAGGCTCCACAACCTCCTCTGGGCAGCCTGTTCCAGTGCTCTGTGACCCTTAAAGTAAAGAAGTTCCCCCTTGTGTTGAGGTGGAACCTCCTGTGCTACAGCTTACATCCATTGCTCCTTGTCCTATCCCAGGAAGCAAATGAGCAGAGCCTGTCCCCTCCCTCCTGACCCCCAGCCCTCAGAGATTGATAAACATTTATTAAATCCCCTCTCAGTCTTTTCTTTTCCAGACTAAAAAGCCCCAGGTCCCTCAGGCTCTCCTCCCCAGGCAGTGCTCCAGTCCCTAATCATCCTCATAGCCCTCTGCTGGACCTCCTCCAGCAGATCCCTTTCCCTCTTGAACTTGGGAGCCCAAAACTGAACACAGTACTCAAGATGAGGTCTCAGCAGGGCACAGTAGAGGGGGAGGAGAACCTCCCTATATCTGCTGGACACATTCTTCTTAATACATCCCAGGATCCCATTGGCCTTCTTGGTCACCAGGGCACATTGATGTCCCATGGAGAGCTTGGTATCCACCAACGCTCCCAGGTCCCTCTCCCCAGGGCTGCTCTCCAGCACATCACTTCCCAGCCTGGCACAGGTTGCCCAGGGAGGTGGTGGAAGCCTAATGCCTGGAGGTTTTGAAGGGCAGGCTGGATGTGGCTCTGAGAAACCTGCTCCAGGGTGAGACGTTCCTGCCCATGGCAGGGGGGTTGGAACTGACTGTTCCTTGAGGTCCCTTCCAACCCTGGCAATTCTGTGATTCCAGGATACAGCCAACACTTCCCCTCTGCATATAGCTCCAAATTTGCATGGTCAGGTTAGCCCAGCCTGATGAATCCTTCCTTTCCTGCCTCTCCTCCAAATCAGAGGCAGCCCTTTCAGCTGTCTTCCCCCCAGCTCCTCTCAGTTGGGTTTAGTTTTGTTATTTTTGCTGCCCTTTTTTTGAGACCAGCTCAGTTAAAGGTCATTTTCTCTTTTTTTAACCTGAATGGAAAAGAGCAGCAATTTGACAGAGAGACATTCCCAGTTTGCAATACATCAGAAACCTTGATGTTAGCTCCTTTAAAAGAGACTGGAGATAAAATCCACCTGGGAACTTCAATAGTTGGCAGTTATTTTCCAGAAAAGGAGAATTTGCAGAGTTGTATTTGTGGCTTCTGCTAAATTTTAGGATGCCATTAACTGGGGGTGGAAACACCAAAAAACAGAATCCAGAATTAGCCTGGTTGGAAAAGGCCTTTGAGATCATCAAGTGCAACCTATCATCTAACACCATCTAATCAACTCAACCACGGCACCAAGTGCCTCAGCCAGGCTCTTTTTAAACACCTCCAGGGATGGTGACTCCACCACCTCCCTGGGCAGCACATCCCAATGGTCAATCTCTCTTGCTGGGAAGAACTTCTTCCTAACATCCAGGTTAAAACTCCCCTGGCACAGCTTGAGACCTGTGTTCTGTCACAGGTTGCCTGGGAGAAGAGACCAACCCCCACCTGGCTACAGCCTCCCTTCAGGTAGTTGTAGACAGCAACAAGGTCTCCCCTGTGCCTCCTCTTCTCCAGGCTAAGCAACCCCAGCTCCCTCGCTCAAACTTTTAACTGAGTTTGTTGTTTGCTCCCACAAAGAGATCATCATGAAGATATTACAACAGCCACAGAAGATGATGGCTTCAACGAGCATCTTTTGGCTGATCCATAATCATTTGCTTGGGCAATTTGAGTCAGGAGCATTAGCACTGATCGCTTAACGCTGTGTTCCTAATTATTCCTGAAATATTGTGCTGCTGCTCATGCTGAAATGCATAACGAGCAGAGCAGTGGCTCAGTTCAAAATGCAATGTTCTAACTGGTTTTTAATCAATGAGTGATAATGATAGCTTGTGTTTTGACTTTCAGTGTTTAATTGCCAGCAATAAAGGCAGATCGTGGTGGAGGATATTTAGCGGAGTTCACTTCCATTTGTCTCCTTTTATTCTATTTGTTTTAAAAGTGCCTGAGAGCTTTTAGAGCCTGACACAATAACTAAATATACCATGCTAATTATATTTTTTGGTTGCCTAATATTTTTCCAGGCTGGGGGATTTTGATGTCCTTTCACAGGGAGTTATTGCACCTCGCTGTCTCTGACACGCTTCTGAAATGCAGGAGGATTCTAATGGGAAAAGCTGTGGTCCATGAAATCCCTACCAGATTTTCCTGAGATACAGCTTGTTTAAATCACTATTTCCCTTCTGCTGCTTTATACTACTTGTGATTTTTACTGCCTTTTTTTTAGGGGGGGGAGGATGCCAAAATAATAATGAAGCATAAATATTCTAGGGGTGAAGCAGATCTGTGGGTGATGCTGCACAAGGAAGCGCTTCTCATCCAAACAGCCATACTGCCTCAGAGTAAAGGTGCAGCCAACTGATTGTATGACAGGCAGCCAAAAGTAGACACCTAGAGACAGCTACATGAGCAGTGATGGCAAATATCTTCAGTTCTACAGTGCATATCCCCCTAGATACAATACTGGGAGAGCTTTTATTCTGTTCAGAATAGTGGACACAATCATGCTAAATGCCTTGGTTTAGTAGTCATGAGCAGTTGGGTGACAGGCTGGACTTGATGATCTCCGAGGTCTTTCCCAACCTTATTGATTCTATCAAATCCTCTATGTCCAGTTCTGGGCCCCTCAGTTTAGGAAGGAGGTTGACTTGCTGGAAGGTGTCCAGAGAAGGGCAACAAAGTTGGTGAGGGGTTTGGAACACAAACCCTATGAGGAGAGGCTGAGGCAGCTGGGGTTGCTTAGCCTGGAGAAGAGGAGACTGAGGGGTGACCTTCTTGCTCTCTACAACTACCTGAAGGGAGATTGTAGACAGGCAGAGGTTGGTCTCTTTTCCCAGGCAGGCAGCACCAGAACAAGAGGACACAGTCTCAGGCTGCACCAGGGGAGGTTTAGACTGGATGTTAGGAGGAAGTTCTATACAGAGAGAGTGATTGCCCTTTGGAATGGTCTGCCCGGGGAGGTGGTGGAGTCACCTTCATTGGAGGTATTCAGGAGGAGACTTGATGGGGTGCTTGGTGCCATGATCTAGTTGAGGTCTCTTCCAACCTGGATTTATTGTATTGTATTATTGAAGCAGAGACCTGAGCCACACAGTGAACACCAGGCAGTAGTTCCTTAGTTTTATGGCCACACAAAAGGACCAAGAGAAAAAAAATCAGAGGCCCTTCAGCTTGACCCTTGAGTTTTCTTCACTGCTCAAAAGTTTTGCAAGAGACTGCCCTTGATTTTTGGTGAAGCAAGACCATTTTCTTCTTGGTTGGAGTTCCAAATCTAGTTCCAATCCACTAAATGGATGCCAATACTGTGATGAGAAACTTATGCAAATCAGTCAGTCAATACGATAAATATTTCTATAATATCCTGCCTGATGAATCCAATTTAGATCAGGTCCTGCCTCAGATTTAAAGTGTTATAAATATCTCTTGCATTCCTCTTCGATTATATGTAAGAAAATAAAGGGCTTTTTAATCTTGCCTGGTTTGACATCACCTTAATTGCTAAAGATGATTTATTTTCCAAGGTTTTTATTCCCAAGTTATCAATCATCTGAAAGCAAGAAGTGGCAGCCTGAAATTTCTCTAACAGATCTTCCCTGCGTGCTAAGGACTTGTGCTGTGGTAGTAAACTCAACTACAAAAATAAATCCTCTCCACATGTTTGTCTCTATTATTTTAACCATCTGCATCATTTCTAAGCCTCATTCCAGTGTATAAACCTTGCTAAGGGTGGAAGGGATCTCAGAGATCACCTACTCCAACTTTGCCACCATGGACAGCTCTCAACTAGACTCAGCTGCTCAAGGCCTCATACAACCTGGTCCTGAATACCCCAAGGAGGAGGCATCCACCACCTCTTGGGCAATGTATTTCAGTGTCCCACCATCCTCATACTGAAGAGCTTCTTCCTGAGATCCAGTCTGACCCTGCTCTCCCCCAGCTTCAAACCGTTCCCCCTTGTCCTGTTCCCAGCCATCCTTATGAAAAGTCCCTCTGCAGCCTTCATGTAGGTTCCTTGCAGGTATTAGAAGGCAGCTTTAAGGTCCCCCTAGAGTCTTCTCTTTCCTAGGCTGAGCTACCCCAGCTCCCTCAGATTATCCTCATAGCAGTGGTGCTCCAGCCCTTGGACCACCTTTGTGGCTTTCTCTGGACTCACTCCAACACCTCTGTCATCTTATGATGGAGAAACCAGAAGTGGAAGCAGTATTTGAGTCAGGGTCTCAGAAGAGCAGAGTAAAGAAGCAGAATCACCTCTTTTGACCACTCTCCTCTTGATGCAGCCCAGGACACAATTGGCCTTGCGGGCTGCAGGAGTGCAGTGCCAGCTCGTGTTGAGCTTCTCAATGGGTATACACACAACAAACATAATCATACAAATACATGCAAAAGCATTTCTGACGTGAAGTTCTTGCAGCTAGTTCCTGACTAGCTTTAGTCATGAGCATTATTTCAGCTCTAGTGGGAAAGGCAAGCAGCTAGGAAAGAATAACTGGAACAAAAGGGCTCCAATTAAATAAGCACAATTTAAACACCACGTACACAGCGTTTAAACATCCACCTGCAATCCAAGCCCCCTATAGCAGCGATTGCATCTAGATTTCTGCAGGGTCTGGGACTCCTCATGCTGCAAAGCCCCCAAAACACTACTTCCCATTACACCACGTTTCCTACTGAGCAGAAATGGGAATTACAAAGCGTGCCCTCTGGAAGCAAGAAAGGAATTGTTGTTTGCTTTAGTGGATTCAAACTATTTGCACAGTAGCCTTGTTCATCGTTTCCTTTCTGTGCCAGGGTGGCTGGATCTTTGCTGCTAAGTATCTGCTTAAAAAACAATGCAGCTGTCTTCATAATCCAGTAGCTGCTGCACAGGGAATTGGTGCAGTTAGCAAACACAAAAGTATTTAGCACGCCAAATATCATTTATTACATAGCGTGCAGTCAATACAAATAGAAGAGCAAAGGGATGTTATTATCAGATCTCTCCTCTTCCCCTACAGCCTAATTGCTTGCAAGGATGCATATGCATTAGGCATTCATGGACTCATAGCTATAGGATGCTACAGAGTAGAGTTACACAGGAAAAACAAATGGATGATCAGTTGTTACTACTTTGTTCGGTAGGGTTGATCCATTGGCCATTGAGGTTTATGAAAGGCTTTCGCTGGCTTCAAAGCCCTTTGGCTCACAGTCTCTGCACAGAAAATGAAGAACTACCAACGAAGCATGAAACTGTATCTGCTACCAGCTATAAAAATGTTATCCAAACTCAGCCTTCATCAGGCTGCTGAGTGTTTTCTAGACTGAAATTACAGTCAGGCTGGGGAGATAAAATAACAAAGCGTTCTAGCAGACTCCATTGCATTTGATCAGTATTTTTCCAACTGATTCCCCAAGTCTTTTTGCCATGGGGAAGGAAGAGGCTTGCCATGAAAGATGGTAAAGATCTGTGTAAATGAACTTGGAGATGAAAAGGCTTGGTTGTCCCAGGTACCTCAGGCTAGCTAAGAGGGGAAAGGCATTTCAGTCTAACTCTTTGAAGCCACTCAGAAGGTTTATCCTAACACAGGCAAAGGGAGAAGAGAGACAGAATTCCTTGCTCAGCATCTAGAGGAAGGAGGCAGCAGAGCAATTCGGTTTTGTCTCTGTTTTTAGAGTCCCTCCATGGGATTGCAGGGCTGCAAAGCAAGATGCTTAATGAGAAGACTGAAATGGATCTGAAATGAAGCTTAGAAGCTGGAGAAACTTTTCAGGATTCTCTTTTCCTCTGTTCTAAGTGCAACTGTAATATGTCACTTACTTAAATGTACATTCAAGCTGAATAAGTATGAGGAGTGGCTGAAGGTTGTTTAGCCTGGAGAAAAGAAGACTTGGGAGAGACCTTCTTGCTCTCCATGACTCCCTGAAAGGGGGTTGGAGATGGGTGGGAGTCATCCCTTCGCCCTAACAACAGGAGACAGGACAAGAGGAAAGAGTCTGAGGTTGTACCATGGGAGGTTTAGATCAGAAGCTTCTCCCTTAAAAGGATTCTCTAACACTGGAACAGCCTCCCCAAGAAGATGGTGTATGAAGAGAGAGATGCAGTGCTGAGGGACATGGTTTAACATGAGACTCAGAGTTAGAGGATGGTTGTACTTGAAGATCTTGAAGGTCTTTTCCAACCAAAAGAATTCAGTGAATCTAAGGTAGTGTTTCCCTGTTTCCTCTCTACAGAGCATCTGTCAATAGTTGAAATGGAGTTCTGGAGTCATCACACAACAATCCAGAGCCGATCAACGCCAGCAGTGACTGAACACTATCTGAGCTTAATTAACCACCATCATTCTAGGACAGTAAAATTTAGCACAGAGGGGAAAAAAAAAAGAAATGAATTGTAAGGCAAGAGAGTGCTGGATTTATTTAACTGGCAGGATATTAAATGATATAGCTGCTATCTTTTCCTGTATTGTAAATTATTGAGTTAAGCCTCGAGTCGCTTCGGCAGCAGTGCCAAATGACTATTACAGGAGTACAATGCAGCAAACAGTATCTGTCATCGAAGTTGGGTCTCACTTATCACTGAAATCACAGCAAACAGAATGCCTGTGCACTAGATTGGAAAAAGACAAAGTTCATTATTATTTATTCATCTTGCCTAGTAACACACAGACACTAATGAGATTTCATCGAGAGGAGCAGACATCAGGATTACTGTGCATCATAAAGGCACAGCCCTCCAACTTCGCTGTGGGTATTTGCCTCCATAATTAGATGGCTGTTCCGCAGCTGTTCTGGATCTGAAGGGCATGACCAAGTTCATGACATCAAACAAACCACCTGCACAAACAAAGAGGCTTCCCCTGTCCTGCCTAAATCGCACACAAAAGTCTCCAGAGGGTCTTCCCCTAAAGCCGAGAAGTCGCACACAGTAGCTCCAGTGGTGGTGCTCACACATCTCTTTGTTTCTTATTAAACTATGCCATTCTTAAGGCAGTTCATGCCTTGGTGTGAGCACCCCTCTCTCGTGAAAACATCTGGAAGAGTTGGGGCTCTTCAGCCTGGAGAGGAGAAGGCTCCAGGCAGACCTTAGAGCTCCATATCAATATCTGAAGAGGACCTACAGGAAGTCTGGGGAAGGACTCTTTAGAAGGGCTTGTAGAGACAGGATGAGGGGCAGTGGTTTGAAACTGGAGCAGGGAAGATTTGGGTTGGAAATCAGGAGGAAATTCTGCACAATGAAGGCAGTGAAATACTGGGACAGGCTGCCCAGGGATGTGGTCAATGCTCTGTCCCTGGAGACCTTCAAGATCAGATTTGATGTGGCCCTGGGCAACCTGCTCTGGTTGGAGGTGTCCCTGATCGCTGCAGGGGGGTTGAACAAGAGCACCTTTGAGGCTCCCTTCCCACCTGATGCAATCTGTGAATTCCTAACTCCTATACCCATTGAGGCTATCGTGACTGCAAACATATCTGCACAATGAAGTCTTCATAAATCTCCATTCATCAGTAGCCAAAAGAGTGGATTAGCAAAGCTCCATTGAATGCTCTCCAAAAATGCAACAATTATGAGCAATTTCCCCTCGCTGGAGCTGGAGCTTCTGGTCTGGAACCTTCAGGGAATCTTCTGTTTTGTATTGAATGTTGTGAGAATCATGCAAATCTACAGCTGATAGCCTGATTGCTCTACTCAGTATGATATCATGAGAAACACCACATCTTGGCATTTCAAAGAGCTCCCATTAATTATTTTGGAATTAGAATGTGTCTCTCTCTGCTAGACTGAAATGCAGATGGGTAATAAATTCTCTGATGCTCAATTATATTGACAGAAAGTTAACTCCAGGTCTTGAAGCAATATTGTCATGAAAGAACTGATAAAAAAAAGAGAGTTTGAAGCATCAGATTCTGACAAAGGCTTGGGTCAATAGATGTATTTAAGTGGGGGGAAAAAAGGGCTCATAATTCAAGATTATGGTCAGCTTTATATATTACCTCCTTAATTATTACCTGTGATGCATATTGCACATTAATTGCCTATGCCAGATTCTGGCAGTCCTGAGCTGGCTCTGTTGGTTAGGTAATATTTCACACTTCTGTTTGGGTTTACAACCAAGCACTTCAGGAAGATGTGCACTGTAGAATCAACCAGGTTGGAAAAGACCTCAGAGATCATCAAGGCAGTGACTGGCTGGAGAGCAGCCCAGAGGAGAGAGGCTTGGGGGTGCTGGTGGATCTCAGGTAGTGATAGGACTAGGGGGAATGGATTGAAGCTGGAGGTGGGGGAGATTCAGGCTGGACGTGAGGAGGAAGTTCTTCCCCATGAGAGTGGTGAAGCCCTGGAATGGGTTGTGCAGGGAGGTGGCTGCGGCCCCATCCCTGGAGGTGTTTAAGCCCAGGCTGGATAAGGCTCTGGCCAGCCTGCTCTAGTGCAGGGTGTCCCTGCCCATGGTAGGGGGGTTGGAACTAGATGATCCTTGTGGTCCCTTCCAACCCTGACTGATACTAAGTCTAACCTATAGTGCAGTATATAGCCAGAGCGTCAAGTCCAACTACAGTATATAGCCAGAGCGTCTTGCTTGTCACATTAGACCCAGGACCCCCTACCTACACCATCATACAGGCTCTGTTTAAACAACAGGAAACACATTAAGATATTTCAAGACTTTTTCAAGGCATAAAAAACAAATCTAAGGGCTGCAGACTTGTCTTCATTAGAGACATTCAATGTTTCTGGGCCATTTGCCAGGGCTGGAAGAACCCCAGCTACTCCACTCTTGAAGATTAGGTCTCCAAACTCAAATCCAGAGCAGGATTATGCAGAAGTCACTGGCAGATGTGAACTGTGACTCTCCTGGTTCCACAGATGGGAAGGAGGGATAAAGTGAGGCAGCTGTTTGGAATGATGGCTCCAACCCTGCTACTGGGAATGTGCAGGGTCACATTTATCGAATCACTGCTTTAGGTTGGAAGGGATCTTTATAAATCACCTAGTCCATCCCCTCTCTGCAGTCAGCAGGAGGCCTGCATCTAGAGCAAGTTGCTCACAGCCTTGTCCAGCCTGACCTGGAACAGTTCCAGGGATGGGGCATCTTTCACCCTCCAAGCAACCTAGGCCGGTGTTTCACCACCTTCACCATAAAGAATTTCTTCCTTCTAGTCTAAATCTGCCTCTTAGTTTAAACCATCAGCCCTTGTCCTGTCACAGCAGGGCCTGCTGAAAACACAAGTCTCTCCTTGTTCTTTCATGTAGAGCCCTTAAGTACTGAAAGGGACAGCAACATGTCCGGGGAGCCTTCCCCTCTCCAGGCTGAGCACCCTCCACTCTCTCAGCCTCTCCTGGTAGCAGAGAGGTTCCAGCCCTGTGGGTAGTTTTGTAGCCTTCTCTGGCTCCTGCCCAAGAGCTCCATGTCTGTGCTGGGCTGAGAACCCCAGGAGGAGCTCTCTCATCTCCCTGTTCTGTTTTTTTTGCAGTCTGTGAGGAAGGGGAATCACTACTCTGCAGATTCCCAGATGAAAGGGGTGCCTTGCACTATTGACTGTCACGGACTAGACAGCTCCATACTTGGGCTTGAGTGCCAAGCTTCAATTCATTACTGAGAGCTTCTCTGACTGCAGTAGGGCCAGACTTTGCCCTGCATGTCTCCTCAATGTGCCTTTCTGCCTACATCAGAGCTAGCTAAGTGTCTTTCTGGTTTGGGTGTCTAATAATGGAGACAATGTGGAATTTCACCACTGCTCCCAGTTTGACTTTTTCAATAGAAGCTGAAACTTGAAAGGAGCCCTGTGTCTCTGGAGCTCTGTGCATCAGTGTCTGAAGGGAGAAAACACATCAAAGCTGAAAGTCCTGTGGGAAAATCCTACAGATTTTAGGTTGCTTCTCCTTGCTCGAATCTGTAATGTCTCTTTTAATCACCCTTTCTTTTTTGTCTCTGTCTTCTGCCTCACTCTGATTGAGAGGTGGATGTCACTGAGAGGAATTGGAGGCAAGCCTGCCTCCCACTGCCTCTAGTGCTGACAAGTTGTTTTTCTTCCTCCAGAATGCTTTCATGGCCCTTTTCTGCTGCTGCTTTTCCCCATCTTCTCTTTCAGCATTATACCCACTTCTTTGAACCGCTGTGTGTTACTTCAGGCTTTCTAGTTAACAAACAGTGCCTCATCCATTACCTCTCATTCTGCATCTGTCATGCTCTCTTTAAAGCCCTTGAGCTACCCAATCCAGGCTTCTGATGGGGAAAAGGATTCATCCATTCTGTTTCTGACAATATTCAATCAAAAGCCCCAATGTCATCAGCATTAAAAAAGAGACTCCACCACATCCAGAGCTCTATGGGCTCCAAGAATTCTCCCTCTTCCAATTAAAGCTTACCAATGTCTTCAGCTGTGAAGAAGCTAGAGCAAACTTTGAGGCCATTTGGGTTTTTCATGTTTCCATACCTATGCTGTCATCACCAGGAAGTCTTTAAGTCACCTGTCCCATTCTTTTTGCTAGATCTGGCACGTGTTTTACTACCAAGCTGATTTAAAAGAGGCCCCTTAATCAGGTGTCAGCTTTGGCCCATAAAGTCATATTAATGTTTTGGATCAGCTATAAGGCTCTATCTAAAGCACATTAAGAAAGATTCATTAGGAACTCACTAGCCCTGGAATTTACAGCCTTCCTGGAACTTAATAGCCTGGATAAATTCCTCCTTACCTGGTTTGCTTATGTGAATTACAGCAGCTTTGCACCTGGAAGCAAGTTTGACTGTTATTCTGACCTCTGGCATCTTCAGCTAAGGATATGCTGGTGTGATACTTACAGACCCATACACATATACATGCAGCAGTATGACCCCTCCATCCCTACTGCACGAGTCCCAGTGAGGAAAGAACAGCCCTGATCCATTTTTTATATCAGGGTTTCTTCAATGCAAGACCTCTCACTGCTTCCTCTGCAGCACACAGGACTCCTAATCTCTGAGCAGCTCAGCCCTGATCCCTCATTTATCTGGGATTCTCCAATGCAAGACCTCTCGCTACTTGCTCCACAACACAAAGGGCTCCTAATCTCCAAGTGGCTCCACAGAACCTCATGGCAACAGAAATAATAACAGAGGCTGCAAATACTGCAGGGCTTGGAGCTCTCAGAACAACAGAGCTGTACAGTTCTGGTCCCTGAGCAATGAACCCTCTGGAGTTTGCCTGCTTGGCTCTGACTCACACGCAGGCACACGTAAAGCCTCCCGTGGTCTTTCTCTGCAAAGAGAGCAGGAGGTTCCCAGGACACCTTCCATTTCAAACAGAGTTTATCTCACATTGGTGATCACTGTCGAGTAATGCAGCTAATCATTGCCCATAGAACAAGAGAAAAGCACTGCGACATTACCTACATTCAGCCTGCACCCAGGGCTAAACTGTGGCAGTTGCTCTATCACCTGAGGACCTCTTCCTAGCTGAGAAAGAGAGAGCAAGAAAAGAAGAGCGGCCCCATGGGTGGAAATTAAAACAGATTCAACGCAACAGCCAAAGTGCTACCAATGCTAATGTAAAATAGGTAAAGCTGTACTCAGCCCAGCGAACGTGTGGTACTCACAAGAAACAGCAAAGCAGTCTTCGGGAGCAGAACGGTGAGCAAGAACCAGCAGGCGTGAGGAGAAGCAGGAGAATAACAAAGAACGCCCCCAGGAGGAGCCCTTTATACTGAGTGTGAATAAGAAACACCTGCAGCCAACTCAGGGCACCTGTCCTGGTTAATGCCAAACAGCTGATGGTCTACAGACTCTGGCTGGCTTGGGATTCTGTCCCAGCAAAACCAGGATGACCTCAGAAGGAGCTAATTATGAGGCCAGCCAGAGTCAGGCAACAGAAGAGGGAGCTGGATTTGGCTGGAAATTAAGCTGATGAAGCGTGGGCTCCAGACTCGTGTTTCATTCTCCTTCTCTGGATGAGACAGCACATAAACACTGCAATATTTATTGAGACTAACCAAACCCTCTTGGAGTAAATGTGACACAATTACCACAGTCCAGTTGCACTAACCATTGCCCACGAAGCAGTGAGGGGAAAGCACTGATGATATCCTCTGCTGAGACGTAATTAGGAACAAAATAAACCCCCAAATAGGCTCTCAGTGTGTTAATCTCTGTGCTGGCTGAAGACAATGCCACGTAATGAACAACAGAGTGGTGCTTCATCCTCCTACTCTGGATTTGAATTCAGACTAGCATCATCCTGGCCTTCATGGAGATCACACTGCTTGGGCATCGGGAAGGGAAGGTTTGGGAAGGGAAGGTTTGGGAAGGGAAGGTTAGGGAAGGGAAGGTTTGGGAAGGTTAGGTTAGGGAAGGGAAGGTTAGGGAAGGTTAAGGAAGGTTAGGTTAGGGAAGGTTAGGTTAAGGAAGAAGGTTAGGTTAGGTTAGGTTAGGTTAGGTTAGGTTAGGTTAGGTTAGGTTAGGTCAGGTTAGGGAAGGGAAGGGAAGGGATAGGATAGGATGGGATAGGATAGGATAGGATAGGATGGGATAGGATATGGGATAGGATAGGATAGGATAGGATAGGATAGGATAGGATAGGATAGGATAGACCAGGCTGGAAGAGACCTTCGAGATCATCACATCCAACCTATTATCCAACCCACCTAATCAACTAAACCATGCAACCAAGCAATTCCCCTCCTAAACACCTCCAATGTTGGAACTTATCAAACTTTCTCTGGCAAGAGTTTCTATTTGCCTTCAGGCCCCGTGCTGAGGATTTGCACAGCAGTTTTGTGTGTGTGAGTGATAAGTTTAATCAAATATTTGCATTCCAAGAGATCTAAAAGAATAACAACAATAATAATGAAATCCTAGTTGATTTTTTTCCCCCTTTTCTTTTGAATCTTAACAGAAGTAAACAGTCCTGCAATGATTCCTTTGTATCTCTGGAGCGATCATGGCGCCTGGTGTGAATCTGGAGGATGGGCGCTGTCTGCCCAGCCTCTGTGCAAAACACAAAAGGATGCATCAGGAAATTAGAAGTGACCAGCCTGACCTTTTCTATCAGTAAGAGCTGGCCTCCTAGCACACCATTGGCTCAGCGACTGCACAGCATTTCTCACAGATTTGATGCTGTGCTCTGCTGGGGGTCAGGCAGCAGGGAAAAGGATATGAAAGCACTCCCCAAACCGACAGCACAAAGCCACCCTTAGCAAAGTCCATGGGCATTACTTTTTGTGGCAGGGGCTGTGAGGTGTCTGCTGGAAGGAGTTCTGTAAACTTTTGTCTCCTTAATCTTCCTTAACTAGAAAGTTCTTCAGTACAAGGGTGGTGAGACTCTGGAATGGGTTGCCCAGGGAGGTTGTGGATGCCTCCTCCCTGGGGGTAATGAAGGCCAGGTTGGGTGAAGCCTTGAGCAGCTGAGTCTAGTGGAGAGTTGGAGTAGAGGATCTCAAAGGTCCCTTCCAACCTAAGCCACTCTATGAGTCTATGATTGACACAAAAGGGGTCTGCTGTACTGAGGACACTGAAAAGGATCACCAGACCTATGATGGTCAAAAGTCTACAAAGTCTCTAAATTCCACTGAGAACTCATCATGGACATTTCATCCCAGATTTACTGAAGTATTGACAGTTTTATCTGCTAAGCCAGAGATCCTCACATCCAGCAAGTAGCTCACCACTGCCAATTTCAGGTCCACTCAGTTATACTGATTTAAGACAATGATCTCCAGGTCATTTTGGTGCTTTAGAAAAGCTTTTCATTGGTATTTCTGGGAAGGTAAGGAGAGTGACTAACAGGCTGAGCAAATCATCTCAGAGGGGAAGAAAATTCCTATCAAAGAACCAGCAAGTCAAAGGATCAGTTGTGGAAACAGTGGGAAAAGAAGCCTTAAAAATTGTCAAGAGATTAAAAGAAAAGAGAAGAAAAGTGGTAAAAAAGAAATAAAGATGATTTAACTATATCCAGCCATCACCTCTTGAGGACCTCTCTGCCCTGACCTGCATGCTTTGCTGAATACATTTTCTTCTCCCCTACTTCCCACAGCAACAGAGATTACCTTGAGAAATGGGAAAAGTTCTGCTTTACTTTACAATCCTTTGATTCTGAAAGGATGAAATCAAGCAAAAGTTTAGAATAGAATAGAATAGAATAGAATAGAATAGAATAGAATAGAATAGAATAGAATAGAATAGAATAGAATAGAATAGACCAGGTTGGAAAAGACCTCAGAGATCATCGAGTCCAACCTATCACCCAACACCATCTAATCAACTAAACCATGGCACCAAGTGCCACATCCAGGCTCTTCCTAAACACCTCCAGGCATGATGACTCCACCACCTCCCTGGGCAGCACATTGCAACAGCCAATCCTTCTTTCTGGGAAGAACTTTCTCCTCATCTCCAGCCTAAACGTGCCCTGGCACAGCTTGAGACTGTGTTCTCTTGTTCTGGTGCTGGTTGCCTGGGAGAAGAGACCAACCCCCACCTGGCTACAACCTCCCTTCAGGGAGTTGTAGAGAGCAAGAAGGTCACCCCTGAGCCTCCTCTTCTCCAGGCTGAGCAACCCCAGCTCCCTCAGCCTCTCCTCACAGGGCTGTGCTCCAGACCCCTCCCCAGCTTTGTTGCCCTTCTCTGGACACCTTCCAGCAACTCAACATCATTCCTAAACTGAGGAGCCCAGAACTGAACACAGAACTCAAGATGTGGCCTAACCAGTGCTGAGCACAGGGCAGAATGACCTCCCTGCTCCTGCTGGCCACACTGTTCCTGATACAGGCCAGGATGCCATTGGCCCTCTTGGCTGCCTGGGCACACTGCTGGCTCATGTTCAGCCTTCTCTCAACCACTCCTCCCAGGTCCCTCTCTGCCTGGCTGCTCTCCAGCCACTCTGACCCCAGCCTGGTGCATTGCATGGGGTTGTTGTGGGGGTCTTTGGTCAGTAGTGGGAGGTGTGTAAGCCTTCTGATCAGAAGACTGGAACTGTAAGATGGAAGTGAAATATTTTTGCTGCTGCATCTTGCTCTATGATTAAAGACCCCTGGAAGGATCAAGTTATAAAGAATCATTGAAGAGGAAAAACCAAAAGAATAACTTAAGCTGTAGATAGAGCTAAAAGCTTGAACCATGCTTATCTTTAGGTATTTGAATAAACCTTTACTGTAAGGGTCATGGAGCACTGGAACAGGCTCCCTAGAGAGGTTTTGGAGTCTCCTCTAGGGATTTTCAAGCCCTGACTGGATTTGTTCCCAGGCAACCTGCAGTGGATTCTATGGTACTGCTCTGGCAGGGGGGGGTTGGACTTGAGGATCTCCAGAGGTCCCTTCCAAGCCCTAACATCCTGTGGTCCTGTGAACCACACCAAAAGCAAACAGCAAAACCCCACCATGTCTTGAAGGTAGTTGACTGACAGCTTCTTTTGCTGTGTTTGCTTCATATTTCCTGAGGTTTCCACCTGTGCCACTGGTGGTGGATAAGGCATGAAATATTTGGAGCCTTCTCTTGGTTCACATAGAGCCTGTAAAGTTTAACAGAATCAGAAAGTTATTGAAATGGATATTTATTTGTGTGTGTGTGATTCACTGCATTTTATGGTCTGCTCTGTCACTTGTAGCATCAGATCTAACGTTCAGCCAAGCTTAATGTTTTGTCTGCAAAGCCACCAGCTCACCTCAGCTGTTTTACCAGCCTGATGTACTTGATATCCTAAGCTGCAAGGATGCATTTTTCCTTCCTGCCATGCCCAAGCTCTCTCCTTTATAACATGAGCTACTCTTGAAATGAGATGTGTCTAGCCAAACAGCTATTGTGCTCTAAAGCAAAATCAATCTCTTTTGACTGCTACTTTGAATTTTGCTCCAACAAGGCTATTTCTCACAGGTAGTGCTTATGAAAGCACACACACACACACACACAGAGCTGGGCTGCCTTGCTGAGTCTCCAAAGGGGACACAGTGTAAATTTGGCTAACAGACACAGAGGAATGGGCATCTCAGTTTAGACATGTGGATTGTGATCAGCAGTTGCTATCCTTGCACAGGCTTCTGGCCAAAAAAGCTTCAGTATAAAACATTTTCATTTCCTCATCACTCTCTAGAGTTTTTCCAGATGTTCATTGCTTCAGATCATAAAACCATGGAATTGCTAAGGTTGGAAAAGGCCTTTAAAATCATCAAGTGCAACTGTCAACCTAACGCCACCGCAGCCATTCAAGCACCTCCTCAAGTGCCACGTCTGCCTGCTTTTTGAAGACCTCCAGGGATGGTGACTGCACCACCTCCCTGGGCAGCCCATCCCAATGCCTGAGCACTCTTGCAGGAAAGAATTGTTTCCTGACATCCAATATAAACCTCCCCTTGCACAACTTGAGGGCGTTTCCTCTCATTTTAGCACTTGATACTAGGGAGAAGAGACCAACAGCCACCTCACTACAACCTCCTCTCAGAGAGTTGTAGAGACCAAAGTCTCACCTCAGGCTCCTCGTTGGCCAGGGTGCTTGAGGTCCACCCTCTCCCGTGAGACAGACTCCCAGGGGTTGTAGCAATATGTCTGTGTTGGTAGAGTTCGGTCACAGTCAATGAGCTGCTGATCTGCCAAAGGGTGATGTGAGGCTGTTACCTTCAGTTCACCAGGTGAGGAAGGAGGTAGAAGCACCAAATACCAAAAGCCACCACTTCAGCCTTTCTTGCCTCCAGTCATGGTCTAGAGCACAAGTAGGAGGTGGATGGGGGAGATTTACTAGTCACCCACAGAGCTTCCATAGGAAGTATGCAAAGCAGCTAGCCTTCACTGTCACTTGCAAAATAAATCAGCAGCACCTGGGATATGGGATTTTATTATCAATCAGGCTTGAAATATTCCCTCCTTAACGGCCAAATGTCTGGAGGTGGATTCTCTGCTGAATGAAATAGCAGACCTTAACTTCTGACCGAAAGCTAAGGACTCCAAAGGACATTTTGATGTGCAAGGGCAATGCTAAAGATGTCTAATGTTAAATTATTGTTTTTCTTTCACAGGGGAAGACACCCTTCATGGGCCTATTTTTATTCAAGAGCCATATGATGTCACTTATTCCATGGGCTCAGCAAATCCAGAAGTCCTGCTGAACTGCACAGCTAAAGGATATCCACTCCCATACTACAGGTGAAGTCAGCTTTGGAACAGTGTTGTCTGCCTGGAAAGCTGTTGATGTGTTTTAATCAGTTGCCCATGGTCATAGGGGTTGATCTCTCACAGCAGAGTACATAGATACTCCATAGGTACTTAGGTACTCACAGCATACTGCACAGGGTAGAATACATTTGAGGATTGAAGGGGGGAAAAAAAATCTATCCTTGCTAGTGTAGGAAAATCAACAGAGGAAAAAGAAAAAGGTAATTAGCACAGGAAAGAAAGCATCTCATGGACAATTGTCCCTAAGGGGTTTTAAAACACACAAAATCACTTCTGAACCTACCGGACAGCTGGGGGGAAATGGAAACATGGAAATGCTGCACATCTGTATTTGATAAAGCTCTCCATATATCAAGAAATGCTTGGACAGCAAGAAAGCAACATCCTCAGCCCCTTGCAATGCTTTGTGTGCGTGTTTATGGTGTTTATTCAGAGAAGCAGCAAGCCACAGCTCTGCTATCCAGCTTACAACGCTCTGTAGACTCAATGAAACCCTGGTACCTCAGAACGTTTGCTTTATTTCACTGCAGCCTCACCATTTAAAACCTTGCTGTACCAAGCACCTGGGAACCTGGGGGAAAGAGGAAAATCTGGAGTCAAAACTGCCAGACTGCTTTCTTCAGAAAGGGACAGGGGCAAAGACCAGGCTGGATGAGGCTCTGGCCAGCCTGATCTAGTGTAGAGTGTCCCTGCCCATGGCAGGGGGGTTGGAACTAGATGATCCTTGTGGTCCCTTCCAACCCTGACTGAAACTATGAAACTATGAAATAATGAAAGAGAAGAAAAGGAGAAATCATTCATGCAAGGCATGAAAGAAATTCCTGTTCTACCAGATACTTAGTATTTATTCAACAGCTTTTGATTGCTCACATAAGAGTTTCCTCTGTAAAGTACTACTACCAGGCATCAACCTGGCTCTTTTGATTGTGCCCTGAGTAGTCACCTAAGCAAACACTTCCATGCAAGCTTGAAATTGAGGATTCACTTATTTCCCCCACCACCACCACCACAATAAACTTCACCCAGAGCAGGCAATTGAACAAACAAATGAGAAATCCAAGGAGAGCAGAGGCATTATTCATTATAACAACATTTTGATATTCCAGCATAACTTCAAATGATGCAATCAAATAAGCTGAAGAGACTCAAATTCCACCCAAATCAAAGGATCAGAGAGGGTAACTGGAACAGGCAAATAAAAGGGAGGGGGACAGGAGCACAAAGTTGAAGATGATTGCAAATGACATAAAATATGTTTCTAATCACTGGATACAACTGCAGAGTGATTCCCAGTAACCCCTGAAAGACATTTATCTTGCTCACACCCTTGAAAAGTGAAGGACTGCAGCAGTGCAGTTGCTTGCTAAAATGCCATCCCTTCACTCAGTGCAGCCTCTGCTTCAAAAGTGGAGTAGAATTAAAAATGCCCTCAAGTTCTGCTGCCTTGCAGTCATTTTTTTCAACTTTATTTAGTTAAAGGAAGTTAAATACTAAAGGATGTGGAAGGGTTTGGTGGGGTTTCCCCCCCCATTACAGAAACATCTCAGATGATTCTCCAAGACATTTCCATTGGAATGCAAACAATCTGAGACAGGTAGAACACAATGAGGACTCAACATTAATCATGTTTTTCTTTACTACAGCAGCACAGTGAGAAAACAATCCATTAAGGTATACATTTCACGTAGCCACAGAGCTAATTCAGATTAAGGAAATACATATGCAAGGTATATCTATGTGCAAGTAAGAGCTTCCAGCCACGATAACCTTGGCACAAAATCATGATGCAGCCATGAATGCTCTGCAAAACTCCCAGGCTTGTGTTTACAGAGCTGGAGAAGGCTCTTTCAGCAGGAAATCCTAAACACATCTCTGAGTGTTATTAGTATTTTTCAAGGCAAGGAAAGCAGGTTAATGAAACATTGCATCTGAGCTTAGCCGAGATATTTGCACGCTGCCTAAGTGGAGTCTTTCACTATTTCCTTAAGTGCTTCAATATTCCTACACTGATGGCTTCACTGACATTAACAGACCTTCACATTCCATTTCCAACAAGATGTCACATCTGAAAGAAAATGTTTCCTTTTCTTAAATGGTTTCTGTGGACCACTACTCTTTTTTTTGCCAGATTCATTAATCACGGAGATGAGACTCATTTAATTATAGCTACCCAGACATCACAGAGCACTGTACAGCACCCTTAGAGATCAAAATTTCCTGGTTAATTACCCACTGGTCAGAAATCACAATCTGAGCTCAAACATTAAAGTTTTCCCTGTTAAATGTCAGGGATCATAGGTAACCAAACAGCAGCTTCACCTTCCTGAAACAAACTTCTTGCTCTGAAGCTCCTGAGCACCCCATGGAAGTGCTGGGTTGCAAGGCAGGTGCCTCATGCCTGCATTTTGGCTATGAATTGGTGGCTCCAGGCTGAGGGCTCAGTCTCCATGGCTCTGCAAGGCTTTATTTGAACATGGGTTGGGATGTAGGGACTTAGAAATATCTTGGGGAACAACTGCTGGGATCGTGTTGTCAGAAGACACACGGCCCAGAATAAACGCCACTCGGAGAGGAGAAGGGAGGTGCAAACACCAGAACCCTGTTGCTGTGCAGCTGAACAGCCAGCTAGTGCACAACAAAACATATTGACATTTCTCCACCAAGTCCTGACAACATTTGTATTCTGCAAAGGTCTCCCATATTTCACCATTTCTCTACGTTTGATGTGCTCCTGCCTTCTCCCAACATTTTTAGCTAGATCAATAAATGGGGTTGTGGTTTTTTGTGCAGCGTGAAAACGTGATCAAAATTCATTACATTGTTTGGCCCACACCTCTTTCATGAGATGTTACCCCTAAAGACAGATTGCATCATTTCCAGTTGCATTGTAAGCACACATTACTCACATGTTCATGTTCATTAAGAAATCCTCCTTGTTATGATTTGCTTGGAGATGGACACTATTTGAATAGCAAATCACAAGTATTGATTGAGGAGTATAAGCAACAGGAAATCATCATCCATTACAAGTTTATCCTTCCATCAGTGACTTGCATGTAGGGTACTTCAGAAGGCAAATGAGTCCAGCATGGAAGATCTAACACAACCCAATGGTTTGGAAGCATATTCTAATCAATATTGGTGTATTTGAATGAGAGGATAAGTTGGTAGCAACTTAAGAGGACAAAAGAGAGAAGGCTGCCTCTTGCTGCTGGAGATCTTTCACTCAAAATCTCTTGCTTGAGAGCTTTAAATCAAGATAGGAAGAGGAGAAAGTTCTATCTGTCTGTCTATCTATCTGTCTATCTATCTATCTATCTATCTATCTATCTCCTCCTCTCCTCTCTCCTCCTATCTCTCTCCTCTCTATCATCTATCTATCTATCTATCTATCTGTCTGTCTATCTGTCTGTCTATCTATCTATCTACCTACCTACCTATCATCTACCTACCTACCTACCTATCTACCTACCTACCTACCTACTATCTACCTGCCTACCTACCTACCTACCTACCTACCTACCTACTACCTACCTACCTACCTATCTGTCTATCTATCTATCTATCTATATCTATCTATCTATCTATCTATCTACCTACCTACCTACCTACCTATCTATCTACCTACCTATCTACCTACCTACTACCTATCCTACCTACCTATCTACCTACCCTACCTATCTATCTATCTTCCTATATATATGTATATATACAGGTGTGTGTATATAGATGTGTGTGTGTGTGTGTTCTGAAAGCCTTTAATTTAAGGAAGGCTTTACTGAGAAGCTTTTGTAAGTGGGGCTCCAGAAAAAGTTAGATTGTTTGGGTTTCTGTTCCAGCCAATAAAATAGGATCATTTGTTCTAGGAGTTCACAAAACAGACAGCTGGGTTTTCTGAGTTTGGATATATCACAAGGAGCTGGCAGGTTTGACATTCCCAGGGAGCTGATGAATTCCACATCAAAATGCAGCATATTGTTTTACAGTTTAGAAAAGCTTACCATTAGAAATGGTCAATTTGCCAGTACTTTACCCTTCAGAAAGGGCAAATTTGCAGTGCCTTTATCATTCAGAAATGGTAAATTCACAATCACTTTACCACTTAGGGATGGTAGAAGCACAATGAATTTTGAACCGCTCCAGACCCTGATTCATCAGCGGGATGAGGTTCTGGGGATGTGGGTTCCTGCTTTACCTCGAGTGAGGAAGGCATGTTTCAGATGTTAGAGATGTTCCTTGTATGCTGAGATCCACCATGAGACTGAGCTTAGCTTCTCTTGCCAAAGTGCCCAAGAGGTGACACTTTGGAAAGGTTCAGGCAGCCAGCATATTCCATATGCAAATCCTGATATATCCTTGCACTGAGCTGCTGCTTCAGAGGCCAGGCTCAGGGATGGGCACCAAAGCTCCATAGCTCACCAAAGTATCACTCTCCCCCCTCCAAAATCTTCACAGTTTTCTCCAAGGCATTAATTATTTGCTGTTCACACTAGCAACCTGTTGGTTCAGGATATATTTCTTATCACTGATGGGAAGCATTTTCCAATGGCTGCATGAAGAAGCTCACAGAGCTATGAAGGTGATCCCTCTCTTAACAGGCTTCAAACAATTCTTCCAAGCTTTCTGGGTATGAGACAGCTTAGTGCAGAACACACAGAGAGCCATTAAATCATTGTCTATCCTGCAAATTCATTAATTCCCTTTCTTCAACGATGTAAACATATTAATTTGGGGGGGGGAGGTGGGGGAAGGAAAAGAGCCCACACCAGGAGATGAACCCCTGATCTATATGCAAAGTTTAATAATCATTGTACCACGGTGATTAGAATGATTATGGGGATACTGTGAAGAATTCATTTGCAGCAACTAAGCCAACAACTTTGCATTTGTTGTGAAAAACAATTATGGAGCTTAATTGGGAGCCATGTAATGATGACAGCAGTTATTTCAGTGATTGATTCTGAAATTAAAGGGAACTGGCAAACTAAATACCAGAATATCTTATAATAGGAAATTGAAAGGTTCAGGCAGCCAGCATGTTCCATATGCAAATCCTGATATATGGCAAAATCCTTACACTGATAACGAGCTGCTGCTTCAGAGGCCAGGCTCAGGGATGGGCACCAGCTAAGGTTAAGCTTACCTTTGAAAGAAACCCACCAAAATACCCCAAAACAACAGAAAAAGGGGAAAAAAAACTTAGACCAACTACAGTAAAACATAAAAAAAGGAGCAGAGAAGAGCTATGGAAAGATCCCAAATCAGCTGCAGTCAGTAGGAAGAATTGCTGATGGTTCACTGTGGCAGCAAAATGCCTTAATCTCCCTGCACTCACACAAACAGAGCAAGCAGTGATTGGCAAACTCAAGTCAATTATGCAGCATTGCTGGAATTTGTTCACAGAATTGAATTGATTTTTCTATTTTCATCAGACATTCCTCACCTCTAAAAACAACAAGCACCCACTGAAGCACCTCTCCTGTGAGGACAGACTGAGGGAGTTGGGGCTGTTCAGTCTGGAGAAGAGAAGGCTCCAAGGAGACCTAATGGTGGCCTTCCAGTATCTGAAGGGGGCTACAAGAACGCTGGGGAGGGACTTTTGAGGGTGTCAGGGAGTGATAGGACTAGGGGGAATGGACAAAAAAGACTAGAAGTGGGGAGATTCAGATCGGATGTTAGGAAGAAGTTCTTCCCCATGAGGGTGGTGAGACCTTGGCACAGGTTGCCCAGGGAGGTGGTGGCAGCCTCATGCCTGGAGGTTTTTGCAGCCAGGCTGGCTGTGGCTGTGAGCAACCTGCTGTAGGGTGAGGTGCCCCTGCCCATGGCAGGGGGTTTGGAACTGGATGGTCCTTGAGGTCCCTTCCAACCCTACCCATTCTGTGATTCCATGATTGAAAGGTCAGGAGCCTCCCTGCCCCCCGATGCATTTGTCAAGATTTCCCTTAGAACACAGAAATAAATTTCACAGCACAGCTGGAAAACCTTCCTCTGCGAGAACGACCAGCTGAGCAGTCTGACCATGTAGAGAAAGGTCTGTGGGTGAGAGAAACAATGAATTGAGCTGTATGCCCAGGTCAGACCTTCCAGGAATACACATATGGTGCAAGTTTGCTTCAGTTTGTTCACTCTGGGAACCACCCTCACTGTCAGAAAGTTCATCTCTGCAAGTAAAAAGAAATAAGGACTTTTTCTTGCTGTGATCCATCAGCCCATTAACAAGGAGACAACTG
This sequence comes from Colaptes auratus, assembly GCA_015227895.2. Lineage (NCBI taxonomy): Eukaryota > Metazoa > Chordata > Aves > Piciformes > Picidae > Colaptes > Colaptes auratus. The sequence goes on from CM026892.1 coordinate 25,301,728, forward strand.
TCCTTGTTTTGAAGGCTGCACACCCAAAGTGAGCCATTAGCAACTCTTCTGTGGTCCTTGCAGTCTACTGAGGGGTGGGCATCCCACCCAAGTAGGTCAATGGGTGGTAGAGGATGACGAGGCAGGTGTGGTAGAAAAGTAGGAGAAGAAAATAAATCGTTTCAGGGCTGCTGACACCTAAGTGTGCCGCTGACAACCTAAGTGTGCCGCTGAAAGCCTAAAGCTTGCAGACATGAGTGACTGAGGTCCTTAATTCTTCCTTTGAACCCCATCTGGCCAATGGAAATCGGACCCTTTTGTGACTAGTTTCATAGTTTCAGTTAGGGTTGGAAGGGACCACAAGGATCATCTAGTTCCAACCCCCCTGCCATGGGCAGGGACACTCTACCCTAGATCAGGCTGGACAGAGCCTCATCCAGCCTGGTCTTAAACACCTCCAGGGACGGGGCCCCAACCACCTCCCTGGACACCCATTCCAGGGCTTCACCACCCTCACGGTGAAGAACTTCCTCCTCATGTCCAGCCTGAATCTCCCCACCTCCAGCTTCATCCCATTCCCCCTAGTCCTATCACTCCCTGATAGTCTGAAAAGTCCCTCCCCAGCAGTGAAGCCACAACATTTCCCTTTCTGAACTCATGAAATATTTATTGCCTTTGAAATACAGATTTGCTCCTGCCAGGTGTAAACAGCTGTGTAATGTTGCAGGCACAATCCATTCCCTATTTAGTGGACAAGCAGGGACAGATCATGTTTTAAACCAGCAGCTTTCTCATCATTAAATTATCAAACTTGGGTATAAAAACTTCTCTCTCTCTCTCTCTCTCCTTCAGTCTGCTCTCTGAAGTGTAATCCCTCCTGATCTATGTCACCAAGTCCTCTATTTTTTTCCTTGCAGCCACATTGATGGCATCATTTGAAAGGACTCTAAATCACATTCAGGTGTTATTAATATTATAGTAAAAATTATATATATATATATCTCTAAAGATCTCTGTAGTCAAGGCTCACACTGTGCTCCCAGCTGGATGGATAACTCAGTTTGTGTGAATAAGTTGTAATTACCTTTTGTGGACATTTTTGGGTGAACACTGGTGACCAGCATAAGAGCAGTAAAGATTTTTCTTTCCAAGAAGCAGAATTATGGAGATAATTAAGATGGATAGAAGCAGCAGTCTGGTGTGAAAAATGATGCAATGTGTAATTTCTTTTCTGCTATTTAACTCCATTTTTTATCATTGCAGGTATGCTACAGCACACTGTTTGAGATAAATATGAATAGGCTCTGTAAATTATAAGCATAATTTGATTTTTTTCCCCTCAAAGGTGGAAGCAAAATGGCACAGATATTGATCTTACCATGAGTTATCACTACAGGTTGGTTGGAGGCAGCTTGGCAATCAATAACCCACATAAAAAACAGGATATTGGAACATACCAGTGTTTGGCCACAAATTCATTTGGAACAATCCTGAGCAGGAAGGCAAAGCTTCAATTTGCATGTAAGTTGGGAAGATCATATCTGTCAGAGCATTCTTTGCTGATTAATTCCTGCAGCTGAAATGTAATGGATGGGATAATTAAGGCATCATCAGGGGTCCTGTTCAAAAGGTTTGGCTTCCTTTAGTGGTGCTTATGCTTCAAAGAAACTAAAATGCAATTGTTCCTAGCAAATATTAATAACAAACCCAGACATCTGATGGCTGCTGGCCCTCAGGAATGAGATAAATTTCAGCAAACTAAAAGGTCAAGGAAGAGGAGTGCAATTATTTCCACTTAATAAAGGTGTTTTCACTTTTTTCTTTCACTCCATTGCAGCTAGTTACAACTGGAAGGGGGAAAAACGTTGCAAGAAGTCAGGGTTTCCATTTTCTACAGCATAATGAGTTTCAAGGCCCAGCTTGACAGGAGGCTGGGCCACCTCATTTGAATTATATTCTTACCTTGCAGGGCTGGACTAGGCTCAGGGGAGACCTTATTGCTCTCTACAGCTGCCTGAAGGGAGGTTGTAGCCAGGTGGGGGTTGGTCCCTTCCCCCAGGCAACCAGCACCAGAACAAGAAGACACAGTCTCAAGCTGTGCCAGGGGAAGTTTAGGCTGGAGATGAGGAGAAAGTTCTTCCCAGAAAGAGGAATTGGCCATTGGAATGTGCTGCCCAGGGAGGTGGTGGAGTCACCATCCCTGGAGGTGTTAAAAAAGGCTTGGATGTGGCACTTGAAGCCGTGGTTTAGTTGCCATGAGGTGTTAGGTATTAGCTAATAGGTTGGACTTGATGATCTCCCAGGTCTTTTCCAACCTTATTGAGTCTATGATCCTCGAGGTCCCTTCTAACCTGGTATTCTATGAACCTATGAACGAGGTCTGAGCGATGACAACATCGCAGCCCTGCACTGCCACACTGATAGTTTGCCCATCAGCAGAGTAAGAAACATTCCTTTCCCTTCCTTACCCAGGGTGCAAAACGATGAGCTCTGCCCTGCAATGTTTCCTACTTCAGCTCAATCAGGCAGAGCAGACTAACTGTCTTCAGACTATCTAGAATTTACTTTAGGCTCGCTCCTCCTTTCACTTCTTCACCACTTCACAGCCTTTTCCACCACACTTACACCTGGTGACTGAGGTTTGGCAATGCCCTGGGGTAGGGAACAACAGCCACAACCCTCCCCTCTGCCCAGATATTAGCTCCCTTCCTGTTTTTTTTTCCCTCCAGTATAAAAGGCTGTGCTGTCTGTTGCTGGGAGAAAGCAATTGTTTTCAAACCTCATTAATAAAAGATGCAGCCAAAGCCAACCTTGTGTCGCTATTTCAGACACCAGCAACCGCATTAATTATTAATCCTCTTCCATTTCTCACAGCAAATCTCAGGTCACAGGGGTTATACAAAGGAGACATTAGAGACCAGGCTGGTTCACAAGCTCCCTTTTAGTGCAGCTGATCAAATAGTCTATGGTTAGTATCTCATTTAATAATGTTTTGCCCTGAATTTCTTAAAGAGCTTTCGATTCCCAAGAGCTGGTCAAACGGCAACACAAATTTTGATTCATTGCTTTCCCTCTGCTTTTTGGGGTTTTTTTCTTCCTGAAGCATTTTTTTTGCAAGCTTTCCTCTAGGGGAAATGATTGCAAGCTCTGGAGATGGTAGAATTGTTCACTGACAGAACAAATCCCACTTTGGAAAGAAGCAAGGCTAGATGGCCACCTTAGAACTGTCTGTGCAAGTTGTAATCCTCAAGGAAGCCAGACAGGCAAGGAATGGAGCTAAGGGAAGACTTCAGGAATATTCTCAGATAAAGGCACAATTGGAATGGAATGGAATGGAATGGAATGGAATGGAATGGAATGGAATAGCATAGAATAGAATGGAATAGAGGGGCCTCAACCGACTGGATAGATGGGGAGAGTCCAATATGATGACATTCAACAAATCCAAGAGCCAGGTGCTGCACTTTGGCAACAGCAACCCCATGCAGAGCTACAGGCTTGGGTCAGAGGGGCTGGAGAGCGGCCAGGCAGAGAGAGACCTGGGGGTGCTGATTGACAGCCACCTAAACATGAGCCAGCAGTGTGCCCAGGTGGCAAGAATGCCAACGGCATCCTGGCCTGCATCAGGAATAGTGTGGCCAGCAGGAGCAGGGAGGTCATTGTGCCCCTGTACTCTGCTTTGGTTAGGCCACACCTTGAGTCCTGTGTCCAGTTCTGGGCCCCTCAGTTTAGGAAGGACATTGAGACAGTTGAACGTGTCCAGAGAAGGGCAACAAGGCTGGGGAGAGGCCTTGAGCACAGCCCTGTGAGGAGAGGCTGAGGGAGCTGGGGTTGTTTAGCCTGGAGAAGAGGAGGCTCAGGGGAGACCTCATTGCTCTCTACAACTACCTGAAGGGTGGTTGTAGCCAGGAAGGGGTTGGCCTCTTCTCTCTAGCAACCAGCACCAGAACAAGGGGACACAGTCTCAAGCTGTGCCAGGGGAAGTTTAGGCTGGAGGTGAGGAGAAAGTTCTTCACTGAGAGAGTCATTCGCCGTTGGAATGTGCTGCCCAGGGAGGTGGTGGAGTCACCGTCCCTGGAGGTGTTCAAGAGGGGATTGGATGTGGCACTTGGTGCCATGGTCTAGTCATGAGGTCTGTGGTGACAGGTTGGACTCGATGATCTTTGAGGTCTCTTCCAAACTTGGTGATACTGTGATACTGTGAATAGAAGAATAGAATAGAATAGAATAGAATAGAATAGAATAGAATAGAATAGAATAGAATAGAATAGAATAGAATAGAATAATAGAATAGGAGTAGAATAGAATAGACCAGGTTGGAAGAGACCTTCAAGATCATGGTGTCCAACCCATCAAGTACCAGAGCTTTTAAAACTAAGGAAACCCCAGGAATTTGCTGAAAGCAAGGCGCTCTGGTCATTGCTCAATATGTCAGATAACTCAGTGATTTAGTCTTTTTATAATGGAAAAATCTATTTTGATCTCTGAGGTCTTTTCCAACCTTATTGATTCTGCGATTCTATTCCTGATTCAAACTCCTGGAAGCAGTTCAGATCCCTGCTCACTGCTCTCCCAGTCCGTATGGGATCACACTGGCTCGGCGCATCAGCTCTTGGGACATACAGAGCAACTCTTTTGGCCAAGTGCTCCTTTGCATGATGTTTAATTGCACTTCTTGGTGTGGTTTTCTAGGTGTCACTTGCCTATCAGCATCTCACAACCATTTGTAGGACCAAAGCTAGCTCTGGAAATTCTCTTGGTTTAACACTGTGCAAGGAGAAGAGTTTAGAGAAAGCTGAAGGGAGGGTGTAGCCAGGTGGGGGTTGGTCTCTTCTCTCAGGCAACCAGCACCAGAACAAGAGGACACAGTCTCAAGCTGCACCAGGGGAAGTTTAGGCTCAAGGTGAGGAGGAGTTCGTCACAGAAAGAGTAATTTACCATTGGAATGTGCTGCCCAGGGAGGTGGTGGAGTCCCCATCCCTGGAGGTGTTCCAAAAAGGCTTGGATGTGGCACTTGGAGCCATGGTTTACTTGTCAGGAGGTGTTAGGTATTAGGTAATAGGTTGGACTTGATGATCTCCCAGATCTTTTTCAACCTGGTTGATTCTTATTCTGTGAAAGAGTGAAAGAAGGGAAGAAAGCTTATGGGAGAAAGCCTCATGAGTGACAAAGAGAAAGGAAAAATCCTTTCTCAGGATGCTGGTTCATGTTTGTCCCCACTTCACAAATCCATCACTGAGAGTCCTCAGGGGAATGAAAATGTTGGTTGTCTCTTCAAATTGTTGTTGGAATTGGGATCCTTTGGAAGTTTTCCCCAGTAGAAGAGAGAACTTCATGCACCACAAGGCACAGCTTTCTTATGAGACTGGGGATACTAAAGAGCTAAACATGAGCGTGAAGCTTTCCCACAGAGACTCTGCAGACAGTCTTGCCATTCCCCCTCTCATGGTGTGGCTGCAAACTGGGGGGCTGTGATCAGACAGGCAAATCCTGGAAGAAATCAGGTGTGATGTGCAGCCTGTCTGAGGCAAAGCACACCTCAGTGTGATGAAGTTGATGCCCCTTAGCAGTTAGAGGACCTGTCTGCCTGAAAATGGACTGTGCTGATGGCATCCTGTATTTTCAGCTGTTAAAGACTAATTCTTTAATACTCCATGTGGCAGAAGCATTCCCTCTGAAGCACTTTACTCACTGAGAGCCTCATACCAACATGCAACAATCAAACCAGGCCAAATATCAAGCAGCTCCTTTACTCAGGCTTCATATCCTCACCAAGACATTCCCAAAAGTTACTGCAGGGAGCAGGTCATGACAAGATTGTGTCCCATCTGCCCACAGCAGCAGAGAACCCACACTCACCATCCTGCTTTAACCCTCCAGCAACCATATAATGGCCAGCACATCCCATATCCAAGAAGCACCCTGATTTTTCCTCAGCAGTGAGATTTACATCCTTTCCCATGTGAAAACCAGAGGACAGACAAATTGAAGGCTGCCAAGGACTAGGGGGAATGGGGGAAAAAAACAGAACTGGGTAGATTCAGATTGGATGTTAGGAAGAAGTTCTTCCCCAGGAGGGTGGTGAGAGCCTGGCACAGGCTGCCCAGGGAGGTGGTGGAAGCCTCATCCCTGGAGGTTTTTGCAGCCAGGCTGGATGTGGCTGTGAGCAACCTGCTGTGGTGTGAGGTGTCCCTGCCCATGGCAGGGGGTTTGGGACTGGCTGATCCTTGAGGTCCCTTCCAAGCCTAACCATTATTCTGTGGTTCTATGATTGGCACTGGCAAAAACAAGCATGCAGGAAACCACCTCAGCTCAGCAGCAGCAGTGTAAAACTGTGAGCTTTAACTTGCCTTACAATCAAAAAGAACAACACCCAACCCCCCACAATACAAGGAAAAGGTTATAATGACCTGGTGAGACCAGTGGAACAAATCACCTTGAAACAGTTTATTTCACAGTTAACATTTTCTTATTTCTTATTTTCATGTTGCCATCCAATTTACTTCTTTGTTTCAACCATTACTTCAGGCTAGATCTTAAAATCCAGGCAGGCAGGCATGTTGCTATTGTGACACTTTTCATTCAATACCTAACAAAGTGGGACTGCTTCCCTGCATTGGGCTGCTTGGAATATTATTGCAATCACAGTGATAAATAGTTGAACCAAGCCTATTATCCAAGTAGAATCATAGAATCAGTCAGGGTTGGAAGGGACCACAAGGATCAGCTAGTTCCAACCCCCCTGCCATGGGCAGGGACACCCCACACTAGATCAGGCTGGCCAGAGCCTCATCCAGCCTGGTCTTAAACACCTCCAGGGATGGGGCCTCAACCACCTCCCTGGAGATGGTACACAGGGTGGTACACAGGGTTTATGCCTATCTGTCTTTTTACTACAAGGAAACTAACTCTGGGAGTTTGAGTTTGAATTAATGATACCTCTGAAAACCTATTGCACATCTCCAGTTAGTATGTGAGGAATACTTTTGCCTCTTGTTCAAGACAGGGAGCGCTCTGAGTAGGAAAATAAATGCAGTATGAGATTAGAAAAGTGCCTTCAGATTCAGCTGGAAGTTTCATGCTTATCCCCTGTTAAAGAAAAAACACAGAGCTGTCAAATGGAAGCTGCAGGAGGAATATTGTACAGAAGGAAATGGCATAGATTATTAAAGCTACAAGCTGAAAATGAGAGACAGCATCAGCAAGAGGCAGCAGAGCAAGAGCACATAAATGCATTAGCAGGATACATGGGATGGCAGTGCTATGTTATCCCCACTTCCAGGAGAAGGTTTGTTTTGTCATAAATAAAGTTGAAAGCCCCCTTATAAATCCTGCACATTCTGAAAAGCTAACTTGTGTTTTGCAAGAGCTGGGGCTCTTGGTCTGCACCATAGAACCATAGAATTGTTGGGGTTGGAAAGGACATCAAGAATGGAATGGAATGGAATGGAATGGAATGGAATGGAATGGAATGGAATAGAATAGAATAGAATAGAATAGAATAGAATAGAATAGAATAGAATAGAATAGACCAGACCAGACCAGGTTGGAAAAGACCTTTCAGATCATCAAGTCCAACCTATCACCCAGCACCATCTGATCAACTAAACCATGGCACCCAGTGCCTTATCCAGGCTCTTCCTAAACACCTCCAGGGATGGTGACTCCACCACCTCCCTGGGCAGCACATCCCAATGGCCAATCTCTCTTTCTGTCAAGAACTTCTTCCTAACATCCAGCCTAAACCTCCCCTGGCACAGCTTGAGACTGTGTCCTCTTGTTCTGCTGCTGGGTGCCTGGGAGAAGAGACCAACCCCCACCTGGCTACAACCTCCCTTCAGGGAGTTGTAGAGAGCAAGAAGGTCTCCCCTGGAGCCTCAGATTCTCCTCCAGGCTGAGCAACCCCAGCTCCCTCAGCCTCTCCTCACAGGGCTGTGCTCCAGACCCCTCCCCAGCTTTGTTGCCCTTCTCTGGACACCTTCCAGCATCTCAACATCTTTCTTAAACTGAGGGGCCCAGAACTGGACACAGGACTCAAGGTGTGGCCTAACCAGTGGCAGAATGACTTCCCTGCTCCTGCTGGCCACACTATTCCTGATACAGGCCAGGCACAAAGAGAGAATCTATCACTCTGAGCCAAAGCAAGTCATAGCAGGACCATAGTCACACTCAAACCTCACTAAAGAATGAAGCATCCAGCTTTGCAGACAAATGTTTCTCCTGTTCTGTGGAGCCAAGATGGATTTATATGCATATTAGTAAGGTGTTTTGTGAGAATATTTTTGCCAATGAAGAGCATTTCAATTGCATTTCATGCCTTGAAAAAGGCAAACAAAAAAAACCTGTTACAGAGAGCTGCTGAAATATGGCTTCAACCAGAACTCTATCCCAAGGCACACAGGGGATTTGCTTTAATTATTTCATCAGTTTTAAGTAAAAGTAACTGTGTGCAAACAAGCGGTCTGGAGGGAAATCCCCACAACTAGATGCAGTAAAACTGTCTGTTGAGGTCTGCTTCTAATTTAGTTGTCACAGTACCACAGCAGGGAAGGGGCTGGAAGGGACCTCTGGGGATCATCAAGTCCAACTCTCCCTGCCAAGGCGAGGTCACCTAAAGAAGGTCACACAGGAATGTGTCTGGGTGGGATTCAAATGACTCCAACACCTCTCTGGGTAGCCTGCTCCAGTGCTCCTCCACCCTTAAATTAAAGTTCCTCCTCAGGTATAGATGGAACTCCTTATGTTCAAATTTGTGCCTGCTTAGCCCTTGCCCTGCCTCTGGGTACCACCTGCTCCCATCCTCCTGACACCCACCCTTTGAGTACTGAGCAGCACTCATGAGATTCCCCCTGAGACTGCTCTTTGCCAGACCAAAACTGATCCAGTTCTCTGTCTTTCCTCATAAGAGAGGTGTTCCAGTCCCCAGTCATCTGTGTAGCCCTTTGTAGATGTGTCATATAGGGCTGCAAAACACATTAGAATAGAATAGAACAGAATAGAACAGAATGGAACGGAACGGAATGGAATAGAATGGAATGGAATGGAATGGAATAGAATAGAATAGAATAGAATAGAATAGAATAGAATAGAATAGAATAGAATAGAATAGAATAGAATAGAATAGACCAGGTGGGAAGAGACCTTCCAGATAACCGTGTCCAACCTATCATCCAACACCACCTAATCAACTAAACCATGCAACCAAGCACCCCATCAAGTCTCCTCCTGAACACCTCCAGTGATGGTGACTCCAGATTATTAACAGATATCCAGGAGAAGCAAGAAGCACAACCAAAGAAAGGAGGAGGGATGTGAACCTCATTCAGAAATAGTCCGGCCACAAACCCAGAGAATTCGGCGTTAATTGGAAACATCTATTGCTTGGGGATCTTAAATGAGATGCTCAGCCAAATTGTGCTGCCATCACTGACAGACAGCCGTGATGACTGCGGCTGGCCTCAGACCTCAGGCCCCCCATTATCACCCATGAATTCTGCCCAACAAGGACAACCATGGAAACTCATGAATAAGAGTAGTCGGCTTTCCCTGAGCCACACAGGAGGGCGCAGAGGGGAGACATTAAACCGTGTGTTTAAAAGCTCCTCTCAGCGTTACAGACCAAGCAAGAGTTTTTTTTTTTCCGTGGCATTTGGGGGCTGCAACCATATTCTCCTGCTTTTCAAGGGGGTGCTCAGGGGGTTTGCTTGGTGTTTGCTCTCAGAGCACCGTGCTGAACACACACACCCTCCCTCCTCTTGGCCACTGATGATGTGCTCAGAGCAGCGTGGATGAGAGTGACAGCGCTGGAGCTCTTGGAATAAAATCTGCAGCTCCCAAGTGCACTCTCTTGGTTGTTTTTTTCATGAAACAGACTGAAAAGGGCCTGGCTTTGCCGAAATAACAAATTAAAGAGGTGGTAATTCCTCCTAAATAGAGTTTGTCCATTCTGAAACATAAAATAATAGTCCATCACCTGCATTTGTATCAGAAATAGTGCAGCCAGGAGTAGAGAAGTGATCCCTGCCCTCTGGACTCAGCACTGGTGAAGCTGCACCTCAAATATTGCGTTTTTTGCCCTCAGTGCAAGAAGGGCATTTTTGGTGCTGGAATGAGTCCAGAGAAGGGCAAAGAAGCTGCTAAAGGGTCTGAAGATCAGGTATGGACATGAGCAGCTGAGGTAACTGGGGTTGTTCAACTTGGAGAAAAGGAGGCTGAGGGGAGACCTCATTGCTCTCTACAACTCCCTGAGAGGAGGTTGAAAGGAGGTGGGGTCAGTCTTTTCTCCCTAGTAACAACAGAGAGGACAGTGATGATCTCTGGAGGTCCCTTCCAACCACTAATGCATGGTGATACTGTGAAATTGCACCAGCTGAGGCTTATGATGGACATTAAGTGTGGTCAGGCATTGGAGCAGGCTTCCAGGGAGATGGTGGAGTCACTGTGCCTGGAGGTGTTCAATAAACGTGTAGACATAGCACTTTGGGACGTGGTTTAGTAAGCAGGGTGGTGTCATGTGGATGATGGGAAGAGGCTGCCTAGGAGGTTGGGGAGTCATCTTCTCTAGAGATATTCAAAACCTGCCTGGATGTGTTCCAGTGTGACCTACTCTAGGTGATCCTGCTCTGGCAGGGGGATTGGATGCAATGATCTTTCAGGGTCCCTTGCCACCCCTAACATTCCATGATTGTGTGATGATCTTAGAGATCTTTTCAACCTTGAGGATTCCAGCCTTAAGGATTGGTGAGACCCCCATCTGGAGTACTGTGTCCAGGTCTGGAGCCTCTATTACAGGAAGGATCTGGAGGTGCTGGAGCATGTCCAGAGAAGGCCATGAGGATGAGTACCTCTCCTGTGAGGGCAGACTGAGGGAGTTGGGGCTATTCAGTTTGGAGAAGAGAAGGCTCCAAGGAGAGCTAATTGTGGCCTTACAGTATCTGAAGGGGGCTACAAGAAAGCTGGGGAGGGACTTTTGAGGGGGTCAGGGAGTGATAGGACTGGGGGGATGGAGCAAAACTAGAAGTGAGTAGATTCAGATTGGCTGTTAGGAAGAAGTTTTTCCCCATGAGGGTGGTGAGACATTGGCACAGGTTGCCCAGGGAGGTGGTGGAACCTCATCCCTGGAGGGTTTTGCAGCCAGTCTGGATGTGGCTGTGAGCAACCTGCTGTGGTGTGAGGTGTCCCTGCCCATGGCAGGGGCATTGGAACTGGCTGATCCTTGAGGTCCCTTCCAATCCTGACAATTCTATGATTCTACAATTTAACCCTTTCAGGGGAAAACACATTCAAAGCAATCAAGTCTGTTTAGCCTCTGCTAGGTGATGACAGGCTGAGCATTAGCAGAGCCCTGTTGGAGTGACTGCCTGCGAGCTGCTCAGCCAGCATGAACACTTCGCAGCTGATTACTTCATCAGGTTGTTTGCCTTCGACTGCACACAAATTACAGGCACATCAGAAAGCAATGCAGCGTGCTTCAAGATGTCATAACCCTTTCCACAGGCAGTGCATGCTTTGGAACAGCAAAATGGAAAAATCAATGCACTTGGATCAGATAGTCTGGATTTGCAAAGCCTGGATATGCATGAATTGGAGTCTGCACAGCTCACACACGTGCACACATGCTCCTGGACTGGTGGTGTCGTGCTGCTGAGTGTGTCCAGAATTCCCTCTGTAACAATTGTATTTGATTAAAAGGTGTGCTAAGATGTTGTAACTACCACCTTGAGTAAAGCTTGCTGGGTCTTTAAGCTGATTGTTAATTCATCACCACCCGTGAGGGCTGGCATACTGATCAGGCTGTCTGGCAGCTTCTGGTGCAAGAACAAGCACTGCAACCTCTTTCTTTCTCAAAGAGGGCTGTAGGCTTCTCAACTCAGCATTCAGTAGGCACTCAGGGATGGTAAGCTGGTAACTGAAGAGCAAAGAGGAGGCAAAAAGCACAGCTTTCCAGTGGCAGAGTCATGACACCAAAGATACGTTCCTCAAAGTTTCACGTCATGTGAAAGGTTAGGGCAGGGCCAGCTATGACTCTCGGTGAACCCCTCCCTTCCCAAAGGGTAAAGAAAGGGAAGGAAGGAGAGAGACTAATGGGGTGGGAAAGAAACTAAACCAGCTGGGATGGAAAGAAGAACAATCCCAAGAAAGAGAGAAAAAGAGATACAAATCAAGAGCCAACCCCAGCCCTGATGGCAGTGAGGGCACCATTGACACCACTGATGCTAGGGACAGGCACCAGGCAAGTCCCAGACCGTACTCAGCAGCAGATAGGAACCAGATTCAGGAGCTGCATTCTGGAACTGGGTTCAGGAGCACAGGGATTGGGATGGAAGGCAGAACAGATAAATTCCTCCTGTGACACTGGCCAGGGAAGAAGAGGCTGGACTCTGGGGATCCCTCAGCTTGCTCTTGAAGATGCCCTCCATGGGCTGCAATCCCTTATTGGGCAGTTGAGCGTCACCTGTCCTGTCCACTCCTCCCTTCAGCTGCCACCTCTGCCTTCCTGTCCTGCGAGGTGTGGCACAAGCTGTGGCAGTGCCCTTGGCGTGCCCAGGAGCAAGTCTCAGGCAGAGCCTTTGCACAGCCCAGCCCTTGGCAGGACCTCTCCCCATCAGCTTCTCCCTGCTCGAAGCAGCCCCTGGCTGTGCAAAGCTGCCCTGAGCTTCAGCAAATACCTCACTGAGCAGAGTCTGAGCTGAGAACTCACAGCACTGACCAAGATTAATTCTGCTCTAGCTCAGACCAGGACACATACATAATGCAGGGTCATCTTGATGTGCAGACATGTAGAATCAGATACAAAGCAGTGTCCTTTCCAGGCGCTGCACAGCCCTCCTGGTGATCCTGGTGACACCTCACAATCTGCAGCTTCCTGTGAGCAGATGAGAAATGAATGCAACCTGCAGTGGGAACGCTCCCTGTGGATCAGTCCTGTCTGGAGGGTGAAAACACTTCTGTCCTCCCTCCTCATGTCACCATGTAGGCTTACAGCTCAAAATTACCTTTTGGACTTTTAACCCACAGTTAAAGAACCTCGTATAACAACAGCAGCAGCAGTAGCCACCTGTCCTTGTGTGTGGGCAGGGGGAGTGCAAGCTTTGGAAGAGAATCAGCTGCAGTACATATAGCAACAATTCCATTTATTCCTCACCAAAAAAAAAAAAGAAAAAAAAGAAAAAAAAAGGAAAAGAGGGGGGGAAAGGAAAAAATAAAAAAGAAAATAGGAAAAAAGAAAATAGAAAACAAGAAAAAAAGGGGAAAAAAAAAGAAAAGAAAAAAGAGAAAAGGGAAAAAAAAACAGACAAAAAGGAAAGGGAATAAGGAAAAAAAAGGTAAAAGAAAGGAAAAAGAAGAAGAAAAAAAAGAAAAAGAAAAAAAAAAAAAGAAAAAGAAAAGAGAAAAGAAAAGAGAAAGAAAAAGAAAGAGAAAGAGAAAAGAAAAGAGAAAGAGAAAAAGAAAAAAGAAAGGGAAAAAGAAAAAAAAAAAAGAAAGGAAAAGAAAAAGAAAAAGGAAAAAAAAGAATAAAGAAAAATAAAAAGAAAAAGAAAAAAGAAAGAGAAAGAGAAAGAGAAAAGAGAAAGAGAAAAGAGAAAGAGAAAGAAAAAGAAAGAGAAAGAAAAAAGAGATAAAAAAAAGAAAAAGAAAAAGAAAAAAGAAAAAAAGAAAAGGAAAAAAAAAGAGCAAGAGAATAAGAAAAAAGAAAAGATAAAAGAAAGAGAAAAGAGAAAAGAAAAGAAAGAGAAAAAGAAAAAGAAAAAGAAAAAGAAAAGAAAAAGAAGAAAAGAAAAAGGAGAAGAAGAAAGAAAAAGAAAAAAAAAAAAAAAGAAAAAGAAAAAAAGAAAAAAAAAAGAGAAAAAAGGAAAAAAAGAAAAAGAAAAGGAAATAAAAAAAAGATAAAAAGAAAAAAAAAAAGAAAAAATAAATTAAAATAAAAAAAAAAGCAAGGCCAAAAAAAAGCCCTTATTTTGCACATTCTGCCTGGAGTAAAAAGAAGCAGACATCTGATTTATCAATTCTGATTGCTATGGACACTTTGTGCCAATGCTCCAGCAGCACTCTCTGCAGCAGCTCTCCACGCTGGAAGTCTACATCAAGGTCTTTGCTTAATGCGTGCTCTCCACGGAGCAGACCCGGCAGCCTCGGGCATGTTTTCCTTTTTAACCTCTTCTCCTCGATATTTTGCCTCAAAATTAGGGAAAACTTGGTGACAAGCTGATTTGCATGGCTCAAAGGGGACTGTAAGATGATGTAGCCCCTCTAAAGTAGGTCACTATGTTTCCTTCAAGGCTACTTGGAGCAGTGGAGCTTACTCCAAGGCTGGGTTTGCTGCAAGACCTCATCACGTACAGCTCATGTCCCTGCACATCTGCTGAGCTTCCCAGCGTTTCTTTCTTTGCAGCAAGCTGAGGGAAAAGCAGGAGCCATCAGCGGCCATTCAACAGTGATGAAGCAGGAAGCCTGGAAGGGATTCACCTGCTTGCTGACAGGCTGCGGCAGGTTGACAATAGTGTTTCTATTTTAAAGCTCAGATACTACAAGAATAGGATTATGCAAATATCCAGACATTCCTGAAGAGAGAAGGAACAGCCTGGAATCTTAAAGCCAGAAGATGTGGGCATGACTACATAATGAAGGGAATTTGCTTTCTCCATCGTTCCCTGAATGTCTGAGCCTGATCTGTGTTCTCAGAGTCCATCTAATGTCCACTGACACCAAATGCAGTCATGACCTCTCCTGTTAAGCACACAAACTGCAGCTGATGGCAGCAGCATTCCCCCTTTTCTTTAATGATACAACAAAACAAGCATCAGCAGAAACCCAAGCTGCATTTTAATCTGCTTTTAATTATATAAGTCCAGCATGGGGATCAGAAGGGACCTCTGGAGATGATCTAGTCCAACCCCTGGCTAAAGAAGGGTCACCTAGAGCAGGTTGTCCAGCATCACATCAAAGAGTATGCTGACAAGAGAGACTTGAGCAGCGTGCTCCAGGGCTCTGGCATGCTCACAGGAAAGAAGTTCCTCATGTGGATGTTAGGAAGAAGTTCTTCCCCCGGAGGGTGGTGAGAGTCTGGCACAGGTTGCCCAGGGAGGTGGTGGAAGCCTCATCCCTGGAGGTTTTAAGGCCAGGCTGGATGTGGCTCTGAACAACCTGATGTAGTGTGAAGTGTCCCTGACCATGACAGGGTGGTTTGAACTGGATGATCCTTGAGATCCCTTTCAATCCTAACAATGCTATGTTCAAATGGAATCTCCTGTTCTAGTTTGTGTCCATTGCACCTTGTTTTGTCACTGGCCACCACAGAAATTAGCCTGAACCTATTTTCCTGACACCTGCCCCTTAGCTCCTGCTGGGCACCGAGAAGATCTCCTCTGGGGCTGTTCTTCTCCAGGCTCAGCATCCCCAGGGCTCTCAGCCTTTGCTCCTCACAGAGCTGCTCCAGGCCCCTCAGCATCTTTGTAGCCTCCATTGGACTCTCCCCAGTAGTTCCCTGTCTCTCTCTCAAATGGTTTCAGACATCTCTCTCAGAGTACATAACGACCCCATTCAAGTCAATGCCATGCCAGGATGCTTTGTTAAAGATCTTTTATTCCCTTATGTTAGTTGCTTAAACTTTCCTTATCGGAGAAGGCTCTCACTCCTCTTGCACAGGGATTCTTTATCTATGGAGACATACATTAGAGAGGTGTTGTAAGGAATGATACAGGCAGTGAACTAGTCAGATAAAGTAGTAATAGGGAGTGTGGAAGCATCTGAAGATTATCTTTTAGTTATGTATTACTTCCTATTCTGCAGTCCCTAGAAAATGTGTTTATCCTAAATCAACCCACTGCAAGGTCTATTGGAAAAGCAATATATGGGACTGAGATATGCTTGGTAACAAAGCAGCCACAGGTCCCAGAGCTGCTAGATTCTCACTGATAAAGCTTAATATTTCTGAAGGATAAACCAGTTTGTGTGTGAAGTCTGGGTGATATTCTTTTGTTTTTTTTTTTATCTACTCTACTTTCATTGCAGGCAGTATGATTTAGATCCCAATAAACTATTGAATGGCATATCCATAATGTCCCCATGAGCTTCTTTCTTCATTCTTTGGTGTGCCAAAAAAAAAATTGATGTTACAGATAGGTGGAGGATTGGCAGGGGAAAAAAAAACAACAAACCCAACCAAACAAAACCAATTGAATTCATTTCTTGGGAATGAGTTTCTGCCTTTTATTGACTAAAAATAATGAACTTAATTGATAGTTGCTCTTGCAGGGAAGGTGCAAAACTATCCTGTCATAAAATGGGAGGGGGGTGGAAGGGACCTCTGGAGATCACTCTGATAGAAAGGTTTTTAAAGTAGAAGGCAAACTGAGGTCCTCAGCACAGGAGAGACGTGGACCTGGTGGAGCAAGCAGAGCCAGAGGAAGCCACAGAAATTATGAGAGGGCTGGAGCAGCTCTGCTGTGAGGACAGCCTGAGACAGTTGGCATTGTGCAGCCTGGAGAAGAGAAGGCTCCTGGGAACCTAATTGTGGCATTTCAGTACTTAAAGGAGCAAACAAGAGAGAGAGGGAGAGAGTTTTAACAGGGCTTGTTGTGACAAGACAAGGGATGATGGTTTTAAACTAAAAGAGGGAGATTTAGGGTAGAGAGAAGAAAGAAATTAATCTACTGTGAGAATGGTGAGACACTGGCCCAGGTTGTCCAGAAAGGTGGCAGATGCCCTATCCCTCAAACCATTCCAGGCCAGGTCAGACAAAGCTGTGAGCAGCCTGCTCTAGTTGCAGGTGTCCCTGCTAACTGCAAGGGGCTGGACTAGGACTCTTTCAGCTCAAATCATTCTCTGATCCTATGGCTCTCTATTCCAGGTTGGAAA
Source organism: Colaptes auratus (assembly GCA_015227895.2). NCBI lineage: Eukaryota > Metazoa > Chordata > Aves > Piciformes > Picidae > Colaptes > Colaptes auratus. Next base: position 25,318,564 of record CM026892.1, read on the forward strand.
AGACCTCAGAGATCATCAGGTCCAACCTAGTACCTAACACCTCCTGACACCTAAACCATGGCTCCAAGTGCCACATCCAATCCCTTTTTGAACACCTCCAGGGACAGGGACTCCACCTCCCTGGGCAGCACATCCCAATGGCCAATTCCTCTTTCTGGGAAGAACTTTCTCCTCACCTCAAGCCATTTGTCACTGGTACTTTCCATGGTGGGAAGGAATAAGTCCTCAGGCAGAGCTTTTCTGAAGAGAGAAACCACATTAGGTACAGAGAACAGACTGAGCTATAAATATTCCCTTCTACTGAAAGAACAGCTAATAAGATCCTGCACCTGAAATCCCACTGACAAGATTCACATTCAAGAAATAAATAAATAAAAGCCTTAACATCAGGCACTGAGGTAAATCCTGCAATTCCCATTGGAAGGACTTCTTTGATGGCTATGCAGCCGGAACAAGCAAGATAAAGCAGTAGTGTCTGGGGAGAACTTGAGGTAATTCTGCAGGAAGAGATTCTGTGCTGGATCAAGATCTCTAAAGTGCTGGGCAGGAATTTGGGAAGGGCTGAGACATTCCTGGATGTGCTTGTTGCATGCTTTCAGCTGTGCATGAGAGCCTTCTCTGCCTTGGCATTCTATTTATTGTATTTATCATGAGTGTAGATTATCTACTTGGTATAAAGAGAGTAAAAGGACATAGCCTGAAGTAGGATGTTTGACAGGAGGTACCCCACAAGAGCCTGGACATGGAGGCCAAAGGGCTTTCCACAGCATGCCTTGGTTTAGCACACTCTGCTGGAACAAAGCAAAACAAAGTTGGGCTGCCCAGGGAGGTGGTGGAGTCACTGTCCCTGGAGGTGTTCAAGAGGGGATTGGATGTGGCACTTGGTGCCATGGTCCAGTCATGAGGTCTGTGGTGACAGGTTGGACTTGATGATCTTTGAGGTCTCTTCCAACCTTGGTGATACTGTGAACGCTCACACCCAGGAAGGGGAGCAAAGCACACAGGAATCCCAAGGGGTTGAGATAAGGAATAGATCTGGACACAGGACTAGGGGCAGGGGCAGCCACAAAAAGGGCAAATTTACAGGATCACAGTATCACTAAGGTTGGAAGAGACCTTGAAGATCATCGAGTCCAACCTGTCACCACAGACCTCATGGCACCAAGTGCCACGTCCAATCCCCTCTTCAACACCTCCAGGGACGGTGACTCCACCACCTCCCTGGGCAGCACATTCCAATGGTGAATGACTCTCTCAGTGAAGAACTTTCTCCTCACCTCCAGCCTAAACTTCCCCTGGTGCAGCTTGAGAACCTTCTCCACACACACAGGGAAACCAGGTCCCTGAAGGAGCAGGGGGAAGCATAAATGGCAGGAGCCAGTTTGGAATAAGCATTACCCCACCTGCCAAGAGCTAGTTTTGACCCAGGGGGCTGGGGCCACCTCTGGTGTGGGTCAGTCAGATTCCTGTAGTTCTGGCACGGATCAATCAGGCCTCTGAGATTTCAAGTGGGGAGAGAAATCTGTTTTTAAGAGCACTCCAATCTGGAGAGAACTCCTGCAGCCGGCAGAGCGACTCTGTGATGACAGGTGACAAATGAACTCGGCTGTGACAAGTGAGAAAACTGTTCAGGGATATAAAATATTTAAACTATATTTCTTACATCCCCCTCCCTTTGAGAGGGTCACATCCTTGGATATGCCTCTGGCCTGCAGATGGGTTCTAGGGTAAGAGCCCTAAGGCTGCATCAACACTTACTGCTCACTGCAAGCCCTGTGCTCGGTTCAGAAGAGAGCTTTAATATTTGATGCTGCTAACTCAGTAAAAGGAGAAGGGAGAAAAAAAGTAAAACAACAAAGCCAGATGCAGACCAGCACTGCAACTTCACAGCATGTTTCTTTGCACTGAGTTTCTTGGTGCATGAACACAAAAAAACCACCCCAAAAACCCCAGTCAGCTAAGGATTTTCCTCCCACCCTCCTTCACTCACCCTCCCTGTTTAATTTAGTTGTGACCTTCTGGTTTTTTCCTCTAGAGAAGCTTGATATTACTTTATAAAGGGCATTTTCACTTTTTAATTGAAGAAAGACAATCAGGCTGTGGCAGAAATTATTGTTCCCCACCTTGAAAATTAGTGCCTGGATTGGCTCTTCATCCCAGTTAAGCTGAATTGAAGACCTGGGGCCCATGTGCATCTTAATGTGTAAATTACAGGTCTTCTCCCTTTAGAAGCTCCAGAGCAATTTAACTAAATAAAGGAGCACTGATGAAGGTCCTTGGTTGATTACCAAGCTTTGGAGAAGGACAAGAGCCAGCAATTACGATTTTTCCCTCTTGGTTTGGAAGACAGCTTTGTTAGAGCACAGAGGAGAAGGGCTTTGGAGTGAGAGCACCATCAGGTTCTCCTGGGGGGAAGGAGAGGGCAGCTTTCTCTTTTAGCCACCGTGGGATGTAGTGTTCAGCTCAGATGGAAAATCAGAAGAAAAACAAAGTGGAGGTACTAAGAGCAGCCCTGCAGACAAAGAACTTTGGGGTGCTGCTGGGTGAAAAGCTGAACTTGAGCTGGCAATGTGTCCATGCAGCCCACCCCCAGCTATGTCCTGGAGTGATCCCCAGCAGTGTGGGCAGTAGGTGGAGGAAGGGGATTCTGCTTCTCTGCTCTACTCTGCTGAGACCCCACCTGCAGTGCTGGGGCCAGCTCTGGAGTCCTCAGCACAGGAGAGATGTGGACCTGTTGTAGAAGGACAAGGCCACAGAATTGATCTGAAGCCTGGAAGACTTCTGCTGTGAGGACAGGCTGGGAGAGTTTGAGCTGCTCAGCCTGGAGAAGAGAAGGCTCCACAGAGATCTTATAGCAGCCTTTGAATCCTTAAAGAGGTCAATAAGAAAGATGGGGACAGACTTTAGCAGGGCATCTTATGACAGGACAAGTGGTGATGGCTAAAACTAAAAGACTAGACAGAAGGAGGAAATCTTTTGACACTGAAGGTGGTGAGACCCTGGCCCAGGTTGCCCAGAGAGGTGGCAGATCCTGCCCCCCCCATCCCTAGAACCATTCCAGGTCAGGTTGTTTGGGTCTCTGAGCAACTTGCTTTAGCTGCAGATGTCCTTGCTGGCTAGAGTGGGGTTGGACTCGATGACCTTGACAAGTTTTTTTCCAACTCAAACTATTCCACAGTTCTGTGCAAGACAATACTCAGTTGCTGCCCAGGCTCACCCTGGCTGCAGTCCTACAGCTTTTGTGATGTTCTCTACTCTGCCTAAGCAGAGGCTCACACTTCAAACGAGGAAGGAGCAGAAGAGCTCAGCAGGACTTCAGTAGAAAATGCAAATGTTTAAAAATCAGGAAATTGGGCAATGCTAAGCAGCTTTCTGACACCTTAATTAGAGATAACACTGCTCTTAATCTCAGAATTGAATTCATAGAAAATCAATTAGAACATTTAAAAAAATATTGAGATTAGTCAGTAACAGGCAAAGATTAATGCATTGACACTATTAACGAGGCAACTCAACTGTCAGAGGCTCTGGTCAGCAAGTTTACTACAGCTTTGAAGGCTGAAAGCCAAAAAAGTTTACTTTCCAGGGCAAGTTGCCATTCCTTTGGGAGATCTTTTGGGAAAGAGTTGCATTTCCACAACGCTTCCTGTTGGGCTGCAAGAGGTTGGTGCTAGTCTTACACAAAGGCAATACAAATAGCAATACTGAGAAGCAAGAGATGTAATGTTAGATGCTTGGGAGGTCTTCTGCAGTGGTCTGAACAGATTGAAATCTCTGGAGAGGTCTATATTCTGCCCCTGTACTCTGCATTGGTTAGGCCACACCTTGAGTCCTGTGTCCACTTCTGGGCCCTCAGTTTAGGAAAGACATTGAGACACTTGAAGGTGTCCAGAGAAGGGCAACAAGGTTGGGGAGAGGCCTTGAGCACAGCCTGTGAGGAGAGGCTGAGGGAGCTGGGGTTGCTTAGTCTGGAGAAGAGGAGGCTCAGAGGAGTCCTCATTGCTCTCTACAACTACCTGAGAGGTGGTTGTAGCCAGGAGGGAGTTGGTCTCCTCTCTTTAGCAACCAGCACCAGAACAAGAGGACACAGTCTCAAGCTGTGCCAGGGGAAGTTTAGGCTCAAGGTGAGGAGAAAGTTCTTCATGGAGAGAGTCATTTGTCATTGGAATGCGCTGCCCAGGGAGAAGGTGGAGTCACCATCCCTGGAGGGGTTCAAGAGGGGATTGGGTGTGGCACTTGGTGCCATGGTCTAGTCATGAGGTCTGTGGTGACAGGTTGGACTCGATGATCTTTGAGGTTTCTTCCAACCTTGGTGACACTGTGATGCTGTGATATATCTAAAAGGTGTCAGGTCTATATGTAAAAGGTGTCAGGCAATGACAGGACTAGGGGGAATGAAAAAAACTAGAAATGGGTGGATTCAGACCTCAAGGATCATCTGGTTCCAACCCCCCTGCCATGGGCTGGGACACCTCACACTACAGCAGGTTGCTCACAGCCACATCCAGCCTGGCTGCAAAAACCTCCAGGGATGAGGCTTCCACCACCTCCCTGGCCAACCTGGTATTGATTTATCCTTGGGAGGATGACTAAGTTGGAAAAGGATCTTACTACTAACACCTTGCTATTCATTGCACATCTCAATAGCAAGTAATTACAGAGATCATATTTGGCGTTGTGTTAACGACAAAACATGGGTGGGGGAAAAAAAAGTAATTGAATAATAAAAATCAGAAGTCCAAGCAAGCATGAAATTGCATTAATTCAGATGAACTGCTAGCAATTGCACAAGGTGATAAATTGGACTTTCTCTAATTATCTGTAACAATTTCATCCATTAGAGCACCCCAGATTCCTTGTCTGCTCTTTGGTAGTGCAGAATTGTCCTGTGCTCATCCTTACAGTGAACTGTTTGGGAAGGGCTGCATCTAGCCCTGAGCAGCTCAAGGAATTCCAAATGTGATTTCAATCACAGTTGGGCTTGGTGATCTTAAAGGACTTCTCCAATCAAAATGATTCTAAGAGTATGTTGTTCTAAACACGGTTTAGTTGATTAGGTGGCGTTGGATGATGGGTTGGACCCGATGATCTTGAAGATCTCTTCCAACCTGGTTTATTCCATTCCATTCCATTCCATTCCATTCCATTCCATTCCATTCCATTCCATTCCATTCTATGGATAACACCCTGCAGCCTCCACAGAATAGGAGCTGACCTGCTAGAAAGCAGCTCCATGAACGAGGACCTGGGAGGGCTGGTGGACAAGCTCACCATGAGCCAACAACATGCCCTCAGGGCCAAGAAAATCAGTAGTATCCTGGGGTGCACTAAGCAGAGCGTCTACCAGGTCAAGGGAGGTTGTCCTCTCTCTCCACTCTGCCCTAGTGAGACCACATCTGGAGTATTGTGTCCAGTTCTGGGCTCCCCAGTCCAAAAGGGATAGAGAAATACTAGAAAGAGTCCAGGAGAGGGCTACAAGGAGGGCTAAGAGGCTGAAACGTTTGTCTCATAAGGAAAGGCTGAGAGACCTGGGGCTGGTTAGTCTGGAAGAGAGCAGCCTGAGAGGGGATTTTATTAATGCTTATAAATATTTGAAGGGTGGGTGTCAAGAAGGAGCCAGGCTCTTTTCAGGGCTGCCCTGTGATAGGATGAGTGGAAAGAGACACAAACGGAGTGCAGGAACTTCCATCTCAACAGCAGGAAAAGCTTCTTTGATGTGAGGGTCACAGACCACGGGAGCAGGCTGCCCAGAGAGGTTGTGGAGTCTCCTGCTCTAGAGATTTTCCAAACCTGTCTGGACACATTTCTGTCCTGCCCTAGGTAGATCCTCTTTTGGTGTTGGACTCTGATGTCCAGAGGTCCATTCCAACCCCTACTATTCTATGATTCTGTAACTGAGAGGTTGAAATTAATGAACTGCTACATGTGATTAGGGTTTTGGTTTGTTCCTACCATCATTAAGAAGCAGTTCCCTAATCCCAGGCAAACTGATCCTGTCTTCACACATCATGCTGTGCAAGCTAAACCTACACTCCAACCCTCAGGAGGCAGTTTGATGCTGAAAACCCAGCCCAGGCGTGTGGGAAATAGTGGTGGTGGGGAAAACCAGAAGAGAGATTTGTGACAATTGGCAATTATGTCAGTGCTGAGCTTTAAAGCACTAAAGAAATAATCACTGTGTGGTTGAACCTATTAATTAACATAAGTACTGCAGCAGGAAATATTTGGGTTTATCAGTTACAGTTCCTTTCTCACTCCATGGATCATCACTTCAGGTAGACAACTCACCCAGCGTTGGGGTTTTGCTTGCCTCCTTCCAATATCAGCCCTCTACTTAGTAAAGCCATGCTGATGGTCATCCTCATCCCAAAACCATTCTTCTTCTCATCTTCTGGCTTCATTTTTTAGAGAACACAGTCTCAAGCTGCACCAAGAGAGGTTTAGGTTGGAGGTTAGGAAGAAATTCTTCCCAGCAAGAGAGATTGGCCATTGGAATGTGCTGCCCAGGGAGGTGGTGGAGTCACCATCCCTGGAGGTGTTTAGGAAGAGACTGGGTGAGGCACTTGGTGCCATGGTTTAGTTGATGAGATGGTGTTGGGTGATAGGTTGGACTTGATGATCTCTCCAGCCTGGCTAATTCTGTATTGTGTATTTTAGTTGAAGACTGTCACTGAAGCAGGCCATAGCCTTGGCTGTCATAACTTCCTTGGCCCTACTGGAGTACTACAGACTTACTCCAGCTCAAAAAAGCTGTGGTTCATTCCTCCAGCCCAGACCTCCCCTCATACCTGGTAATGAGCTGAAAGCCTCCTACACCCCCAGGGTTCCTACTTCCATCAGATGAAGCCCTGTCATTGTCTGAGTCAGCTTCCACAGAGGGCCGTGTGTTTGCCTTGTTCTGAGCGCATCCTTTTCTTGCCTACCTCTGCAAACGTTCCCAGCCAAAGCTGGTGACTTCTTGCCACAGGCAGCTGAGTCCAGACATTCCCTCTCTTTACCATGAAGAGCCATTTGTTCATCTGAGCATTTTGCTTAGCCTCCGAGACCTCATTACCACATCCAGCTGATTAATTGTGCTGTACCCATAGGAATTGTGCCAACAGGCACAGTGCTTAGGAACCTAAAAAGAAACTAAAATTAAAAGTCGGGGTGGGTTGGGTTGTTTTGTGTTAAAACTCACAGCTGAGAGAGCAATGCAGTGTGAGGGAACTCGTTGTTCATCAAGTGAGATAAATGCAGACAAAGGATGGAAGGAACTAGGTGATAATTTATTTATAGATCTCTGCAGAAACACTGAAGTTAGCAAATGCACCATCTGTTAAATAACTGCACTATTCCTCAGTGCATATTAGCAGCCTAAATGTGTGCCAAACACCTGATCTTAGCAATCCTGTTTGATGTTCTTCTCGACAAGGAACATTTCTGCTTTACTAGGTTGTGTCATGGTATGGTATAAAGCTATGTGAGGTGAGGTTTCAGGGAGGTCGTCCTCCCCTTCGGTCCTAGTGAGGCCATATCTGGATCCATACTGGATCCAATTCTGGATTTCCCGGTTGAAAAGAGGCAGGGAACTACTGGAGAGAGTCCAGAGCAGGCTACAAAGGTGTTGAGGGGACCAGAGCAGCTCTTGGATGAGCAGGGGGTGTATAGCCTGGAGAAGAGAAGGCTGAGAGGGGATCTTCTCAGTGCTGATCAATAGTTACAGGGTGCAGGGCAAAAACGTGGGGACAGACACTTCTCAGTGGTGCCCAGCAACAGGACAAGAGGCAGCAGGCACAAACTGGAACCCAGAAGGTTCCACCTGAATGTGAGGAGAAAATTCTTTGGTGTGAGTGTGCTGGAGCCCTGGAGCAGGCTGCCTAGAGAGGTTGTGGAGTCTCCTTGTGTGGGGAGATTCCAAACTCACCTGGACATTGTGATCCTGGGCAATCTGTTGTGAGTAACTCTGCTTTAGCAGAGGGGGTGGACTGGGTGATCTCCAGAGTTCCCTTCCAGCCCTCAGCACTCTGGGATTCTGTGAAGAGTGACTGGGAGAAGACCAGCTGGGCTCTGCTGGGGTGCATGCCAGCTTGGGCCATGGAGAAGTGGTTTGGAGAAGCGGTCAGACTTTCAGGATGACAAGAGCAAAGTAGAATAAGTGCATTTATATTCATCTGCAGCTTATTTTTGATGCATAGCTAACACATTTTAGATTGCAATTAATCACTGAAAACACAGCCAGCCTCACAGGGGAGGACAGGGATGCACAAATCTTTTGGGCAAAGGGACTGTTTCCAGCAAAAGAAAAAGAATCATGACTTCTGCTGGTCCACCTCTTCCCTCTCTATCACCCTGGGCTACATAACACAGCCAGGCAATTTTATAACCCATTACTGAATCCCATCTGAATGAGGTGTCATAATGCATCACAGGAGATGCTGCCTGCCTGGAGAAAGGGTCCAATAAAGATGACAACAGAAGTAAGACTGCCTCCCCTAATGAGTTATTTTTCACTTAGTTTTTCTTTGTTTTGCTCTTTCAGATGTTTGGGTTTGTGGTGTTTTGGGGGTTTGTTAATATGCAATGATTCTTTGTTACAGACAGAGGCACTGAATAAACTCCTTCTGTCCATTTATCTCTCAAAATCAACATCAGATAGGGAAAAAAGAGAACTCTTTTAGTTAGGCTTACTAAATCGGGGGGGGGAATGAGAGATCTAAAAGATGCCAAGTGATGCAGATGTTAGTGAAGCACCTGAATGGACACTCTAAAGAAAGTGTCTACCCCTGGAGCTATTTAAAAATGGGTTAACTAAGTAACTTCTGACAGACACAGCATGCTTGAACCTGTCGTGGGCCAGAGGACTGTGTCTAGTTCTGGGCCTCTCAGTTTAGGAAAGATGTTGAGATGCTGGAAAGTGTCCAGAGAACGGCAACAAAGCTGGGGAGGGGTTTGGAGCACAGCCCTGTGAGGAGAGGCTGAGGGAGCTGGGGTTGCTTAGCCTGGAGAAGAAGAGGCTCAGAGGAGACCTTGTTGACATCTACAACTACCTGAAAGGAGGTGGTAGCCACGTGGGGGTTGGTCTCTTCTCCCAGACAACCTGTGGCAGAACAAGAGGAAACAGTCTCAAGCTGCACCAGGGGAGGTTTAGGTTGGATGTTAGGAAGAAATTCTTCCCAGAAAGACAGACTGGCCATTGGGATGTGCTGCCCAGGGAGGTGGTGGAGTCACCATCAGGGGATTGTCTGAGGCACTTGTTGCCATGGTTTAGTTGATTAGATGGTGTTGGGTCATGCTGGGAACTCCAAACTGGACACAGTACTCTAGGTGGGGTCTCACCAGAGCAGAGGGGCAGAATCCCCTCCCTCGTCCTACCACTCTCCCTGCTTTGCCTGCAGCCCAGCACACAGCTGCCGGAGACCATTGCTGGTTCATGGGGAGTTTGTCATGAAATGCCCCCAAGTGCTTCTCCTCCAGACTGCTCTCCAGCCACTCTTTGCCCAGAGAGGTGCACTTGGCATTGTTGAACTTCATGAGATTGGCTTTGGCCCACCCCCTAATCCTACCCAAGCCTCTGGATGGCATCTGTTCCCCTCAGTGTGTAAACCAGACTCTAGAGCACAACATAATCCACAAACCTGCTGAGGATGCCTCAGTCTCACTGTCCATGTTGTCAACAAAGATGTTTTCACAGCGCTGGTCCCAGTGCTGAACACACAGCCTCGGGCCAGCCAACCCAAGCAAATGCTCGTCTACTGTCTTGACAGCTGTCTCAGGGGCCACTTTTTCATTCAAATACCTTCTTCCTTCTCAGAAGATACTTAACCCACAAGAAAGAAAAACAACAACAGCAACAACAAAGCTGGTAGATGTTCTGAGAGTGACTTTCCAAACAAGTTAATAAAGAATTCCACACTTAAAGACTGAACCAGGAAGCAACTTTTAAGTATGACTCCAAACTCTAGTCAGCCATACTGCAACCATCCGCTATCGTTACTTCCAATTAATACTACAGGATGGAATGAAACAAAATACATTCTGCCTTTTTCAGCCTTCCTTCTTCTTTTTTCCCCCTTTTTTGGTCCTTTCAGACTAGCCAGACTGCAAGGCAGAGGTCTAGCCAGCAGGCAATTAAAGGAGCATCAGAGTTTCAAACACTTTCTCAGTGTATCGACAGGCACCATCTATTGTGGCTATGACAGCACGAGGAGGTGCTACAGCTGCCTAATTCAATTCAGTCACCTCTGAGTAGACAATGTCTTCATAGGAGGCCAATATACAGGAGATGAAGAGGAGGAAAGAAAAATTAACTGTGTAAAGTTCAGCTGAGGGGGAGAAAATTGATGTATTGACATAAATAGCTGAGCCTGTAGAGGTGGTAATCATTATTGCTTCGACCAAGGAGAATTGTTTCTCTATTGAGCTCTGGATCAGGTAGCTGTTCAACTGATGAAAAATGGAACAATTGTTTGAAACAAGAACCTGCAGCAAGGTAAATAAAGTAAGCTTAAGGCAAGCAGTTAGCAACGTGGTGGCATAAGGAGTTTTAAGGAAAGCTGATATTTATGATACTAAAAACTGATTTTTGGACGTGTTTCAAGCCATCATTTCCCAGAGTGCTCTGAGGAAAAGGAGTAAGTCATCTTCTTAGTGGATCACAATGTAAAGAATCATATTTTAAAGTGCATCTACGTGTGTCACCTTGTAATTGAATTCTTTAAAGAGAACAAGACCGTTAGCACTTCCACGCCTCAGTGAGCTGAGAGCAGGAAAGATTGAGTGTGGTGGCACATTTGGTGAAATAAGATAAAAAGCAATAGCCATAAAAATCACCACATTGACACATCCCTAAACCACCCCAGGATTCCCTCTTCCTCCCCTTGAAAAAAGCAGTGCTGAGGTTTCTGGGAGTCAATTAAAACATATGCAGGCAAGCTCAGGACAAAACAGACTCATTAAGAGTACAATGTACTTTTATCAGCGTTTAAGCGTGCGCTCAGTGGGAGTCCTGATGATGTTTAATTATCTCTTGTAAATATGGAAAAAGCACATCTGCTTTTTATAGCTATTTAAAAAAAAAATAAAAAGAGGGAAACAACACCCAAAAATATGGGGGTGGGGGTGGGTTTTTTTTTATCCCTTACTTGTATAGATTCAGAGCCTAATTTAAGTTCCAAGCGACGGCGCTAGACAACATCCTGCTTTGATGTGACACCAGCTTTGCAATTAGGGGTTGTAAATAAAAAAACCCCTCAGAGTGTAACTGCTTTATGGATACAGATCTCATTACCTAGGGCTAGATTGCCTAGGTTGGACACAGGAAAAAAAAAATGCCTTGTCTGTTGACATACTGAGATTATATTATGCTACTGAATATATGAATAGGTGTCTGAGTTACGGGAGCGTCGCAGAGGTTGGGATGCAGGTGGGAATAAATCAAACAGATAATAACTGGCTCTTGCTTTCTCCTTCTCTCTCGAGATCTTGAAAACTTTGAAACAAAACCAAGAAGCACAGTGTCAGTCAGAGAAGGCCAAGGAGTGGTTCTTCTCTGTGGTCCTCCGCCACACCATGGAGGTAGGTTGAATAGCTCGACATTGCGAAGCCTGAGCATCAGCTGCTAGAGCTGAGGAGAAGCAGCCTATGCAGCTTCCTGCTTGATTGCCACCACCATTTGTTAGTGCATGCTGTCTATTGGTTTGGATTTCATTTCTTTAAAAGACACCAGGGCTTCACACTACTTCATAGAATCATAGAACTGTCAGGGTTGGAAGGGACCTCAAGGATGATCCAGTTCAAACCCCCCCTGCCATGGTCAGAGACACCTCACACTAGATCAGGTTGCTCACAGCCACATCCAGTCTGGCTGCAAAAACCTCCAGGCATGAGGCTTCCACCACCTCCCTGGGCAACCTGTGCCAGTGTCTCTCCATGCTCATAGTGAAGAATTTCTTCCTGACTTCTAATCTAAATCTCCCCTCCTCCAGCTTGGATCCATTCCCCCCAGTCCTGTCACTACCTGCCAGCCTAAAAAGTCCCTCATCAGCTTTCCTGTTCCCTCCCTTAGCATACTGGAAGGCCACAATAAGGAAATTTGGGAGGCCTTCTATTATTCTTTGGCTGCTTGAGGGACTAGAACGTGTCATCCTGCCACATGACATAAATACTTAGCTCCTTTGCCCTTATGGAATGGCAGAAGAGCACCATGAGAAACTCTACATCAAAACCACTTCAGCTTTAACTAGAATATTCATTAATTCAGTGCTTGCTACTTCAATGCCATAATTTGAATCCTGCATTTCACACATCAGTCATGAAAATTTGTCTTCTGTTCTTGAATATCTCATTCTCCCCTTACTGATAATCATAAAAGTCATAGAAAAGCTTAGATTGGAAGGGACTTCTGGAGAGCTAAACTCTCTGATCAAAAGTCTGATTAGACCACACTGACAGACGACTTCCAGTGCTTCAGGTAGAGAATGAAAAGGAGGGATTTGGGGGGATTGATTTGAGGGTCACTTGCATCTACTGCTCCTTAACCATTAGGCTGGGTTTGATGTCTCCTTTCTGCATGAGGGAATGTGCAAGGAACCAGTAGTGCACTGAGCATGATGTCTCAGACTTTTTATTCAAGCATGAGGAGCAATTTTCCTTCTCCCCCCTTTTATAGGTGTGTTGCTACCTCCCACATCAGCATTTACAGCATCATTCATGCTGTACATACAGCATGTATGTACACTGCTGTCATTTGTTATTAACACTTTTTGTACCTACTGGAAGTGAGAACTTCTTGAGGAATTCTTCTTTCAGATTTATGGTTTTTTCCCCTCCAATATTAACTCCTGCAAGTTCTGAGCCATAAACAAGTCTTCAAGGATGTTAGAATCCTGCTTAAAACTGCTTCAGACCTTTTGGAATCTGAAGCTCTATGGCTTCCTAATGTGATTAGCTGAAAGTGATTGGAAACTTTATCCTGGAAATGCAAATATAATTAAGAAAGAGGAAATATCAATAGCATAATAACCAAATTGTCCTGTTCTGGACTGGAAGGATCAGCAAATCTTCATGGAATCATAGAATCAATAAGGTTGGAAAAGACCTCAGAGATCAGGTCCAACCTGTCACCCAACACCTCATGACTCACTAAGCCAAATCTTGGATGACTTATGTCCACACGCTTACATGAACATACCCTGCTCTCAGCAATGCTTCCTCAATCCTTCTTAAAGGAACAGAGCTATAAAACAGATTCCCATGAGGAGGTAGTGATCTGTAAAGAGGATGCAGTATATCAGAGATGTAGAGAAACCCATCAATCAATTTAAAACCCTCAAGTCTTGAATGGAGAGGAAATGTCAGTTCACTTTGTGTTTACCGCCATATGAAAGCAGTATGTAATCAAGGAGATGAAGTAAAACCTGATCCTTAAGGGCAGGAAATGCTGGAAAGAGCTCCTGAAAGGTATCAGTGGGGCAGAGAGAAAGACAGCACATCCATCCTGGAGTCACTAAGCTATATATTTCCCTCTTGCTGTAAGGTTAAAATCACAATTGACAAATAGGAGTGAGCAGAAGAAAGCATTCAGAGGAAATAAATAGTTAAGCAGTGAGCTCACCCCGGATTAATTGAACTGACAAAACAGTAGCCATGAACAAAGCCTTTGCCACAGTGTTTCTTCAGCTGGAGGTGTGAGCTGTTGACCAAGAGGCCTGAAAAATACATGATCTGAAATAAGAAGCCTCGAGAGACCAGAACCAGCTTCTTTTGTCATCCACACGCCCGGTATTTATGATCCAAAATTACATGCCATGGGGATGAAGTGCACAGGCTGAGCTATGATAAGATGTGGACCAACTCAGGATGCTTAGGAAGTTGTTTTTATTGGAGAAAAAAAAAAGGATTGTAGTTTTAGTTCTTTTTAATTGAAACTTCTGCCTGTGACTTGCAGCACCAACAGGAGAAAGGATTACTTGCATTTCATGGGCCTTCCATAACAAGTGTTCTGTGCTTTCAATGTGATAGGAATTGGATATCAAGGAATTTGGAAGATAAACCACTAGGGAGAGAGCTACCAGGCCTATAATATTGACTTCAAGGCAATACAAGCAGTATAACTTGTCCTAGACATAAGGAAATATAATAGCTCTTAGGCTCTCCTATCTAACTTAGCAGGTACAGCCCATAACCAAAGCAGACTTTTTGCTAGCAGGAACACTTAGAGAACTCTCTGGGTGGAAAAGACTAACCGTGCTCTTGGAAAGAGATTATCTATGTCATGGAAAAGACACCCAAGGGAGCCAGATGGATCCAGATACTTCTCCCTATAGACCAGCTGCTTGCTTCCCAGGGATGAGTCACTTCAGACCTGGCCCTATCCATGCATCACAGAGAGGGAAAAGGAACATGGTTCTGATGCTTATTGGCTTTGTTTTCCATTGCCTTGAAGGAAAATGCAAGACATCTGTACAGCAGTCATTCAAAGCAATCATCATCAATATAGTTATTTTGGGATAGGCAAAGCCTTCTGCCTTCTTGCTAACCTAGAAAGCCTCTACCAACAGACAGAAAAACAAGAATTTAAGAAAACAAATGAATATTTATTAATTGAGGTTTTTTTCCCATACAATATCGAGTAGGAATAGTTTAACTAGCTCCAAAATGTTCCTACATTCTATGGTATCTCAGAAGGGTGTCAGGAGAAATGTTTCACTTCTTTCTAATGCACACTTCGGAGACCGACACATTGCAGAGCTTACCTAAGTCTGTATCACAAACAGCCTGAAGTTCAACTTTCTGCTAGGTTCACAGGAAAGCAATCTCTGCAGTTATCATTAGCCCACTCAGCTGTTCCCTATATGCTTTAAACATTCTCCACATCCCCAAACACTTCACAGAACAGCAAAGCTTGGAAGAGACCTCTGAGAATCACCCAGTCCAAAGCCCCAGCTGAAGCAGGGTCACACAGAGCAGGTTACCCAGGATCACAATGTCCAGGAAGGTCTGGCATCTCAGGACACTCCACAGCTTCTCTGGGTAGCCTGGCCCAGTGAAATATTTAAACCTTAACTTTAAACAGTGTTTCTTTATATAGTAGACAAAAAAAACCCCACCTGTGCTGCTCCTTTATATTTTTCCCACACACACTTAACTGGGACTGCACCTCTAACCCTTTTTTTTTTTTTTTTATACAAGAGAAACAACTTTTTCACTTGAATAGGGAATGGCAAATACACCAGGCAACGTGACAAAACCCAAGAAGAAGTTCAGAAGTGTTGCTCCAACAGCTTTCACATCAGCTTTAAACCTTAAACCAGCTCCAACAGAACAAAGTCCTCGCAGACTCTCGTTAGAGCTCCACTGATAAAAATAACCACCAACAAAAACCCACACGACGTTGCAACGAACAAAGAGGGCTTTTAGCAACGATCAAACACAACAATGAAAGGGAAGAGCCCACCTCTTAAAAGCGTTTCTCATATTTTTCAATCAAGCAAGACATTAACAATTTGCTACAACTAATGACCAACAAACCACAGCCTGCAATTAGCTTTTGAAAGCAGGAGCAAACCTACCCCAGGTTACCTGACCCGACCCAAACTCTTTTCTTCCTCACCCAGCCCCTCCTTGTCTATTTATGCACCAGCCTCTGCTGCTGTTATTTATGAGGCTCATTAACACACCTTATAAAGTTCACCCTGTGACTTTCCTCTGCTTGTTAGTGAGGCTGAGGGATGCAGGGGTGAGAAAGTACGCTCTACTTCTCTCTCTGAGCTGTGTGCTCTCTCAAGCTTCGGTTCTTTAGGTCAGCTGTTTGTTGGGGGTATTTTCCCCTCCCCGATCAACATGCACGATTATTTTATTATCACAAAATGATGCTTTATAACAAGCTCCAAGGTAAAGGGAGCCATGTAGGAAGGCTCTGTTTCTCTAGTTACATATGAACTTGACCTGACCACGATGATGTTACTGCCTAAATAGTAATACATGGCTCAAGACTCAGGGGTAGGCTGTTGCTCATTTAATTTTGCAGAAGCAAAGCCTGATACAAAGCCAGACTCCTTCAAGCTGGCTCCCTGCAGAGCTTTAAGGAAGTTGCTAATCTTGTTAGGAGCAGCAGGATCACTTGTGCTGTTGCATCTCATGTGCATAGAAGCTGCCAGGGTTTGAAGCTGGGATGCTGAGTCTGTAGACATTCTCTGTGCTGGCATTAGTACACCAAGGCTGTATCACAGAAACAAAGCACTCTGAAGGAATTAGGAGTCCTGTGGACCTGCTTACTGCAGCAGTATCCTAAATCCTCAGCAGAAGGGTGGAGAGAGAGTTGTGCAGTGGAAAGCAGGGCAGAGGAAACTGGATGTGGAAAAGATGGGCTGAGACTAGAAGTGCTGCCTTTCATGTAAAAGGGTCTTTGGCTTCTGCTGCCTCAGGTTGTTTCTACATTTCATGTTAAATAGTCTGCTTGACAAAATGCACAATCTTAAAGTGAAGGTTTGAAGTGTGTCTTCTTCTGTAAAGCTGAGTGTCTTAGTCGTGGGTTTAACATCCCTTTCTCTCTCTGCTCCTATTTCTCAAGGCTCCTATGAATCTTTAATTCTTTCCTGCCATCTCTGGCAGGAGGGGGGGAAGTCTCTTCCCTGAGACCAGCCTGTAGCTGTTCTCTTGCAGAACGAGAAATATTGATTTGAATTTGCTTGGGCTGAGGGAAGCACTGCAATATTCTATTCCCTAGACCAGTATATCAGCAGTGATTATCAGCTGCTCTTCTTCCCTCTCAGCTGTGCTCTGAAAGAAAGAGCTCAGGGCTGACAGGCACAGCCAATGTTCTCCTGCTTGGCCAAGCTCAGGACTTGCCCACTAGGCAGTGCTTGGCTGGAAGGTGTGATGGAATTCACCTAATTTGGGGGGGGGCTCTGGGATGAGAAAGGAGATTGACATCAAGGAGACTGACACCAAGTAGTCACCTGCCTTGGATAAAAATTAAAACCCAAACACCCAAACCAACCCAAGCACACCCCAGAGCTACTAAAAGAAGCAGTTTATGCTCTGGCACATGCATAATAAAGTTGACATTAACAACCCTTCCACTGACGTGTAGCCTCTCTGAAGTTTTGTGCTCTCCCAGGCATCTTCTCATGGACACAGTAACACCATTGAGGTCGTTATTTTGAGTGTAAATACCATTTTCCAGTGTTCAGTGCTCAAATAGGTTAATGCAGGCTGAGGCTACTCATCTACACATGTGAAAAGGAGCAGTAGTGTGATATGGATTATGCCACAGTTAGAATTAAAACCAACCAAACAAACAAAAGAAGCCCAAACCAAATTAATTACCTGAAGGTGATAAGTAGTGAGAAAGCTTGTCTTAGAAAACAGCTTGGCACAGAGCTGATAAATTCAAAACATCAAGGGGACAAATTAAATGAATAATGCTTTACTACTAGCTTTTGTCAAGTAAAGCTTTAAACTTTTATCCTGAATTCTTTGTTATTATAGAATCTTTTTGGTTGGAGAAGACCTTTAGGATCAGGCCCAACCATTATCTAACTACCAAGGCTGCTGCTAAATTATGTCCCTGGGCACCGCATCTCTGCACCATTATTTGTAGGTCCAGAGAGGAGAGGGATTCTCTGTGCTGTAAAGCTTCATGAGGTTAGATATTCTTTTTGTTTGTAATCCAGGCATAGATCACAGTTTTTCTTTAATTTGTCTTTGGAACAAGCTCAGCTTCTACTGCAAGCTATATTTTTATGGATAAAAAGTTCAGGAAGGAGGTTGACTTGCTGGAGTGTGTCCAGAGAAGGGCAAAAAAGTTGGTGAGGGGCTTGGAACACAGCCCTGTGAGGAGAGGCTGGGGTTGCTTAGCCTGGAGAAGAGGAGGCTCAGGGGAGACCTTATTGCTGTCTACAACGACCTGAAGGGAGGTTGCAGCCAGGTGGGGTTTGGTCTCTTCTCCCGGGCAACCAGCACCAGAACAAGAGGACACAGTCTCAAGCTGTGCCAGGGGAGGTTTAGGCTGGGGGTTAGGAGGAAGTTCTACACAGAGAGAGTGATTGTCCATTGGGATGTGCTGCCCAGGGAGGTGGTGGAGTCTCCATCATTGGAGGTGTTCAGGAGGAGACTTGATAGGGTGCTTGGTGCCATGGTCTAGTTTGATTAGGTGATGTTGGATGATAGGTTGGACACGATGATCTTGAAGGTCTCTTCCAACCTGATCTGGTCTATTCTATTCTATTCTATTCTATTCTATTCTATTCTATTCTATTCTATTCTATTCTATAAAAGGCTCAAAATCCAGGTTGAGTTATTAGATGGTGTTGGGTGATAGGTTGGACTTGATGATCTCAAAGGTTTCATCCAACCTGGTCTATTCTTCTATTCTATTCTATTCTATTCTATTCTATTCTATTCTATTCTATTCTATTCTATTCTATTCTATTCTATTCTATTCTAAAAAAGGCTCAAAATCCAGGACCAAATTCTGCTTGTTTGTCTGTATCTAAAGCACCCCTGAGTCAAGACTCACCCAAGATTGCTCCAATTTGCTCCTTGCCAGACAGAATGGCTCAATGAACAATGAATGGCTCAGAATGGTCAATGAACATCTCAGAAGGGCTCCCTTCCCCAGCCTCCAATCTCCTTATGCCCCACTAGGTAGTGTAACCTGGCATTTATTTTTCTAACCCATCCCATTAACTCCAGTGAAAACAGCAATAGGAAAATGGGGCTAATTCATCTGGTACATGGGGAAAAAAAATCTCTATTCCTTTGCTTCTGGTATGTTGATTCATCTTCAACATCACATGAAAAGTGGCTACTCCAGAGGGAAGGTTACAGCCAAAGAAGACTATGCACAAAGGAAAATAAAAAGAAAGAAATGGAGGGGAAAAAGCCCACAGAACTCTTTGGTGTAGATAACTTTGTGCAAGACCTTTAATGCTCAAGCCTTTTCATAGCAGGCTGTGAAATTCAACCACTCTGAGGCTTTCAAGGGTATGCTGAAATCTGATCTCAACCCCTGTTTGTGTCAGAAATCCTGTAGTTAAATGGGAAGTTTAATATATATATATATATAAACTAAAAAAATAATTGTCACTTTATATTTGTTCTTTCATAAAATAGCTGCCAGCAGCCATTTTCAGATTCATTTCAGCTGCACTTCAGCAGCAGGTTGCTGTCTTTACAATCTCCCTTCTATGCCTTTACTACCTTTGCCAGGCTCATCCCAGCTGGCCATAACCCTACAAGTGATGTCTTGGGCCTTTTGCTGCTTTGTTTTGCTAGTTCATCAGCTTTGCTACCCATCTGATTTACTCTAAGAGACCCAAAATGGGAATATCTAAGTGTTGATCTGTATATCAGGTGTTGATCTCTTAGAAGGTAGAAGGGCTCTGCAGAGGGACCTTGACAGGCTGGACAGATGGGCAGAGGCCAAGGGCAGGAGACTGAACACATCCAAGTGCCAGGTTCTACACATTGGCCTCAGCAACCCCATGCAGTGCTACAGGCTGGGGTCAGAGTGGCTGAGAGCAGCCAGGCAGAGAGGGACCTGGGGGTGCTGGTTGATGGGAGGCTGAATGTGAGCCAGCAGTGTGCCCAGGTGGCCAAGAAGGCCAATGGCATCCTGGCCTGTATCAGGAACAGTGTGGCCAGCAGGAGCAGGGAGGTCATTCTGCCCTGTACTCAGCACTGGTTAGGCTGAGTACATCTTGAGTCCTGTGTCCAGTTCTGGACCCCTCAGTTCAGGAAAGATGTTGAGCTGCTGGAAGGTGTCCAGAGAAGGGCAACAAAGCTGGGGAGGGGTGTGGAGCACAAACCCTAGGAGGAGAGGCTGAGGGAGCTGGGGTTGCTTAGCCTGGAGAAGAGGAGTCTCAGGGGACACCTGAGGGAGGTTGTAGACAGGCAGGGGCTGGTATCTTCTCCCAGGCAACCAGCACCAGAACAAGAGGACACAGTCTCAAGCTGTGCCAGGGGAGGTTTAGGCTGGGGGTTAGGAAGAAATTCTTCATAGAGAGAGTGATTGCCATTGGAATGTGCTGCCTGGGCAGGTGGTGGAGTCACCATCACTGGAGGTGTTTAGGAGGTGACTGGATGAGGCACTTGGTGCCATGGTTTAGTTGATTAGATGGTGTTGGATGGTGGCTTGGACGCGATAATCTTGAAGGTCTCTTCCAACCTGGTTTATTCTTCTTTCTTTTTCTTTTCTTTTCTTTTCTTTTCTTTTCTTTTCTTTTCTTTTCTTTTCTTTTCTTTTCTTTTCTTTTCTTTTCTTTTCTTTTCTTTTCTTTTCTTTTCTTTTCTTTTCTTTTCTTTTCTTTTCTTTTCTTTTCTTTTCTTTTCTAGCTTTTTCTATAACACAACATTAGATTTTCTAACCTACTGCACCTGTTAGGTGCACCTAACTTTCTAGGTGCTCTACCTTAGAAGAAGGGGAAAGAAAAAAAGAAAGAAGTTTGGTTTCCCCAGTTTGGTTCCTTTCTCTTAGGATTTCATCCAAATCCCATTGAAGTCAATTAAAATGAAAGGTTCTACAGAGTGTAGTGGAGCTGAAGCAGGCTCTAGGCAAGTACAGCCTGCAGATGGGTGATGCTGAACCTGGAGTTAGATGAGTAGGAGTGTTTATATCCCTTCTACTGAGGGGGGGAAAGGATTTAAACATGCAAAGGAGGGGCCTGAACATGCTCCCAGTTAATGGGAAAATTCATCAGGAGGCCCTAAGGCAATGGTGGAATACAGACAGAGAGTGAGTAACAGAAACTTCAGAAGATTAAGTCAACTGGAACCCCCTGAGAGCTGAAATCAGGACAGACAAGGACTGACTTTCTTTTACTGCTTAATTAATTCAGAGACTGACCTCATGAAGAATGTCTGTGTTGCATAAAGTTAGTTTTAATAGAGTTTTATTAGAATTTGCATACTGTATCCTACACTAAATTAAACTGCATCCCCAGGCCTTGCAGCAGGAATCTGGGGTTTTTGATTGCAAGCCATAAGATGCTTTAAAGGAATCCATTTGGTGTTTATTTGGTATGGAGATGCCACGTTAGAGTGGATTGGTGCTTTTTTCCAGCCCTGTAATTGCCAGCACCAGGACTTCACTTTATCAAGGGAACCTCCAAACTCCTTTTTCCTGTTGTCTTGCATTTGAAATTCCCTCCTGTTTCTCATTAGCTACACTGTCATGGAAATCAGCTCTCAGGTTCAACCATGTGGAGCAGTTTTGTGGCACATAAGCCCTTAAGTGCCTGTGGGTAGCTCTATGTGAGGAGGAAAGCAAAGTTCCCATCTATCACAAAGAAGGGATATCAGGGCACAGCCCCTCAGGGGTTCTCATGAAAACTGAGGAAACTGCAGACCCAAGGCATTTCTTCCACAGGAATCTCAAGTCTACAAGATGAAGTTTAACTGAGTGTAGATTATTTACCCCAAAAATCCCCAGAGCTGTATTTACAGTCCCTAACTCACAGGCTACAGAACATCAGATAATGAATTCAGACCAAGGTGTTCCCCACCCCAAGCGCTGTGGCTTGTTTGTCTAGCCAGGCTACAGTCATCAGACTTGATGCCTTACATTGGCTCTGTGTAATAAATCCCTGGAAGACACATCAGGTCATAGAATCATGGAATGGTCCAGGTTGGAAGGGACCTTAGAGACCATCTACTTAAACCTTCCTGCCATGGGAGGGATGTCTCTCAACTAGACTCAGCTGCTCAAGGCCTCGTCCAACCCAGCCTTGAACACCCCCAGGGAGGAGGCATTCACAGCCTCCCTGGGCAGCCTATTCCAGAGTCTCTCCACCCTCCTACTGAAGAATTTCTTCCTAAGATCCACTCTAACACTGCTCTCCCACAGCTTAAAACCATTCCCTCTTATCCTGTCTCTAGACACCCTTATGTAAAGCCCTTCTGCAGCCTTCCTGTAGGATCCCTTCAGGTACTGGAAGGCAGCTCTAAGGTCCCCATGGAGTCTTCTCTTCTTTAGGCTGAACAACCTCCCTCAGCCTATCCTCACAGCAGAAGTGTTCCAGGAGGTCATGGTTGCATCACTTACATCTAGCTATAGGCTGATCTTCCCAAAAGGACAAACCCAGCCATCTTCAGGGTGGTTTTCTTTTTCCCCTATGTAAATATTTGCTTTATTCAGGTACCTAAAAGCACATGGACATGTCAATGTGCAAACACAGTGCTTTTCTCTTGTGTGTATGCAGGTGCATGTGTGCACACATGTGTTTTATCACATTATTGGATCTGGAGATGCTGGAAGGTGTCCAGAGAAGGACCATGAGGATGGTTAGATTGCTGCAGCTCCTCTCCTATGAGGACAGAGTGAAGGAGTTGGGGATATTCAGTCTGGAGAAGAGAAGGCTCCAAGGAGACCTAATTGTGGCCTTCCAGTATCTGAAGGGGGCTACAAGAAAGCTGGGGAGGGACTTTGGAGGGTGTCAGGGAGTGATAGGACTCGGGGGGAATGGAAAAAAACCTAGAAATGGGTAGATTCAGGTTGGATGTGAGGAGGAAGTTGTTCCCCATGAGGGTGGTGAGAGCCTGGCACAGGTTGCCCAGGGAGGTGGAAGCCTCATGCCTGGAGGTGTTTGCAGCCAGGCTGGCTGTGGCTGTGAGCAACCTGCTGCAGTGTGAGGTGTCCCTGGCCATGGCAGGGGGGTTGGAACTGGCTGGTCCTTGAGGTCCCTTCCAATCCTAACAATTCTGTGATTATTTCTGTAATTGTTGCACCTTCCAGTTTTGCTGCAGGCCAGGAGGGAAAAAAAAAAAGAGTCTGTCATTAAACTGCAGCAAAGCAGAGCTTATTGCAGGATTTAGCCAAGTACAGCAAGTGTCATTGATTGCTCCCTGGAGATGCATCACTTCTAATGAGAGTCCTAAAATGTTAGAAGATGATAACATAAAACTCCACAAAACTACTGGAGTTTGCAGACTTATTACCATACTGTCTCCATGTTGGAGCTGAGGTGGGGAGGGGGGAAAGAAACATAAATAATCCTTTTCAAATGGGCTTGTTGATGGGGGAAATGTGTAAAAATGAAGCTGTTGGCAGAACACTGTTAGCTTATGAATTATACATTTAATTAAGGAAAGCTAAACTGGTAGATTTTGAAAGTTCTGATTTACTGTGCCTTATTAAAGACAGGATTTCAGCTCTGCTCTGGCTGTTGGGTGATGGCAGGGATGTGGAGCAGCCACAGCATGGGGCTGGTGGGACACCGTGGGTGAACTCGTGTCTGCAGCATGCTGGGTTGTAAACACTGAACCCTCTTGCTGTGCTGCTCCTGACTCTGTGACAAGGCTTGGTCTAAAAGGCCTTCAGAGGAGCAAGGCTCTGGGATGATCAGCTGGTTTTGGAGGTGTGTGGCTCCAGGGTGGGCTAGTGGAATAAATTAGTCTTAAATTGGGTTATAAATAAACATTCATAGAGTATCATGAGTTGGAGGGAACCTTTAAGGGTCATCTAGTCCAACCCCCCTGCAGTCAGCAGGGACATCTGCTACTACAAGCAGGTTGGTGAAAGCCCTAAACAACCTGATCTGGAATGGTTTCAGGGATGGGGGCTGTACCACCTCTCTGGGCAACCTGGGCCAGTGTCTCACCACTCTCACAGTAGATGAATTTCTTCCACCTAGTCTAAATATCCCTCTTTTATTTTAAACCCATCACTCCTTGCCCTATCACAAAAAGCCCTTCTCAAAAGTCTGTCCTCAGCTTTCTGATCAGCCCCTTCAAGTACTGAAGACCATAAGAAGGTCTTCCTGGAGCCTTCTATTCTCCAGGCTTGACAACCCCAACACTCTCAGCCTGTCTTCATAACAGAGGTGTCTCAGCTTCCCCCCCCATTGTTGTAGCCTCCTCTGGTCCTGCTCTAAAGGGTCTGTGTCTATCCTATGCTGAAGAGTCCAGATCTGGCCCCTGTACTGCAGGGGAGCAGAGGGCAGAATCCCCTTGTCCACCTGCTGCCCCTGTTGCTGGGCATCATGCCTAGACACAACTGACCCTGGGCTGTGAGTGCATGGTGCTGGCTAATGCCCAGCTTTTCATCCACCAGCACCCCCAAGTCCTTCTCTGCAGGGCTGCTCTCTACCCATTCATCCCCTAGCTTGGATCGACAGTGGGAGTAGCCCCAGACTAGTTTCAGGACCTTGCACTCAGGCTTGTTAAATCTCAAGAGCCTCATCCTTCAGGTATGCATTGTGAAGCCCTCAATGGAAATAAAAGAGAGAGGCAGAAGAGAGTTAGGAAGTTAGAACAGGACAAGCACAGAACAGATGCAAGTCTGGAAGAAGAGAAGGGTCAAATGTGCAGCAGAATAGGACATTATGTACCCTCCAAAATATTTGCATGCAGGTCAGCTCCCCTTGGTTGTAAGAATGTGATGATCAAGATTTATGTGGCTGGTTTCTGTTTTCCATGCTCAGAGTGAAGAAAGGAGCTGTAGCACTGTGACCAGCAATTGGCTCTCTGGATGTTCAAAGCATTATGAACAGAAGTTATTTACCAAAGCAGCTTTCTCACAGCGCTGTGACACTGCCATATCTACTTAAAAATAACTTGAGCAGGGAAATGAAAGGCAGCAGGGGACAGAAACTTTTATGACCTTCTGAAGTGGCTGAGAATGAGTTTAAAACTAAAGCAATGCTTACCTTGCCTTTGCTAATTTGTGCTTCCCCAGCGGTTTGCCCTTTAAGTGACTCGTTCTTTCAACTGGCAATATTGCACTTCAGCACTGTCAGGAAGGGGGTTACACCATAAAGGATGCAGAATGGACAGGCTGGACAGATGGGCAGAGTCCAACATGATGTCATTTCACAAGTCCAAGTGTTGGGTGTTGCACTTTGGCCAAAACAACCCCCATGCAGTGCTACAGGCTGGGGGCAGAGTGGCTGGAGAGCAGCCAGGCAGAAAGGGACCTGGGGGTACCGCTTGATAGCAACTGAACATGAGCCAGCAGTGTGCCCAGGTGGCCAAAAAGGCCAATGGCATCCTGGCCTGTATCAGAAATAGTGTGGCCAGCAGGAGCAGGGAAGTCATTGTGCCCCTGTACTCAGCACTGGTTAGGTCACGCCTTGAGTCCTGTGTCCAGTACTGGGCTCCTCAATTCAAGAAGGACATTGAGACACTTGAACGTGCCCCAGAGAAGGGCAATGAGGATGGGAAGAGGCCTCGAGCACAAGGCCTACGAGGAGAGGCTGAGGGAGCTGGGGTTGTTTAGCCTGGAGAAGAGGAGGCTCAGGGGAGACCTTATTGCTGTCTACTACTCCCTGAAGGGAGGTTGTAGCCAGGTGGGGCTTGGTCTCTTCTCCCAGACAACCAGCACAAGAACAAGGGGACACAGTCTCAAGCTGTGCCAGGGGAGGTTTAGGCTGGAGGTGAGGAGAAAGTTCTCCCCAGAAAGAGGAATTGGCCATTGGGATGTGCTGCCCAGGGAGGTGGTGGAGTCACCATCCCTGGAGGTGTTCAAGAGGGAATTGGATGTGGCACTTGAAGCCATGGTTTACTTAGTCATGAGGTGTTGGGCGATAGGTTGGAGTTGATGATCTCTGAGGTCTTTTCCAACCTCATTGATTCTATGATTCTGTGATGTGTGTCTGGTGTTCTCTAGGCTTGTCCTACCTGTGGATCTTCAACAACAGCACCTTGCACGTTCAGGAGGACAGCCGCCGCTTTGTCTCGCAGGAGACAGGGAACCTGTACATTGCCAAAGTAGAGCCATCCGATGTGGGCAACTACACCTGCGTGGTCACCAACCCCAAAGCAGAGCAAACTGTCTGGGGCCCACCAACTCCCCTCACTCTCCGCAGGGATGGTAAGTTACCTGGGGGAGCTTGGCTGAAAGCACGCCGCACGATGCTAACCGCTCCGCCTCCGGTGGCTGGAATTGGCCTCACGAGGTTAAAGGCTCCCAGTCAAAATGTGTGCAGTGGGACATGGCCCCACATTTTCTGCTGGGCTGAGGTGTGAGCTGTCAGGATATGGAGCAATGAGCTGAAGCAAGCCGTGCTCAATAGCATTGAAAAATGGCACGAGAATGTCAAACGGTACGGTAATAATTTTCATCTTATGGATCCCTGTGTGGAGGCTTAAATCTGGCAGAGCCCTCTAAATTTATAATGTAGGTAGAGCTCAAACATCAAATCCAGAGAGCTGCTTCAAGCCTGAGTCATCGAGGTGAGGAGCTCACCCCCACATATACAAATATCTTTCTGGCAACACTTCTAATTAAATGCTCAGAGCGAGAAAAATATACCTGGGACATCTTTACCCAGAGTTTGTTTTGTAAGTTTGCTCACCTAAATTTCAATATACCTGCAGTGTTTGCCAAGCAGTGGCAGCAATCAGTAACAGAAGTTGCTCCAGAGTTATGCTCCTAGGATAAATAAAACTCCACTGTCCAGCACAGAATGATATTTCCACTGTGAAGCTGGGCTGCTTTATGACATATTGAATCGGATCACCCAAAACAAACTCACAGTTGCACAGCTCAGAAGTTAAGAATTTGGGGCTGTGAGAGTGTAAACACTTCAGGTCTTTTCTATATTTTCTTCCTTCTCATCACTCTGTTATTTTTTTGCCTCAAACTTGCTTTCTCAACCTCTTTATCATCTCTGGATCGAGTCCTGAATGAGCAGCCTCTAAGGCAACGGTGGAAATTGTGTGTGGAATATTAGCCAGATCCCTGTTTAAATATCAAGTGAGAATCAGTTAAATTTCAGTGTAGGATCTGTCCCAAGCTGATAAGAAATGATCTGCAGTTTATCAGATGTTCAGCCAGCTTTTCAAAAGCAACCATGACATCTCATTAAAGCAGGTTTTCTCAAGCCTGGAGCTCACACTTGGAGGCTTTAAAGATGTTTCCAGTGGTTTACAAGTACTTTGGACCCAGAGTTCCACGATTCTCTCTTGCACCAAGGATCGTGGGATCACTTTGATAGGAAGAAACCTTTCAGATTCAAGTCCAGCCATTAACCCAGCACTGCCAGGTCACCACTAAAACTTGTCCCTCAGCACCACATCGACACAGCAGACAGAATCTATTCAGTCACCACCAAGAAGTCACCACTCAGTGAAGTGAGCAGTGCAAAACCCATTGCTCAACAAGAGATCCGAACCCTAAATTATCTCTAAAACCTTAAGTATCTCTAAAACCACATCGACACAGCAGACAATCCATTTAGTACTCCAAGAAGCCACCACTCAGTGAAGTGACCAGTGCTAAAACCATTACTCAACAAGAGATCTGCACCTTAAATGATCTCTTAAACCTTAATTATATCTAAAGCCACATCGACACAGCAACGGTCCATTCAGTACTCCAAGAAGTCACCACTCAGTGAAGTAAGCAGTGCAAAACCCCTTGCTCAACAAGAGATCTGAACCCTAAATTATCTCTAAAACTTTAAAGCCCAAATGTAACACACTTGCAGAACTTAAAGCCAAGCCCTTCAGCTCTCAAATGCATACAACTCAGACATCTCACTAAGGCTGAATTCCCTCCCAGTAGGCTAAACCTGCTGCAGAGACATCACATTTTGCCTGCCACGAATGGAAGGTGAGGCTCTGCAATTATTAACGCCAGCCTTTCTTTTACACTGGAACTCTGCTGTGCTAGACAGGTGTGAGGCTCAAGTGGAGTGCTAGCTGTTTTGATGTTCAACAGGTGTGATGGGGGAGTACGAGCCCAAGATTGAAGTTCGCTTGCCAGAAACAACTTACGCAGCGAAGGGCTCCTCCGTCAAACTGGAATGCTTTGCCCTTGGGAAGTAAGATTTCTGCTCTTCTATTCAAATCGGGGTTCTGCACTGCTCTGCAGTGAGAAACAGAGGTTCTCTCTAATTTGCACAGTAGATTTGTTTATTTGGTTACTTGGTTTAGTTTTGTCTGCTTTGGTTTTGTTTGTTTTGTTTTGCTTTACTCTGTTTTGCTTCGCTCTGCTTTGGTTTGTTTTGCTTCATTTTGTTTTGCTTTGTTTTGTTTTGCTTCCTTTTGCCTGTTTTTTTGTTTGCCTAGAATGTGAACTTGTGCAGCTGACTTGTTCTAACCTTGCCTTGCTTTCATTGTTCCTCTGCAATGTGCTCCTAAGCAAATGAGAAAGAAAATCGGATCATGACTGAAGCTCATTTGGTTGCAGCTTGAAGGAGGGGAGGAAGGTTGGGGAAGACAGGGAAAAACCAGGCAAAGCTGTATTACAGAACCCCAGCATGGTGGGGGTTGGAAGGGACCTCTGGAGATCATTTAGTCTAACCCCACTGCTAAAGCAGGGTCACCCACAGCAGCTTGTCCAGGATCACAATGTTCAGGTGGGTTTGGAATCTCTCCAGAGAAAGAGACTCCACAACCTCTCTGGGTAGCTGCCTGGTGTTTTCCTTGTGTTCAGTTAGAACTTCCTGGATTCTATTCTACTGCCCCTTGTCCTGTCACTGGGCACCACTGAAATGAGCATGGCCCCATCCTCTTGCCACCACCCTTTAGCTCCTGATGAGAATTGAGACTATCCCCTTCTCAATCTGTTCTTCTCCAGGCTAAACAGCACCAGATCTCTCAGCCTTTCCGCATCAAAGAGATGCTCCAATGCCTTAATCACCCATTGGAGCAGTTTCCCTGTCTCTCTTGAATTGGGGAGCTCAGAACTGGACCCAGCTCACCAGATGTGGCCTCACTAGGGGGAAAAGAACCTCCCTTAGCTTGCCAACAACACTCTTTTAATGCCCCCCAGAATACCTTAAAAGCAGCTTTAACCCTGAGATGAGACCTGCTTCAGGTTGCATCTTGTTTCTGTGTGATAACAAGACTGAAGCTGAGCTTCAGAGCACATAGACTCTCTAGAACGAAGCTAAGATCGTGTGGTTCTCACACCCTCTTGTCCTCTGCTTGGGAGCCCTGGGAAGCCCCAAACATAGCCCTTTCACCTGGAAATCTCCAACTCTCTTAGCCTTGCAGTAGCTGTATTTTTCCTGGGTTGCTTGCAGTGTTGTATGCACTTCCAGAATCACAGAATCATGGAAATGTTAGGCTTGGAAGGGACCTCAAGGATCATCCAGTTCCAAATGTCCCTGCCATGGGCAGGGACTCCTCACAGTACAGCAGGTTGCTCACATCCACATCCAGCCTGGCTGCAAAAACCTCCAGGGATGAGGCTTCCACCACCTCCCTGAGCAGCCTGTGTCAGTCTCTCACCACCCTCATGGTGAAAAACTTCTTCCTAACATCCAATCTGAATCTCCCCATTTATAGTTTTGCTCCACTCCCCCTACTCCTATCACTCCCTGGCACCCTCAGAAGTTCCTCCCCAGCTTTCTTGTAGCCCCCTTCACATACTGGAAGGCCACAATTAGGTATTCTCAGAGCCTTCTCTTCTCCAGACTGAACAGCCCCAACTCCCTCAGTCTGTCTTTAGAGTAGAGCAGCTCCAGCCCTCTGCTCATCCTCGTGGCCCTTCTCTGGACACCTTCCAGCACCTCCAGATCCTTTCTGTAATAGAGGTTTCAGAACTGGACACAGTATTCCAGGTGGGGTCTCAGCAGAGCAGACTAGAGGGGGAGAATCACCTCCCTGGACCTGCTGGCTCTGCTTCTCTTGCTGCAGCCCAGGATGTGATTGGCTTTCTGGGAAGCCCCGGAGTATCCAAACAGCAAGGGCTGCTCTGCATTCAAAGAGCAGATGGTTAACTGATTAAGTGTAACCAGCCAACAAAACCTAGTCCTCCCAGTGAGCATCCACTGTGCCCTGCAAAAGCTAAAATAACCTTAGACAAAGCTAAAATAACCTTAGATTGTTGACCTCTATTCGGTTTAAGTTTCTTTTGACAATCTGTTTTAAGGCTGTAAGCTTTTAAACTGTTTAGAGCTTTTCCAGAGGTTAAAAGCCTGACTCACAGACAACACAAATTAATCAAATGTTCCTCTGGAACCTATGCTAGGAAGAAAAAGGAAAAAGAAACCCAACAACAACAAAAAAAGGCAAACAGAAAGTTAATAAGGTAGGAAATGGCCTTCCATTTTAGATTAAATTTTTATATAAACTAATCTCAGGGCTAATTTTTATTTAAAGGTGAAGAATATTCCTCCAGAGTCACAATCAAAGGTGTGTGCAATTGGTTTTAGCCCCAAAGAAGGGCCAGACTGGTTTTTTCTTTCTTTTCCAAACACTATTGAGCTGCTGCTCTTTAAATACCTCCTTAATTGTGTGTGAGTCAGTGCAGGCTTTACATTTCAAGTTGTCATTTCATATTTCCATCTGTTGCAGGGGAAGCGTTTAACAGTAACACACCGACTGCAGAAAAGCATCTCACAAAGGAAAGGTTAGATGCAAAGCTAGGCTGCCTTGCTGAAAGGGTGAAGGTGGGGCATGGTAACTTGGCCCATGGGTTTGGCCATTTGAAGAACAGCTTCAGGAGGAAAAAAAAAGGTGGATTGAAAGGTCTTATTGATAATAAAATCCTTCAGTGAGCATAACACTTTCTATTCTGTGCTTAGGAACTGGCATGGCTGAGAGGGTTAATGCAGCTTTAATAGATGTTTTATTATTGTTATTATTATCATAGAGTCATAGAATTGTTAGAGTTGGAAGGGACCCCAAAGAACATCTAGTTCCAACCCCCCTGCCATGGGCAGGGACCCCTCACACTACAGCAGGTTGCTCACAGCCACATCCAGCCTGGCTGCAAAAACCTCCAGGGATGAGGCTTCCACCACCTCCCTGGGCACCTCCCTTATCTCTCTAGAATGAGGTTGATGTTGGCCTTTTCTCCCAAGTAAGTAACAACAGAACAAGAGGAAATGGCCTCAAGTTGAACCAGAGAAGGTTTAAATTGGATATTATGAAGAATGTCTTTACTGCAAGAGTGGTCAGGCTTTGGAAAAAGCTGCCCAGGGTGATGGTGGAGTCACCATCCCTAGAGGAGTTCAAAAAACAAGTAGATGTGGTCCTTCAGGATATGGACTACTAGTCATGGAGCTGTTGGTTAGAAGGTTGAACTTGATGAACTCAGAGGTCTTTTCCAACCTTAATGATTCTAAGATGATGAAATCATTAGGGTTGGAAAAGACCTCCAAGATCATTGAGTCTAACCATCAAATATCATTGAGTCTAGCCATCAACCCAACACCACCATGGCCACTAAACTGTATCCCAAAGCACCATGTCTTCTTTATATGTGAGACTGAAGTTGAAACCAGTGTTGCCATACTTAGGTGGAGTCATACTGCATACATAAATAAACAGGCAGTGATGCATGGGCATAAACCCCTCTCTCCCTCTCTGGAGATATTCAAAACGCACCTGGATGCACTCTGGTGCAGGTGATCCTGCTCTGGCAGGGGGCTTGGGCTGGATGATCTTTTGAGGTCCCTTCCAGCCCCTCAAATTCTGTGATTCTGTGAAACCCATTCTTCACTCATAGCTTTAGATCATGCTGCTAATGTACACCTAGTCTAGGTCATGTCTGAGAGATGCTGCTTGTGAGCAGAGTGTGTTTGTGAGCGAAGTTTTTTAGGCTGGGTTCTTTTGGATAAATGCAGTTCTCATACACAACTGTTACTGTTTTCAGGCTGCTTTTCTTCCTTTTCCTCCCCAAGCAGAGCCTTGAGCCACTTTTCACTAACACATCAAGTGGGGGGAAAAAGCTTTATTTCAGAGCAGGCATTTGTGTGTGAATAAAGCAAGGTAGAAACAGATTGCAGGTGAAATACTCTTAACTCATTAGATAAGGCCAGATTTCTAAAGGCATGCAGGTGATTAGTGGTATTGTTCAAAGCTTGACGTTTCCTACCTCCAGCTGCTGCCCATTGTAGTCTGGCACATACAAATGCAGCAACGTGGCCATCTGCACCTTTGGATGCTTAAATTCCACTAAAACTCTAGCCCCTGCTATTGTCTGTTTGTGTTAAAATCAATTCTGCCCAACATTTGTTGAGCTATACCTCTGATCCGCCACAAGCACTAATGGTGATTATCTCTCTTGGATTTCAAAACTGCTTTCCCATTATCCATAATTTTCTATATTCATACTGTTAGTCCAGTGGCTCAGACAATGCTGGCAGCTGCTACTACCTCTGCGCTATGAATAACAGAAATCTTTCACATCTCAGGCAGATTATAGGCAGCCTGCTGGGGTTTTGGGCTCCAGAAGTCCTAAATGAAAGTACTTCTCACGGTATTTAGAGAAATAGCATCCCTTTGCTGTGGGGAACAGCAAATCATACCTATTGGACTTTGCTCAGAATGCAGTTCAACGTTTAGAACGCGAGTACAAGAGGCCAGACTTGTGGCTGAGTTTTAAGGTGCTTTTTTTCTGACCTCAAAGCAACCTAAGAAGTCCTCCCTCGGCCAGGCTGCGGGGCAGGCAGGGGTAGGTGTATTCCACACAGCTCTGTTGCGAAGTTGAGAGCTGGGGCTGTTCAGTCTGGAGAAAAGAAAGCTTCAGTGAGACCTCACAGCAGCCTCCCAATACCTGAAGGGGGCTACAAGAAAACCATGAGGGGATTTTTTTACAAGGGCTCATAGTGACAGGATGAGAGAGAATGGATTGAAGCTTGAAGAGGCTAAGTTTAGACTGGATATTAAGAAGTAATTCTTTATAATGACGGTGCTGAGACACTGGAATAGGTTGTTCAAGGATGTCATGGATGCTCCCTCCCTGGAGGTGTTCATAGCCAGTTTGGATGAGGCCGTGGGAGTTGGTCTCTTCTCCCAGGCAACCAGCATCAGAACACGAAGACACAGTCTCAAGCTGTGCCAGGGGAGGTTTAGCCTGGAGGTGTTAGGAAGAAGTTCTTGATAGAAAGAGAGTTTGGCCATTGAAGTGTGCTGCCCAGGGAGGTGGTGGAGTCACCATCACTGGAAGTGTTTAGGAAGAGACTGGATGGGGTGCTTGGTGCCATGGTTTAGTTGATTAGATGGTGTTGGGGGATAGGTTGGAGTCGATGATCTCAAAGTTCTCTTCTAACCTGGTTAATTCTATTCTATTCTATTCTATTCTATTCTATTCTATTCTATTCTATTCTATTCTATTCTATTCTATACTGAGGTGTCCCTGCCCATGTCAGGGGGTTGGAACTGCATGATATTTAAGGTGTCTTCCAACCCAAACCATTCTATGATTCCATCGTTTTAGATGGAAATAGCACAACTGATTCTCATAAATGGTCTCCCAGACCAAACTCTTTTCTTCTGCCCCTTACTACTTAATTCCTAAAAGCAGGAAAACTGAAATCTGCACTAGTAGCCTGCCTATTGCAAACACTGCAGCCTGTGGCAGTTGAACAGAGGAGATGAGGCTTTGTGTTCTGCACTAATATTCATTATGCTGACAGTGTTTAATGCTATGCCAGTATTAAAGTCCTGGTTTGGATCAAGCTGTATTAATCATGCCATACATCTAAATTATTGTTCAGCAGGTCTTTGAGAGGACTGAGCACTGTGGAAGGAGTTATGTTCAGCTGAGTTACTGTGCTGCTTTCTCTTTTTTCCTCTTATTTCTTCCTTCCTTTTTTTCTTCTTCCCTTTTTTGTCTTCCTTTTTTTTTTCTTTTTGCTTCTTCTTCCTTTTTTCTTCTTCCTTTTTGTCTTTTTTTTTCTTATTCCTTTTTTCCTTGTTTTCTTCTTCCTTTTTTCTCTTCTTTTTTCTTCCTTTTTTTTTTTTTTCTTCTTCCTTTTTTCTTTGTTTTCTTCTCTTCTTTTTTTTCTTCTTTTTTTCCTCTTATTCTTCTTCCCTTTTTCATCTTTTTCTTCTGCCCTATTTTGTCTTTTCTTTTCCTTCCCTTTTTCTTCTTTTTCCTTTTTTTCTTTTTTCCCTTTTTCTTCTTTTTCTTCATCCTTTTCCCCTCTTTTTCTTCATCCTTTTTCCCTCATTTTCTTCTTCCCTTTTTTGTCTTTTTTCCTTTCCCCTTCCCTTTTTTCTTTTTTTTTCTTTTTTTCTTTTTTCTTTTTTTTTTTTTTTTTTTTTTTTTTTTTTTTTTTTTTTTTTTTTCCCTTTTTTTTTCTTCTTTTTCTTTTTTTCTTTTTTCTTCTTAATTTTTTATTCTTTTTCTTCTCCCTTTTTTATTTTTTCTTCCTTTTTTTTACTTATTTTTTTTTTTTTTTTTCCTTTTTTTTTTTTCTTCTTTTTTTTTTCTTTTCTTCCTTTTTTTCCTTTCTTCATTTTTTCTTTCTTTTTCTTTTTTTTTTTCCTTTTTTTTCCTTTTTCATTTCTCTTTTTTTTTTTTTTTTTTTCTTTTTTCTTTTTTTTCCTTTTTTTTTTTTTTTTTCCTTCCTTTTTTCTTTTTTTTTTCTCTTTTTTTTTCTTCCCTTTTTTTTTTTTTTTCCCCTCCTGTTGCACAAATAAGAATGAAAATAAGCAAAGCAGTTTCCCTCTCTGGTGCACACATTTATTAAACTAGGACTGTGGTTTACATTCTTCTTCATTCTCTTCTCAAAGATAGGGAAATAATCTGTTTGGAAACCCTGCAGATGGGCCCCTGCCAGCTGAGGTTGTAAAGAGCATATGTGAATAATATAAACCAGGATTTCTTTCAACCCAGAATAATCATATTGTTTTTTTTGGTAGGAAGCCCTGAAATATTCCAGTAAATGCATTCAGGGAAGGGTTTTTCTAGAGGCTGTTAGTATAAGGAGATAATCACATGGCTACAAGGGGCTCCCAAATAACCATCTTTACTCAATTTACAGGAAAACAGTAGGCTTCACGTCTTCATTAGTTGGCTATTCTAGTTTATTTACAAGGAGGTTATGTAGGAGTCTGTAAAGGGATTAATTATGTTATTCGTATATATGAAGGGTTTCTGCCACCACAAGGGAAATTTGCTGCTTTCAGTGTTCCTTCTTGAAAAGCTAATGCCTTAAGATTTGTTCTTTAAGGGGTGAGCAAGCAGCTCTGAAA
Source organism: Colaptes auratus (assembly GCA_015227895.2). Taxonomy (NCBI): domain Eukaryota; kingdom Metazoa; phylum Chordata; class Aves; order Piciformes; family Picidae; genus Colaptes; species Colaptes auratus. The sequence continues at coordinate 25,353,424 of CM026892.1, forward strand.
GACCCTCTCTTGCAGCAGTTAAGGTGAGTGGCTTTTGAGCACAGGAGAATGAGGCACAACAGCAGGTTTCAGAGAACTTTGCCGCCGTTTCCCAAGTAATACATCAGGATGGTTAGACGCCTGAGCGCTTTAATTATGATGCCCCTTGAATCCTAAATCCTCCTTGCGTCAGCAGTTGATGCGGACATGATAGCACCTTTCAAGCCTCGGCTTTGTCTGATTTGTTTAACTAGCCACGGGCTTCATTACCAAAGCTGTAGATTTACTTTTATTGTGAAGTGCCCTCCGATGCATAGGACGAAAGATGAGGCAAGGATGCAATGCATCATCTGGCTGCTGAGTCTCTGCTGCAGAAAGGTGGAAGCTTCATCTTGGTGCTGGCTGTAATGCTGCAGACAAATTAATTTCATGTTCAGTGTGACAAGGCTTGTCACCAACCCAAAAATATTTTCCCAGTGCCTTTTCTTTCTCAGTTAGAAACTTATGGTTTTGTGATTCAGCTGTGCCTGGATGGCTGAAAATAAATTACATTAATACTCCTTGATGCTCTGAAGTTTTCAAATAAACTCTGGATTTATGTACAAAGACACTCTCATATTTATGCACCATTTTCTTCTTTACTCAGGTGAAAGCAAGGCTTTGTCTGTGAGGGGTAATAAATTTGAGAAGGGTACTCATTGTTTCTTTATATATTCAGAAAAGTTTCTAGACCCCAGCAGTTCCCTATTTTAACCTTTTTACTGCTAGGGACTCGGTGGAAAAGACCCAGCCCAGGTGCAGGACCACCCAAAACCTGAATCAGAAGTAGCAATGTTAGATACTGACCTTCAATAGACTATCCAACACAGTCCTATAAAAGCACACCTGACTATCTTCATTAAACTAGGTTTCATATATATCTACCTAGACCTAAGGGACAGTTTCACTTCTGAAACCATCAACTTGTCAAATAAATAATTCCTTACAAGAAGAAACTTCATAAAGTAAATTTTTAGGCTTTATATATATTTACCTAGGCTTTATATGGACTTACTATGCTTTATGTAAGCTGGGCTCTATATATATTTGCCTAGGCCTAAAGGACAGTTTCACTTCTGAAAGCATCAACTTGTCAGATAAACAATTCCTATAAAAAAGAAACTTCACAAAAGTAAATTTTTAGGCTTTATATATGTTTACCTGGGCTTTATATGTATTTACTGGGCTTTATATGTGTTTACTATGCTTTATGTAAACTGGGCTCTCTATATATTTGACTAGGCCTAAAGGACAGTTTCACTTCTGAAAGCATCAACTTGTCAGATAAACAATTCCCTATAAAAAAGAAACTTCACAAAAGTAAATTTTTAGGCTTTATATATATATTTACCTGGGCTTTATATGTATTTACTGGGCTTCATATATGTTTACTATGCTTTATGTAAACTGGGCTCTCTATATATTTGCCTAGGCCTAAAGGACAGTTTCACTTCTGAAAGCATCAACTTGTCAGATAAACAATTCCTTATCAAAAAGAAACTTCACAAAAGGAAAGTTTTACATTTAATTTCATAGAGGTTTGTTTTGTGGTGTTTCATATAGCCTGTAGGAAGAGTTGCTGTTAAGGGCTGTTGGTTCTAAAAATATAAGCATCAGAAGGGGGTGAAAGCAGCCCCAAACCCCCTGCCTCCTGCAAAATGCAGTGACTGAAGGTGCTGGAAAGCCTGTGACAATGATCAGCAAATTCAGTGAAGAAATGCAAATCTTCTCCAGCTGCTCTGGCAGGGGGGTTGGACTAGATGATCTTTGGAGGTCCCTTCCAGCCCCTGAAATTCTGTGACTGTGTGACAGCAAAGGTCTTCCCGGGGCTGATGGCACATGGCTGAGCTCGGTTTAACCTACAGTCAGGCTGATGTGGAGCTGCCGTCCTGATAGATGAATTCCCTCTGCTGATCAAACTAGGTCACTCGGTGCAAGGCTCCCCTGGCAGGAGAACAAAGTGCTGTTAACTATTTTACTGCAATTAGGAGTTTAAATGCAGTGAAGCTGATGAACCAAACACTGAAAGGTTTATGCCATCCCGCTCCAGTTACCGTCAGAGGGAGGGAGTGTCAAACATCCTTGTGTTTGGCCAAAAATGAGGTAAAGTTGCCTTGAAACATCCCCAAAGATGTCATTAGAAGTACAGTGGTGTGGGAGAAGAAAATAGGACACTGTCTTCAGCTCACACCTTGGTAAACTTGACTTGCCAGGCTGACAGAAGGGGCCTGCTTCCACAGAGCCCTGCCTCTGGCCTTGGTGTCAGTGCTGACCTCCTGCACTCATGACCAGTCAGCACCAAGAGCAAACAAAGGGCTGAGAGATTAGGTGATATTTCACGGAAGGATTTTCAGATAGCAGGGCATGAACGAAAGCATCTAATTGTTGTTTTACTTCTCCCGTAGGAGGAAGCTGTTAGCTTCCTTTAATCTCTTTGAAACAAGAAAACAATCCAGAAGAGATGCCTTTAAGTAGCTCAGTGCTTCTGGCAGTGACTGCACTGCATGCTTCTGCTATAGGGTAGCTTTTCACTCCCTGTTTAATACACATGGTGCTTTATAAACCAGCCCTGCTCTCCTTTGTGCCATCAACAGTTCGCATCCATCTACAGCAGGACTGCAAAACACCCCTGGCTGTTTTCCTGGATAGAGCCCAGCAATGGTGGGACAGAGCTGTGCTGCACTAGAGCTGCATATCCTTAAAATAACTGAAAATCACACAATCATTTGGGTTGAAAAAGACCTCTAAGACCATCAACCCAACACCACTGTGGCCATTAAACCATGTCCTGAAGCACCACATCTACACACTTCTTGAACACCTACAAGGATGGTGACTCCACCACCTCCCTGGGAAACCTATTTCAATGTCTGGCCACTTTTTCAGTAAAGAAATGCTTCTTAACATCCAACCCAAGTGCAAACTTGAGGCCATTTCCTCTTGTCCTATCACTTGCCAGGTGGGGAGATACCAAGCCCACCTCACAGCCTCCTTTCAGATAGCTGTAGAGAGCAACAAAGTCTCCTCTCAACGTCCTTTTCTCCAGGATTAAACAACAAAGACTTTTTGTCCAGAACCTTCATGAACTTTGTTGCCTTTTTCTGGACATTCTCCAGCAACTCAGTGTCTTCCTCACACAGAAGCTGTGCAGGAATTATGTCATGTAAGATTGGTGGAGGAGTTGGCAGCCCATGAGACAAAAAAGAGAAACCCTTTAAAGTTCTTAATAAAGAGTAATATCAGGGAGGTTTGCATCTGAAATATGTTGTGAAGCTGTAAATTGTCCTGTACAGAATCTATGTGTTGATTTATAAAATCATAGACTGCTTTGGGTTGGAAGGGACCTTCCAAGGTCAGCTAGTCCAAAGCCCTTTGCAGTCAGCAGGGACATCTGTGACTAGAGCAGGTTGCTCAGAGCCCCAGGCATCTTGGCCTGGAGTGGTTCAGGGATGGGGCTCCTGTCACATTTCTGAGCAACCTAGGCCGGTGTCTCATCATCCTCACAGCAAAAAAAAATCCCTCCTCATTTTATTTTTGAAGTAAATCTGTTAACACCTGCCCACATGTTCAATCCATGTCTGTGCTAAGCACTTCCACTTCTCCTAGGTCCTGGTTCTTCTGGCTTTGAGTGAACAGAGGGAGTGATTTGCCATTGGAATGTGCTGCCCAGGGAGGTGGTGGTGTCGCAGTCCCTGGAGATCTTCAAGAAGAGACTGGTTGAGGCACTTAGTGCCATGGTCTAGTTGATTTGACAGGGCTGGGTGATAGGTTGGACTGGATCATCTTGGAGGTCTCTCCAACCTGGCTGATTCTATGATTTTATGATTCTATGATTCCATGAACTCGTGAACATCATAGAATCATGGAATTCACTTCAATTGGAAAAGACCTTTAAGATTGTTAGGTCCAACCTTTATCTAACTCCATCAAGTCTGGTGCTAAATGGCCACAAAATGCAGAAATCTGGCCTAAATTTAACCTGTGTTAGGTAATTCATCCATTCTGTATTTGTGACCAGATTCCCTTGGTCAGTAAACAAAGATTTGAACCAGAGATCTAAATAATTTAAGGCATGAGCTGTTCCAACCCCTGCTAAAAAGGAGTAAATATTTGTAAGTCAGTGCTGCAGGCTAGGGGCCTTGAGGACTGGCAGAGAAGGGCAATGTGCACTTCTAATTTCCATCCAAGTTGCATTTTCAAGTTCAGTACCAAGGATTTGCTGCTGATCTTACTTCTGCTGGGAAAGAAGTCAGCATTTAGCCAAAGCCCCTATGCAAAGCTGTTCCAAACATCTCTTCTGCTTAGAAAAAGCAGCTTACTTGTGTTTGCAGAAACAGAAAGCAACTGTGAAATCCAAGGCTATTAATATTTCAAAGTGTTTTGGTGACATAATAGATCAGGAGAGTGAGGCTTGTATGGTTTGTGTTATTGCCAGGAATCCAAGAAGTATTTTTAGCTGCCTTCACACTTGACTATTACTTTTTGTTTGTTGTTGCATGGAATACATTGATCCAAATCTAAATTAAAGTGATAGGAAGCTACAAGAACATGAAACAAGAAATATTCTCTTTAGTCTCTATCTCCTTTCAGCCTCAATGTCTCCTGCTTTCCACTCCTTTGTTCAGCTGCCTGTGTGCCCTCCTCTACACTGGCTCTCCTTCTTTTTATACCTAGATTTAGTGGTATTTTTAAGTACTTTGAATTCTTCTCCAATGCTTTCTATTTTGAGATGTGAAAATACCTCCAATGCCCCAGGGAATTTGTTTGCTGTGAAAACCAGTTGACAATCCAGTGCTCCTATGCTGTCTCTTTGGATTTCCGAAGTGCTTCTTTCAATGTCACAGTGTTTAGAAGAAGATTTGAGCCTTAAGTAAGTGTTTGGGTGGGGAAAATCCCAACTGGCTTAAGAAGCAATCAGAGAATCAACTGAGGGCCTCATCCCACTTCTGAACTGGTGCCTCTAAATAAATTGGACAGGTTACGAACCTCAGTCATGAACCTCTGTATGGTGTGCTTAGAAACAGAGATGATTTCTGCTTTTGAGAGTTCTGTGGAAGGATTTCATGTTACCTTTTTCTTCTGCTATAACAACTGCTCTCTCTTTTTCTCTAATGCAACGTGATTATTCAGTCCTGTCCCTAGTATTAGCTGGAAGAGGTCTGATGGAAGCTCCTTGCCAAAGAAAATTGAAGCCAACAAAACCCAAGGAGTTCTCGAGATCCCAGATATCCAGCAAGAAGATGAAGGCTCTTATGAGTGCATTGCAGGAAACATTCGAGGTAGAAACACTGCAAGAGGTCAATTATTTGTCTATGGTAAGGAAATCAGTTAATCTCTTCATTTATTTCTCTTTGCAGGGCATGGTGGGGTTCAGCTGTAGTTTGTAGATGAAGTCTATTAGCCCCTTACTGGAGAAATGAAATATAGTTCAGGTTAAGCTGGTTAAAAAATGATGGGAGGTCTGCAGTGACCTTCACTGAATTCCATCCTCAGCAAATAAAGATATTTTGCATTAAAACTCAGATTGAAAACGTGGGCTGTGCCGTGATGAAGTTGTAAAGGTTAATGGGAGGCAGAAAGAAATCCCTGGTACATTTACATGAGACATTAAGGGCAGGCAAAAAGATTTACCCTCAACAGCTCACAGCAGCATAAAGCTGTGCTGCCCTAGATGCAGATCGGGGAAGGATTCATGAGGTTTTGGTTCATGTGAGTGGAAGATTATTTCACCTCCTATTCCAGCTGAACTCTATTGCTCCATAAGCAGATGAGGGCAAAGCAGGGGAAACTCATTCCGCTGCCTCCCTCTCCTTCCTCCTTGTCAGAAGATGAAGAATGATATTCCAGTGAGACTGTTCCCCTTTTGCTTTTTCCTTTCTCAGAAGCATGGATTTCTTGTGATCCAAGAGGGTCAGCCAAGGTGAACTGTGTGCTCTTTAGTCTCATTGCTAATAACCAGGGAAAGCAACATATTTTGACATGGATAAGAGGGGAGATCTTTCCTTTACTTCATAAATCTTTCCAAAGAGAAGGAAACCTGCCCCCTGCTGTTTCCTCTGATCCTGCCCCTTGCTGCAGGGGAAAAGAGACTAACCCCCACCTGGCTCCAGTCTTCTTTCAGGGGCTTTTAGACAACCAGGCTTTCCCTGAGCCTCCTTTTCTCCAGGCTTAACAACCCCAGTTCCCTCAGCACAAGCACTAGACCCTTCATTGCTCTTCTTTGGACATGCTCCAGCACCAAAATGTCCTTTGTGTAGTGGGGGACCCAAAGCTGAATCCAGTGTTAAGAGTTGTGGCCTCACCAGTGCTGAGTACAGGAGGAGAATCTCAGGATCACAGGATCAGAGGATGTCAGGGGTTGGAAGGGACCCAAAGAGATCATCCAGTCCAACCCCCCTGCCAGAGCAGGAGCATACAATCCAGCTCAGGTAATACAGGAACACATCCAGATAGGCCTTGAAAGTCTCAAGAGGAGACTCCACAACCTCTCTGGGCAGCCTGTTCCAGTGCTCTGTGACTCTTACAGTAAAGAAGTTCCTACTTGTGTTGAGGTGGAACCTCCTGTGCTACAGCTTGCATCCATCGCTACTTGTCCTATCCCAGGGAGCAAGTGAGCAGAGCCTGTCCCCTCCCTCCTGACCCCCAGCCCTCAGAGATTTATAAACATTTATTAAATCCCCTCTCAGTCTTCTCTTTTCCAGACTGAAAAGCCCCAGGTCCCTCAGATATTTATAAACATTTATTAAATCCCCTCTGAGTCTTCTCTTCTCCAGACTAAAAAGCCCCAGCCACTTCCCTGGTCCTGCTGACCCTGCTACTGCTGATCCAAGCCAGGCTGCTGCTGGCTTTTTGGGCCACCTGGGCAGCTGCTGGCTCATGTTCAGCTGACAGTCAACCAATAACCCCAAGTCCTTTGCCACCAGGTGTCTTTGGAGAGGACCTTGGCACGTGGTTTTTAGAATGGAATGGAATGGAATGGAATGGAATGGAATGGAATGGAATGGAATGGAATGGAATAGAATAGAATAGAATAGAATAGAATAGAATAGAATAGAATAGAAACAGAACCGTTTGGAAGAGACCTTCAAGATCATCACGTCCAACCTATCAACGAATCCAGCACCACCTAATCAACAAAACCATGGCACCAAGCACCCTATCAAGTCTCCTCCTGAACACCTCCAATGATGGTGACTCCACCACCTCCCTGGGCAGCACATTCCAATGGACAATCTCTCTCTCTGTGTAGAATTCTTCCTAACATCCAGCCTAAACCTCCCCTGGCACAGCTTGAGACTGTGTCCTCTTGTTCTGGTGCTGGGTGCCTGGGAGAGGAGACCAACCTCCACCTGTCTGCAGCCTCCCTTCAGGGAGTTGTAGAGAGCAATAAGGTCACCCTGAGTCTCCTCTTCTCCAGGCTAAGCAACCCCAGCTCCCTCAGCCTCTCCTCACAGGGCTGTGTTCCAAACCCCTCACCAACTTTGTTGCCCTTCTCTGGACACGCTCCAGCAAGTCAACCTCCTTCCTAAACTGAGGGGCCCAGAACTGGACACAGGACTCAAGGTGCAGCCTAACCAGTGCAGCGTACAGGGGCAGAATGACCTCCTTGCTCCTGCTGGCCACACTGTTCCTGCTGCAGGCCAGGATGCCATTGGCCCTCTTGGCTGCCTGGGCACACTGCAGGCTCATGTTCAGCCTCCCATCAACCAGCACCCCCAGGTCCCTCTCTGCCTGGCCGCTCTCTTTTATTATGTGAAGCCAATCTCTTCCCATGAAGAGATGCAGACCTTGCTGATAAACTACCAGTCTCCTGCAGCCATGGCTAATATCAAGATAGATATATGCCAGGAATCAGCTGCTGCCTCTTTGAATATTTAATTATTTCTTTGCTTTTAGGGAGTTATTTTTGTTCTCATTGCTGCCTAATTTTTTACAGAACATCAATCAAGCAGTTCCATTAAAATTGAGCTCAGTAGATTACCTGGACATGATTGATAACAGCACAGGCAATTACAAAATAATGATCAGTTAATACAATCTAAAACAATGTGCTTATTAAATGTGCTTTGTAAATTAATTAATAGCTGCTCATAGTGAAATGTATAAACAGCACTCAAGAAGCTTCTGCACAAGGCCTTTTCTTTTTTAATCATATTTAGGAGTGGGCTGGTGTATTAGCTACTTAATTGACTGCCTCTTGCTTAATTTCTGTGCTGTTTTTACTCTGCAGGCAGCTTGTCTCTGGGAAATAAAGCTTCTTTCCTGGACACTGTCTGCTGCTCCATTGTAGCTGCCTTCCAATACCTGAAGGGATCCTGCAGGAAGGCTGCAGAGGGACTTTTCCTAAGGGTGGCCAGCAATAGGACAAGGGGGAAGGGTTTGAAGCTGAGGCAGAGCAGGGTTAGACCAAATTTTAGGAAGAAGTCTCTTCAGTATGAGGCTCTGGAATAGGCTGCCCAGGGAGGCTGTGGATGGCTCCTCCCTGGGAGCGTTCAAGGCTGGGTTGGATGAGGCCTTGAGCAGCTGAGTCTATCTGAGAGGAGTCCCTGCTCATGGGGGGAGGTTGGGGTAGATGCTTCTCCCAGGCAACCAGCTCTGGAACAAGAGACACAGTCTCAAGCTGTGCCAGGGGAGGTTTAGCCTGGAGGTGTTAGGAAGAAGTTCTTGATAGAAAGAGAGTTTGGCCACTGGAATGTGCTGCCCAGGGAGGTGGTGGAATCACCATCCCTGGAGGTGTTTAGGAAGAGACTGGAATGGGTGCTTGGTGCCATGGTTTAGTTGATTAGATGGTGTTGGGGGATAGGTTGGAGTCAATGATCTCAAAGTTCTCTTCTAACCTGGTTAATTCTATTCTATTCTATTCTATTCTATTCTATTCTATTCTATTCTATTCTACTCTATTCTATTCTACTCCTCTACTCTATTCTATTCTACTCCTCTACTCTATTCTATTCTGCTCTGTTCTGTTCTATCTCCAACCCGAGTCCCTTCCAACCCAAGTCATTCTTTGTATGATACCTGAATCCCATGTATGGGCCCTGAAAACAAATCAGAACATAATTAGAATCACTTTTAATCATGGTAAGATGCACCCCAGATATTTTCCTGCTCTGGAAAGCAGCTCATGGCATTGCATTAATCTAGTGGTGGACAATTTTGAGGCACTTTGTAGGAGCAGAGTTATGAGCTACCCCCAGGGCTGTGGGGGGTTTAGATGGAGACTCATTCTGCTAGTCTCAAAGGCTAATGATTCTCCTCCTAAAAATTCAATTATTCTAGGTAAGAACTGTATGTATGGATATGGATATATAGTGATACACACATGGAGACCACAGCATTGTGCCTCAGCAACACAGCCAACAAAAATCTCACAGGATGTTAAGACAAAAAGATCCAACTTATCACCTCACTTGCTTTGGTCTGTCTCTAAGTTAGGTGGGTGTTAGTAGTTCTCCCCAGATCTTATCTAGAGACATTTTACAAGGGCTTGCAGTGATAGAACTAGGGGGAATGGCTTTAAGATGCAAGAGGGGAGATTTAGACTGGAGATTAGGAAGAAATTCTTTAGAGTGAGGGTGGGGAAACACTGGAACAGGCTGCCCAGGGAGGTTGTGGATGCCCCCTCCCTGGAGGTGTTCAAACCCAGGCTGGATGAGGCCTTGAGCAACCTGGGCTGGGGGCAGTTGGGTTGGAACTAGATGATCTCTAAGGTCCCTTCCAACCCACACCATTCTATGATATTCACCTATATCTTGACAACTATTCTGCCTCAAGCTAACCCCTGCTCAGCTCAGTCCTTGACTGCTCAGTTGGATGTTTCCAGAGCTTGTAGATGACTCCTGCAAATTCTGCTTGCAGGCAGCAATAATCCTATGTCAACGTGCCACAAGTACTCGGAAAGGGTTATTCTGTTCTGATTCCTTTGTGCAGTATCTGTGCTGCAAACTGCAGAGAACCCATGATCCCAAGCCATGGGCTCAGGGATGTGTGTGAAAAAGAGAAGTAACACTTACAACCCATGGCTTCTATTAATGATTTTGATGTTTCTGGTTTTTGGGACACAGATTGAAGTACCTTGAGGAGGTTGTTCAGAAAGCAGAGGCTCCTGGCATCTAAATTTCAGGCACCTAAAGCCACTGCTTCTGCAAATCTTGGCAATAAAAAGGAGCAATACATACACTAAATTTTGTGCCCACTAGGTACTTGATCTTAAGTGAGTCCTGAAGTTCAATGTCTGAGAATTGCAGCCCAGAATTCCCTCGCAATGTAATAAGAGGATGTTGGACAAATATTAATTAGCCTTGCTTGGTTCATTAATTAATGGCAGCACACCTCCAGCAAAATAATTCTTCTCCTGCTTAAAATGTTTTGCATATTCTTTACAGCCCTCCCTGAGTGGGATAAAAAAATCCAAAATGCCTTTCTGTCTCTCTATGACAGTTTAGTTTGGGAATGTAAGGCAAAAGGAAAACCAAGCCCTTCCTACAGCTGGTTGAAAAATGGCCAGCCCCTCATGTCAGAGGTAAGACTCCTGTCACCTTCTTTGCTGTCTTTGCTTCTCCTTTTGCTTTTCCTCATGCTTTAGTCACTACATTCATTTCATAGTGCATTGCTTTCCCCCCCCCCCCCCTTCTTTTTCTCCCCCCAGAAACCTAATTAAAGTAAACATAGCAAAATGGAATGGAACAAAACTAGAAATGGGTAGATTTGGATTGGATGTTAGGAAGAAGTTCTTCCCCAGGAGGGTGTGAGAGAGCCTGGCACAGGTTGCCCAGGGAGGTGGTGGAAGCCTCATCCCTGGAGGTTTTTGCAGCCAGGCTGGCTGTGGCTGTGAGCAACCTGCTGTGGTGTGAGGTGTCCCTGCCCATGGCAGGGGGGTTGGAACTAGATGATTCTTGAGGTCTCTCCCAACCCTGACAATTCTATGATTCTAATTCACTTGCATTTTAATTTTGCTTCATCTGCAGGCTGGATGGACCTTTGGTCTCATGCAGTATGGCCTTTCTTGTGCTATGTTAATCCTTTGGTTGAATTAATCAGTCAGCTCTGAAAAACCAGTTCATGTCGAAGTTAATACCTTTTTTGGTGTAATGTGGAGGGATAATAGACTGGAGAAAACCATATGAAGTGGTAGGGAAAATGAGAAAAAGTGAACACTCATTTAAAGGAGAAAGAAGAACCAAGTGGAAAGGGTTTGGAATGCAGGAGGGGAAAGGAAATCAATTTGAGCTCAAACCTTAGGAAACCTTGTGTAGATAGGGCTTTGTCTCTTTCCAGATACTCTAATTGTACTTCTTCACTGGCCAAGCTCTGGCATATCCATCTTCCAACTCTCAGTTGCTGGCAATCCCATGGAGGAGGACTTCTGTGGCAGGAGACTCTGCTGTGTTTGCATTCTGCTTGAGGCCACGTTTTCCCTTTTTGAAGCCATTTTTTCAGCGTGTACTCAGCATAAAGTGGCCTGGCTCATCTGTAAGGCATTTGTGTTTGCTTGGGAAAAAACCCCCACCCAAACCAGCAAAAACCCACTGTGATTAATTCTTGTCTATCAGCAGCAGGCACAGCATAATTTCCCAAACATATGGGGCAAAGGACCACCTGCAGGGTTGTGCAGAACCAGCACTTGTTTGCCCTGGTGATACTGACTTGAAGCAATTAGAAGGGGAATCCAATCTTCCAGACGATTTTCTGCCGGATTAATCCTGAACAGAACCCAACCTGCATGGGAGGAGGCTAGCCAGAATTTACTGGGCTTGCAGCTTGCTGAACTTGATCGTTCTCCTCGTTGTCACCTCTTCTAAAGCTAGATGATCCTGTTTGTCTCCTTTTGAGGACAGGGATATTTAGAATCTGTCACTCTTCGAGTGCATCGTTTCAATAAGAAAAGAAAGAATAAGCCACTCCGCAGACACATTCTCAACCACCGTTTTCACAGCACTTACAGCGCATCGTAAACTGAATACTTCAGGCAGCAAAATGCTGAGCGTTATTGCTCAGTGGATAGTTTGGAGGTGAAAGTACACGGGAGGTGTAATAAAATATTCAGCCTCTCACAGCACCCGGCTTGTTGGAAATACCACGGGAAGAATACCTCCCAGACGCCTTCCAACCTAGGGCTGATTCTGAGGATATTGTCTGCCTTTGTCAAACCTTTCTCCCTGACCACCTAGTTGGTCATTCCTGCTTGTGAACATGGTGTGCTTTTATTCTTCTCTTTGTCTGCACAGCTCAAAAGAGCCAGCAGAGAATAGGAGGGGATCCTGGGTGTGAAGGCAACAAGAGTGTTGCTTCAGAAGGGTTTTTTTTACATTCAAAGGATGCTTGTAAAAATAGGATGCATCAAGAGGATAGCAAACAGCCTGAGGGTACAACTACATATGCAAAAGATATCTGTAGTGAGAGCCTCCAAACAAAAAAAAACCTTAGCAGTGGATAAGTAATGTAATATTGTTAATTAGTTTGCAGCACACCAGCCATGCAACCTCAGGCTGTGCTCTCATCAAATTTCCAGCTGAACGAGGTTGGGCTGAGTCACTTCGTGGTTGGGAGACCTCTAAGGAAGAACCAGAGTATTGGCAAATAGCGTTCCATGGCTCAATAGGTGGCACTCCCTGCCCTTCGAGCACCACGAGAGAAATCCACCTCCCGCCCTCCCCCTCCCACCCCACCCCCAGCATGTGCTAGCTCAGCAAGCCAGGTTAGACACGTTTAGCAGTTCACAAATCCATTTTAGATGCTCATAGCTGTTCTGCAAAGTCTGGGCTGTGTACTCCAACGGTGTATGCTTCCCATTGCTGCTGCACAGGGAGGAGAGGAAGCTTAAGTGAGCAGCTAAATAATAACAATACTGCTAATAGCTGCTGCTCCAGACTTGCATTTGGTGATGGAATTCATATTCCCTGTTGTGTATTTCCTCTGAACTGATTTGTTTGGGGGAAAGTATTTTCCACTCCTTCTCAGTGCTACACTTTGCAGTGGAGTTGTTGTTGTCTCTGGAGATTAGTCATAGTAAAATCACAAAATATTTAGCCTTAAGTCACTTTGTAGCATGAAACAGGCTTTTCCTTTCATTTATTATTATTTTCCTACTTGCCAAAACAGAGTGATTAGAACTCCTCTTAAAACACCAACATTGAAGTCCTGGTGCAAATATCCCCACTGTGCAGGTTCAGCTAATCAGGTGAGGTGGGTAGGCCATGCTTCATTATGTCTCCAGGCAGGGCTCCAGGTGCTGCTTCTCCCCAAGCTCTATGGCAGCCACTCCAGGTTCTCAGGGGGGCAGCTGGACGTGCCCTTGGTAGCTACTTCTGCATCTGCTTGATGGTGAAGCATGCCGACAGACTCACAGTTCAGCAATGCAGAGAAACACATACTGCAGCTGGAACAGCTGGGCAAACCTGCCCAAGGCAATGATTCTGTGTGCCTGAAGTTCTTCATTGACTCACAGAAAGGTTTGTGTTGAAAAGGATCTTTGGAGATTATCCACTCCAACCCCCCTGCGGTCAGCAGGGACATCTGCAGCTGAAGCAGGTTGCTCAGAGCCCCAAACAATCTGACCTGGAATGTTTCCAGGGATGGGGCATCTACCACCTCTCTAGGAATCCTGGGCCAGCGTCTTACCACCTTCATTCTACAAAATTTCTTCCTTCTCTCTAGTCTAGATCTCCCTCTTTTAGTTTAAAGCCATCACCCCTTGTCCTGCCACAGCAGGCCCTGCTCAAAACATTGCCCACAAACTTCTTCAGAAGTTTGAATCATGGAGTCATAGAATGAAGTTGGAAAAGACCTCTTAAGATCAAGTCAACCATCAGTCTCTCAGCTAAGAGGTCTGAAAACCTCTCAACAGGCCCTGCTCTAAACATTGTCCCCAAACTTCTTCAGAAGTTTGAATCAGAGAGTCATGGTTCCAACTGGAAAAGACCTCTTAAGATGATCAAGTCCCACCATCAGTCTCTCAGCTAAGAGGTCTGAAAACCTCTCAACAGGCCCTGCTCTAAACATTGTCCCCAAACTTCTCCACAAGTTTGAATCATGGAGTCATAGAATTGTTCCAGTTGGAAAAGACCTCTTAAGATGATCAAGTCCAGGCATCAGTCTCTCAGCTAAGAGGTCTGAAAACCTAACCACCATCATCTAGCCAAGGTATATCTCATGTTTCTGCTGCATCCATTCACCTCCCTTGCAAGAAAAGAGCATTTCTGCTCTGAATTATGATCAGGTGCATAGTGCCATAGGAAAAAGATTATTGGGATTCTACATTCATTTCAATGTTTGGGGTTTGGTTTGGGTTTTTTTTTCATCCTTGTTTATTTTTCCTGTCCTAGGAAAGAATCCAAATAGCAAATGGAACTCTTACCATACCTGTGCTGAATATGTCAGACTCTGGCCTCTATCAGTGTGTGGCAGAAAACAAGTACGACACTATTTATGCCAACGCCGAGCTGAGGGTGATAGGTGAGTACATGCCATCCACTGAGCATCTCCTGAGCCTAGAGGGACACTCACTGATTAAAAAAAGAAGAAGGAAATTAAGAAATAAATAGATGAATGTGCTGCCTAGGGAGGTAGTGGAGTCACCATCCCTGGAGGTGTTCAAGAGGGGATTGGACAGGGCAGCTGAGAGGTTGGACTTGATGATCTTTGAGGTCCCTTCCAACCTTGGTGATTCTGTGAAATTCCACCTGGCAGTTCAAGCTTGTTGGTATTTCTTTGCTTCTCTTCACCCACACATGTGAGGTTTGTTTTACAGTATTACAGTATCACTGTCACAGTATCACTAAGGTTGGAAAAGACCTCAAAGATCATCGAGTCCAACCTGTCACTACAGACCTCATGACTAGACCATGGCACCAAGTGCCACATCCAATCCCCTCTTGAACACCTCCAGGGACGGTGACTCCACCACCAACCTGGGCAGCACATTCCAATGGCGAATGACTCTCTCCATGAAGAACTTCCTCCTCACCTTGAGCCTAAACTTCCCCTGGTGCAGCTTGTAACTGTGTCCTCTTGTTCTGGTG
This sequence comes from Colaptes auratus, assembly GCA_015227895.2. NCBI lineage: Eukaryota > Metazoa > Chordata > Aves > Piciformes > Picidae > Colaptes > Colaptes auratus. The sequence goes on from CM026892.1 coordinate 25,368,462, forward strand.
CTGGTTGCTAAAGAGAGGAGACCAACTCCCTCCTGGCTACAACCACCTCTCAGGTAGCTGTAGAGAGCAATGAGGTCTCCCCTGAGCCTCCTCTTCTCCAGGCTAAGCAACCCCAGCTCCCTCAGCCTCTCCTCACAGGGCTGTGCTCAAAGCCTCTCCCCAGCCTTGTTGCCCTTCTCTGGACACCTTCAAGTGTCTTGATGTCCTTCCTAAACTGAGGGACCAGAACTGGACACAGGACTCAAGGTGTGGCCTAACCAATGCAGAGTACAGGGGCACAATGACCTCCCTGCTCCTGCTGGCCACACTATTCCTAATGCAGGCCAGGATGCTTTTGGCCCTCTTGGCCCCCTGGGCACACTGCTGGCTCATGTTTAGGCGGCTGTCAATCAGCACCCCCAGGTCCCTCTCTGTTTGGCAGCTCTCCAGCCACTCCAACCCCAGCCTGTAGCTCTGCATGGGGTTGTTGTGTTTTACTTCATGGCTGGCTTTGGGGAAGAATTGACTCCTCTGTGTGGTCTTTTTTTTTGTCACATACCCACAAGTTTAACGAATGCTGTTTCTCACTTGGTGCTTTGAGCTCCTAATAGTCATCCTGCAGCTTTTAAAAGTCACTTCAGAAAGTGAGAAGGAGAGTTTTTTAGCAGTAAACAAAGAGCATATAGCATATGGCAAGTGTGGGTATAAAAACAAATAACATGCAGCAAGAAATCTCATTAAGGATTACCAGAGATGCACATAAACTGGAATTTATTCATATATTATAAAAAGCATTCTGTACCACTAACATGAAGCTTGCTCAACAGCCATAGAGTAGTGAAAGCAGTAAAACACAGACTTTAAGAGCACCTTGTTGTACAGGTGCTTGTTTTCCCCCTTCTCCCAGAGTGGATTTGCACATAAATTCCTGTAAAAAATAAAGACCTCTTCAGTGAATAGTGTTGGCTTCTGAACAGAAAGGCAGTGAAAAGCTGTGTCTGTAATGGAATACCCTGCAGATGAATACCTGTGGCTGGGATCAGGATTGTGATGCTTATCCTGCTGACAGAACGTCGCTCAGGAACCTTGTTCTTCGCTGCAGATACGACCTCCCAGTCTGCAGATAACCCTAAGGAAAGATTGTCAGAGCAGCCAGTCTGTAGGTAGGCAGTTTAGAAGCAGCACAAATAAAGATAAATAATAAATAAGACACAATGAATTCCATTCTTTGGTACTGAGACACAATTTTTTTCACCTTTGAAACATCTACTTCTGCAGAAACCTCAAAGCAAAGCAGTTGTTGGATTCACCTCCTGCAAGTTCCCTATTAACTGCTCCTGCTCTTCCTTCTGCTTCTCCCTTTTTTTTAGCTGCAGCACCAGATTTTTCCAAGAATCCTGTGAAAAAGATCTCTGTCGTTCAAGTTGGAGGGGAAGTTACTATTGGCTGTAAACCAAGTGCCTCTCCCAGGGCAGTCATTAACTGGAGAAGGGGCTCCGAGGCTCTGCGCCAGAACAAAAGGTACCGTCGTAAAGCCCTTGCTGGGCTGTTGGATGTTCTCTGGTTTAATGTCATTTAAAGGAACAGCACTGAAACACAGCTGGCTTGGTATTGATTTTGACAGGTCCTTGATGGCAAACTTTGATGCCAGGGGCCTATTTGTCTTTAGCAGTGGCCACAGAGCTTCGCAGATGTAAAGCTGGAGGAGAACAAAGCCTAGCCGAAGCCACAGGGGTAATTGTACCATCCATAGCTTGGTGTTCATCAGCAATGAGCTCACTGCAACGTTATCAGAGCTGACTCTGACCACACACAAAGCCTGAGGGAATCAGTTTCCTGTAGGAGACATCAGTGGAGGCTTCAGGGAAGCTGAGTATACCCCCAGGCTGTGGCATAGTTGCTTTGGAGATGCACAGGTTCTACAATAAGCCACAGCTAAATCAGCCTCCATGTTCTCTGTCTCTTCCCTCTGTTTAAAAATGATGTTGAGTTGCTGGAAGGTGTCCAGAAAAGGGCAACAAGGCTGGGGAGAGGGCTGGAGCACAGCCCTGTGAAGAGAGGCTGAGGGAGCTGGGGCTGTTTAGCCTGGAGAAGAGGAGGCTCAGGGGAGACCTTATTGCTATCTACAACTACCTGAAGGGAGGTTGTAGCCAGGTGGGGGTTGGTCTCTTCTCCCAAGCAGCCACCAACAGAACAGGAGGACACAGTCTCAAGCTGTGCCAGGGGAGGTTTTAGGATGTTAGGAAGAAATTCTTCCCAGAAAGAGGAATTCTAAAGGAAGACAGGTGGCTGAAATGGGCACCAGTGGCTAAGAACTGTAATCCTTCTCAACATCAGCTGGAGTGGCTCCAGAGGAGTGCCATGAAGTTGGTGAAGGATCTGGAGAACAGGTCTTGTGAGGAGCAGCTGAGGGGACTGGTCTTGTTTAGTGTGGAGAAAAGGAGGGCTCCAGGGAGATGTACTCACTGGAGGTTGGTCTCTTCTCCCAGGCAGCCAGTACCAGAACAAGAGGACACAATCTCAAGCTGTGCCAGGGGGAGGTTTAGGCTGGATGTTAGGAAGAAGTTCTATGCAGAGAGAGTGATTACCCATTGGAATGGGCTGCCCGGGGAGGTGGTGGAGTCAACATCATTGGAGGTGTGCAGGAGGAGACTTGGTGGGGTGCTTGGTTGCATGGTCTAGTTGTTTAGCTGGGTTGGATTGGTTGATAGGTTGGACAAGATGATCTTGAAGGTGTCTTCCAACCTGGTGTATTGCATTGTACAACACCCTGACATGAAGCTGGAGTAGGTGGTGGTCAGTCTCTTCTCCCAAGGAAGAAGGGATAGGAGAAGAGGAAATGCCCTGAAGTTGTGCCAGGGGAGACCTCTAGATCATGAAATCCAACCAAGAGAAATATTTGAGGTAGATGTTCACAATGAAAGACAAAAATGTGGGTATCAATCCATACCACAGGGCATAGAAAGCATTCCACTGACATCCCTCCCCCACCCCTTTCACTGCTGGCTGTTGTATTTCTGTTTAACTGCTCAGCTGATGGTGAAAAACATTTATCTAACTAGCGTTCAGTGGAGTCTTTATTTGCATCCTGATTGTGTGGCTTATTTAACAAAGTTCCCTGTTAATTCTTATTAGATTCAGCCTCTACCTACAGTGTGCAGAAAACATTCTCAGCATCCACAGTTTGCCACAGGTAATCTCTGGATTTTCTCAGGCTGATGAGAAAAGCAGCAGGGAGAGCGCCGTTCAGAGCTCACAATCCAAACAGCTGAATTAAGCTGAGATCCTCAGGTTCTAGTAGCCTGCTATTCCCCATCTGATTTGCTCATAAAGAGAAATAAATTAATATTTGCCTACTGCACACAGTATTTACTTCTGCTTCTGTATTAATTTGCTAACAACAATTATAAGCACACTGCAATTTTGAGCATCCCAGAAGGCTTGCTGCCGCCGCTGCTTAGCAGGAGTAAACAAAAGGAGCAGGATTTACACCGAGGCAAAGGGAGAAGAGTGTTTAAACTCTCTTGCTCATATATCACAAACTCTAAAGTAGAATTTAGAAGGCTTTTTGGCTATTAAATGGCAAACCAGCAGAGGCTGGGGCTTTCAAGAAGAGCAAGTAAATAATCCAGGCAGTAATTTTCCAGTGCTCTTTGTGACAAAGCAAAACCCAGCAAAATGGAATCAGGATTTGTGTGGCTCTAATTAAACTGCACAGCTAATTACAACACTAAAATCACATCTATCTTTCCTTATAAAGAGAAAAATAAATCAATAAAAGAGAAGGAACCTGCTCTGCTTTTCTTTATATATAACAATGAAACCCTGACCTGTCACTTAAAGATGAACTATTTTAACTGAGGCTTTCCTGATTTCTGCTCCTATTTTGTTGTGCAGCAATTATTATGTTTATGAATTCCTATTCTATTCTATTCTATTCTATTCTATTCTACTCTACTTCTACTCTACTTCTACTCTATTCTATTCTATTCTACTCTACTTCTATTCTATTCTATTCTATTCTACTCCTATTCTATTCTATTCTATTCTATTCTATTCTATTCTATTCTATTCTATTCTATTCTATTCTATTCCATTCCATTCCATTCCATTCCATTCCATTCCATTCCATTCTAAAACCTTGGGAAAGAGGCTTTTGGGAGCAATACCACTTGTCCAGTGGGCAACTCTGAAAAGACTTTTTGGTTGCCCCTTGCCAAAGTGCCAGACTTTTCCCTGGCACAGGCTGCAGGTTTTATATCTGAGTGTAGAAAGACAATACAACAAAGACTCTGAACTCCCACAGTGGAGTCTGACACGGGTAAGAGGTATTTTCATGTACGTTAGATACTTAGGAAGTGCAACAGGAGTATTCTTCATCTCACTTCTATCATCTCCTGTGTCCACTGAGGAAAAGAAAGAGTAGAAGGGAACATCTATTAATTTATTAAATAAATTAGGGGGGGGGGGGGCAGGAAACATAATCCAAAGAATGAAAGGAAATTTGCAAGTCTAGACACCAGACTCATCCTAAATTTATGCCTTGTTACCACCGTTAGTGAAGAGCAGGACCCTCATGGAAAAACAGAAAAGAAACAACCCTGATTTTCTCAAGATGCTTTAGGATTGAAGCATTTTAATAAATGGGAACTGAAAGGGCCCCTTGCTTTGCCAGAGAGAGGTGCTGTTCCCCCACCAGGAGCTGAGGATCCCCAAACACCGCGGTGAGCGCACACAAACATAAGGGATTCGCTGCGCTCGGAATTTAAATGAGGACAGCTGAGGGAAAACCGAGAAATGAGGTAGGCTGCAGGAATGCATTAGTCATGTACAGCACTTCCCATGCATTAATAATCACTAATAAGCAAATAGTCATCATTTAAATCATTTTCTGGGGACTGGGCAAGAAAGATGTTTAGGGAAGGGGCCCATAGATTGTGCTCAGTACTTGCTGGCTCTTAGACTTGCTTGCGGGAGACAGTTCACTCCCATTTCTGTGATTCTCTGCCATGAGTAAAGCTGCTCAGGGTTGTAAATTCTCTCTCCCATGCCACACTTTGAGTTTTTCTCACCAGAGTTGTTGCCATTACTCAAAGGAAAGCTGGGAGAGTGTTTGAGCACTGAAATGAAAGCTGACTTTCAACAACCTCCTGCAAAGAGAATCGTGAGTGGAGTCTTCTAACAGTGTGGGTGAGGAAAATTATCTGGTAATTGCTGAGATCTTACAGCTGGTCCCTTGGAGCTTCAGACTCAAGGGGATTTTCGTGCCTCCATGTGAAATGCAAAGAGCCAGCAGGTTTCTCTCATTAGAGGCTTGGGTCACAGCCATGTCTTGCTGCCAATCTTAGGGGCAGGACCATTCTCCATCAGCCTTTGGAGCACTCATGGCCACCACCTGCTTCTGGCATTCTGCTGCTCCACCTTTTAGAGTCAGCTCCCAAAACTACGAACATTTTTAGCAGGCCTTAAACTTTCCTTGTTGCCTGGGGAAAGAATTCTGTCTTGTGAGTGCTGTTGGAGCTAGAGAAATGAGGAGCTAAAAAAAAAAGGAAGGCAATTAATGGGCAAACTGGAGAAGTCCTCAATCCCCTGATCAAATGCAACATCCACAGCACACTGCACTGCGAAAGAGGCATTTCAGCTTCCACCAATTTGAGCAGAAATGTGTCAGGGCAGTTCAACAAACTTCAATGAAACGTTTCAATTATCAGAGTGTCAACACTGTTTGTTTAGCTTGCATTGAAACCTTCCACAATATCCATTAGTGTTACAAATATATATATCTATATAAATAAATTAATGGCTAAACCAAACCCTTCTGCTTGGGAAGGAGGAATTGAGACAAAATGGATTGAAAACTCCCAGATTTGCACTGCTCTGCTAACAAAAGAGGAGATTGATGTCACTTAACTTTTATTTAGCTGGAGTCAATATGCAGGCTGAGGTAGCTGTTTACTTCTTCTTGGCAGGCACATCCATCTCAAAACGAGATGCCTAACTTTTAGATGAGCAAAGCTGGGGTGGGGATGAAAGCTACCCACAGTGCCTGAAAAACAACCAACCAACCACCCAACCCTACCTGTACTGAAGCCACACCAGGTAAGCAGCACAGGCAAAGAGAAGCTTTGCTTGTCCTGCTGCTTAGTGCCACAAACCACCCAGTCTGCTGATTAAGGCAGGATAGGTATTGGTGTGCTGGCAGCAAATTTCCTACAGAACATATTTTCTTATGCTACTCCAGCCTTACCATTCTATTCCCTGCTGTCTACAGCAATGCAGCTGGGTGAATAGAAATGGGATATTAATATTACTATTATTTTACTTTTTTTTGTTCAAGTCTGGGTTTTGAAGCCTGGATTAAGTCTAGCCCCTTCCCCCCCCCCCATATCCTTCTGGCTTTCCTACCACAAGAAGCTTTGCATAGCTTTGATGATGTGCCTTAACCCCTCTGCTTTATCAGAAGTTCATTTCCTATTTGAGTTTTCCAATCAAGCACTTGAAGTGTGGGCAGCAGCAATCAGAGCAGTTGCAGCTATCTCAGCCACCATCTCTGTAAGTCAACAGGAATGCAAATTCAGCTTATCTCCTGCTGAAATTCTAATTTTGCTCAGGGAACCAATGGCATCGATTCCACATCTGCTAAATTTGATTAATCACTCCACTCCCATTCCTTGCTAACCAACAGACTGGCAGAAATCAAAGGCATGGATTTACCTGCCTGCTCCAGTGCTTGCTCTGTACTTACACAACGCTATGAAAACTCCAACAAAAGCTGAGGCTGCTGCGTAGAATTGCTTTGGTTTTTTCATCTCTCAGGCCACACTTATTACCACACATTCAGTGCTAACCAGGCCAAACCCATCATTACACCTTTCCTGAGTGAATGCTGAGAGCTGCAAGGAGCATTCTGTGTTCCAGCTAAAAATAGCTCATGCTCAAATGACAGCGGTCTTGGTTTCTGTGTGAAAGAAAAGAGGCTATGGCAAAACACTGAGGGAGGCACAGAAAGAAATAATATACTGATGGAATATTTATCTGTTTTCTGTTGTCAGCATTGATTGTAGGCACAAGTGTGCAAGCATTTGCCCATGCTTCCTTCTGAATACAGAACACAGAATTAGCCAGGTTTGGGAAAGGTCATCGAGTCCAACCTACCACCCAGCACCATCTAATCAACTCAACCATGGCACCAAGTGCCTCAGCCAGGCTCTTCTTAAACACTTCCAGGGATGGTGACTCCACCACCTCCCTGGGCAGCACATTCCAATGGCCATCCTCTCTTTCTGGGAAGAACTTCTTCCTAACATCCAGCCCAAACCTCCCCTGGCTCAGCTTAAGATTGCATAAGAATAGCATCACTAAGAATATTAAGAATAGCTTCATTGGATAGAGGAGGAACACAAAAGGTGGCAGTGCTCACCAAACAGAGAGCCAGAAAAATCGGTGGTATTGGCATAAGAAAAGTTTTAGAACCCAAGGGTTCCCAGACAATCCCTCAGAATGACCTGAAGTACCTTCATGTCTTTCCTCCTTTGTGTTTTCCATGTTTTTTTCTCTCTGCTCCCCCAAGTGGAGTGCAGAGGGGGGTGGAAAGCATACCAGTGAGAGACAAGGAAGAAGATATAAGGAGAAGGAAGAATGAGCACAGATGAGGAGAAATAAAAAAGCAATATATTATTTTCCTTCTTCATCTCATTTTGCTTTGTTTCCCCCCTGTCTTCTGCCTTGGTTATCTTCCCATTTGAAGTCAACCCACTGCAGAGTAATGAGAAGGCAGAAGGGGACCCCCATGGCTACTTGACCCAATGAAAGGCTGGCAGACAACAGAGAGAGAGTATTAGTGCAGAGGAAGACATAAGAGAAGGACTTTTCCTTTCTGTTCTTTCTCCTTAGGGAGTTTCCTAATGGAACAAGCCAATAAACCTAATTTCATCATGTATTGCTGAATACCTAATCCAGCAGTGTTTAGCACATCAGAAAGCCTGAGCATCAAGTAAGCAAATGAACCATATGTTCTCAGGTATAAAAAAAGAATGACAACCTGCATGATGCTGGATTTATTACCATTCCCCTCCTCTATCACACCTCTCTAATACAATTCTCCTCTGCCCCCTGCTCAGCTCCTGGGAGCCTTGTTAAGCTGAGTCTTTCTAGAAGGGCCACAAGGATGAGCAGAGGGCTGGAGCACCTCTCCTATGAGGACAGACAGAGGGAGTTGGGGCTGTTCAGTCTGCAGAAGAGAAGGCCCCCAGGAGATCTAATTGTGGCCTTCCAGGATCTGAAGGGGGCTACAAGAGAGCTGGGGAGGGACTTTTGAAGGTGTCAGGGAGTGATAGGACTGCAGGGGATGGAGCAAAACTAGAAGTGAGTAGATTCAGATTGGATGTTAGGAAGAAGTTGTTCCCCAGGAGGGTGGTGAGAGACTGGCACAGGTTGCCCAGGGAGGTGGTGGCAGCCTCATCCCTGGAGGTGTTTGCAGCCAGGCTGGCTGTGGCTGTGAGCAACCTGCTGTAGTGTGAGGTGTCCCTGGCCATGGCAGGGGGGTTGGAACTGGATGATCCTTGATGTCCCTTCCAAGCATAACAATTCTATGATTATGGTTGGAAAAGACCTTTAAGATCCTCAAGTCCAACCACTAATCTAATGCTGCCAAGTCCACCACCACTAAACCACATCCACACATTTTCTGAATGCTTCCAGGGCTGGGGACTCCACCACTTCTCTGTTCTAGGGCTCAATCACTCTCACAATGAAGAAATTGTTCCTCATGTCCAACCTCAACCTCCCTTGGCACAACTTGAGGCTGTTTTACTTTCGTCCTATCACTTGCTCCATGGGAGAAGAGACCAACCCCTGGCTGGCTCCAGCCTCCTTTCAGGGAGTTGCAGAGAGCCAGGTCTCCTCTCAGCCTCCTTTTCTCCAGGCTAAACAACCTCAGCTCCCTCAGTCTTAACAGTGCCACATCCATCCCAGTCTAACACCCAGCACCTCTGAAAGCTTAGTGCATGTTAGCACTGAAGTCCAGTCTGACACACTTTGTGCTTAGCATCTTCAGCCTCTTCTAGGAAATAAGCAGCAGCATGCCCTGCCACAGGAAGCACTCACTCCTGAGGGGCTGCCCTATGTGCTGAGGTGTCCCCAGCAGCCTGCCACTCTTCCCTGCCACACAGAGTTGCAAATAAACTCAACCCCAGTGTGTGGCAGCGTTGTGGCCTCTCTGCCTTCCAGATCATGCTCTGCTTCATGCACATATTCCGATTGATGTTCAGGATTTTGATCCAAAGCCAGCAGAGCCCGTTGGAGCTTTTCCATTGATTGCAGCAGGCTGTGAATCAAGGATCCTAATTAGGGTTTTGCACCAAAAAAAAGAGAGGAAAAAAATAATAGTAATGAGAGAGTGCAACCTTCTGTGCTTCTCTTCTAGTCCAAGTTGTGCTCCATGCACATCGTTACCCTTGTGCTGTTCTAGGGTGGATTGCCCTAGCATACAGAAGCACTGGTGCTGGGTGAAAAACCTGCTGCACAACCACCACAGAAAAGAGACTTTCTGATCCCCAAAGTTTTCAGCCTAAGAGCAACATTAAAGGTAACAGATAAATCAGAATATGTTGTGGAGGGGATGCAAGCAGCAGCCCTAAGATATTGATCAGCACGACAGGCGCAGGGACTGCTGCCAGTCATGCTGCTGGCATGGTGAACAGAGTCTTCTAGGGATGGGTTTCTGGGCTCATTTGGAGTAGGAAGGGTTACATGAGTAATAGCACCTTGAAAACGTGGCTCATGCTTGGCTAACACAAGCCGTTTGTAGGAGGATACTGCCACCACTGCCTTAGCCCCGGGGTTTTATTCTAAATACTGCTGTTTCATTACTCCTACCCTAGGTGATCCTGCTCTGGCAGGGGGGCTTGGGCTAGATGATGTTTTGAGGCCCCTTCCAACCCCTAACATTCTATGATTCTGTGATTCTGTGATGAGAAGTCAAAACCTCTCCAAATTTTTGGTGGAAGGAGGAGCTGCTCCAGGGCGAGGTGGAAGTGGCAGAATATTGCACATGAAAAAGACATCAAGTTTCTATGCTCTGGTACTTTGAGCAAGGCTTCACTGCACCCTTTTCGGTCAAAACAGCCCAGTTAGGATTGCCCCAAGGTTTCCCACAAGCCCAACCAACAGGTGCAAGATGCTAGAGCTGAAGACACAAGGGCATGTGCAGCTGAAAGAAGCTGAAGTGGCTGAAGATGAACACTCTTCATCTTCAATGAGCAGTGACTGAAGATGAACCCTAACCCTAACCTTAACCCTGCAGGTGAACACTGTTTGGAGTCTGTCTGCTCTGGAGTTGTGTGCACATGAACCCCCAGCCCAGGGTTTCTGAAAGCAAGCCAGTGCCACACTGTGTCCCTGGTGTCTCTTACTTGTGGTCTGCACAGAATCCTTTAAAGTTAACAGCAGGTTTCACTGTACTTTTATGGCTGAAATATGTTCTGCCAAGCAGGGAGGGAAGAAGATTCCTCTAAGTGCATTAAACTCCCACGCAGAGGGTAATTCAGGGCCTTGCATAGTGTTTAAATTCTACCCAAGTCCTATATTAAGGGCTTAGTTTTACATCTGGAGCAAATTTGGGGGTGTGACTGGCTGTGTCTGCACTCCTAACGATGTCTGAATTGTCAAGATAATGATTAATTTGGGGATTAGGTTGAAGAATAGGTGTGGGCATCCCATCCTCTGCTGAAAGAGCTTCTGCCTGGTGTGGCAGAGTTGTGAAGTTTGCATAGAAAACAGGAGAACTTGTAGGCAAATGCTAAAACCTGGAAAGCTTTTTCTGTGCCAAGTCAGCTCATTTTCACCCTGAGTCCTCAGCCTGGAATTTCACACAGTCTGCTTCCTGATCCCTTCTTTCTCAGGGTGAAATCACTAATGATTTTTTTTCCTGCTGTGAATGTTCAGAGTAGTCAGTGTATGGCCACATAAGTTTGGGGTTTCGTTATGTCCTGTCCACAAGGCAGACTGATAACCAAGGAATCTTTCTCTTTGCCTGGGCATGCTAAGGAATAGTTCTTGTCTCAGTCCAGGATTGTACAGCATCTCTCCTCTCCTAACATCCACTGCTTGGATGCAGATTTGAAACAGGACAAGAACAGGCCTGGGGAAGAGAAGAACCATAAGAGGAACATCTTGGAAATAAGACAGGAGTCCAAGGTCTCTCTGCTTTGAGGATAACAGAGCACTGGAGCAGGCTGCTGAGAGGGATTGTGGAGTTCTCTAGTCTGGAGAGATGCCAGACCTACCTGGGCACTGTGATCCCAGCAACCTGCTGTGGGTGATTCTGCTTTAGCAGAGGGCTTGGGCTGGATGATCTCCAGAAGTCCACCTCCACCATGGTGGGATTCTGCAGAGAGAACAAAAATGGGCATTCCTGCTTACTGCAGCAGAATGAGGATGAGCAGGCTCACAAGCACCTGCCACAAGGATTTAGAAAGCTGAAAGGCCCAAGACATGGCAGGCAGCATTTTTGGGTGGTTGCTTACCTGCTTGTTTTGCTTTGTTCCCTCACCAAACCTTGGCACATCTTTCTTCCCCATAGGCACAGAGGTGCTGTTGCCCAGTATTCCCCAGCTGCATGTTTTAAGCTGTATTCCCACAGAAGGTTTAGACAGATGCCTACAGACAGGCTTATTTTGTCACTTTTTCCTGTGGTCACCATGCAAGAACATCTGCCTCACGTTTAGAACTCCAGCACATTAAAAACAGGACCCAACCCCCTTATGCCATCTTATGGTAAAGGGAGCAACGTCCCCTGAAAACTCTGTGTTTAGTCTGGAAGCTTTATGATGGAGCAGAAATCAGTTCAGACCTCAGTATATATTTGCATAAAATAAATATTTGTGGTGCCACATAGCAAAGACTTCACACAAAAATAATATTCTTTGGGTGGAACAGAGGGGAATTTTAGGTATCACCAAAGAAACAGAGTTCTAATGTCACCTTCTGTCACTGCTGTTAGTATTATTAGGTTGAGGGAGCTGGGGTTGTTCAGCCTAGAGAAGGGAAGGCTCCAGGGGGACCTTAGAGATGCCTACCTGAAGGGATCCTCCAGGAAGGCTGCAGAGGGACTTTTCATGAGAGTGTCCAGAGACAGGACAAGGGGGAAGGGTTTGAGGCTGAGGGAGAGTAGGGTTAGACTGGATCTTGTGTCCAGAGAAGGGCAACAAAGCTGGTGAGGGGCTTGGAACACAAGCCCTATGAGGAGAGGCTGAGGGAGCTGGGGTTGCTTAGCCTGGAGAAGAGGAGACTCGGGGTGACCTTATTGCTCTCCCTGAAGGGAGATTGTAGACAGGCAGAGGTTGGTCTCTTCTCCCAGGCAAGCAGCACCAGAACAAGAGGACACAGTCTCAAGCTGTGCCAGGGCAGGTTTAGGCTGGAGGTTAGGAAGAAGTTCTACACAGAGAGAGTGATTGCCTGTTGGAATGGGCTGCCTGGGGAGGTGGTGGAGTCACCATCATTGGAGGTGTTCAGGAGGAGACTTGATGGGGTGCTTGGTGCCATGATCTAGTTGTTTAGGTGGGTTGGATTGGTTGATAGGTTGGACATGATGATCTTGAAGGTCTCTTCCAACCTGTTGTATTGTATTGTATTGTATAGTTGTTTAGGTGGGTTGGATTGGTTGATAGGTTGGACATGATGATCTTGAAGGTCTCTTCCAACCTGTTGTATTGTATTGTATTGTATAGTTGTTTAGGTGGGTTGGATTGGTTGATAGGTTGGACATGATGATCTTGAAGGTCTCTTCCAACCTGGTTCATTCTATTCTGTTCTTAGGAAGAAGTTCTTCAGTATAAGGCTAGTGAGACTCTGGTATAGGTTGTGAACACCCTCTCCCTGGGAGTGTTTAAGGCCAGGTTGGATGAGGCCTTGAGCAGAGGAGTCCGAGGCCATGGCAGGCTGGAGCAGATGATCTCTAAGGTCCCTTCCAGCCTAAGCCATTCAAGGATTCTATGACTGTTTTCTACTATGACTCTTCAGCTGGATTGTGTAAGTCTGTTTTGATCCCAATAGTTAACACAGAGTTTGATGGTGATTATTTTATTCCCAGTGAATTGTCAGTCAACTCTGAAGCTCATTTATATCAGCGTGCAGATGAGGGAAATCTTCTTTTAAGCATAGTTTATTAAATGGCAATGCCATTAGCATACAAATTGCACTCAGAGTAGGATAAACAGGTACAGAGATCATTAACATATAACACAGACAGTCAGATCTCAGGTGGGACTCAGTGGGACCTTTTCACAAATACCAGAGCTGTCAGCAGCAGGCACAATTCATTCACTCAGTCAAACTTTATTCACATTTACATCTGCATAAATCACTGCTAAGGCTGAGTCACTGGAGAGCTGGGCTCCCTGTCTCTGCCCCTCACTTAGTTCCCTTTGTACTTCCCTTTCTCCTCTTTAACTCAGCACTTCTCATGCTCCTCAGTCCTTGTGAAATACAATACAATACAATACAATACAACACAACAGGTTGGAAGAGACCTTCAAGATCATCGTGTCCAACCTATCAACCAATCCAACCCACCTAAACAATTAGATCATGGCACCAAGCACCCCATCAAGTCTCCTCCTAAACACCTCCAATGATGGTGACTCCACCACCTCCCCAGGCAGCCCATTCCAATGGGCAATCACTCTCTCTGTGTAGAACTTCTTCATAACCTCCAGTCTAAACCTGCCCTGGCACAGCTTGAGACTGTGTCCTCTTGTTCTGGTACTGGCTGCCTGGGAGAAGAGACCAACCTCCACCTGTCCACAACCTCCCTTCAGGTAGTTGTAGAGAGCAAGAAGGTCACCCCTGAGTCTCCTCTTCTCCAGGCTAAGCAACCCCAGCTCCCTCAGCCTCTCCTCACAGGGCTTGTGTTCCAAACCCCTCACCAACTTCATTGCCCTTCTCTGGACACCTTCCAGCAAGTCAACATCCTTCCTGAACTGAGGGGCCCAGAACTGGACACAGGACTCAAGGTGTGGCCTAACCAGTGCAGTGTACAGGGGCAGAATGACCTCCCTGCTCCTGCTGGCCACACTGTTCCTGATGCAGGCCAGGATGCCATTGGCCCTCTTGGCTGCCTGGGCACACTGCAGGCTCATGTTCAGCCTACCATCAACCAGCACCCCCAGGTCCCTCTCTGCCTGGCCACTCTCAGCCACTCTGCCCCCAGCCTGTAGCACTGCATGGGGTTGCTGTGGCCAATGTGCAGAACCCGGCACTTGGATGTGTTCAGTCTCATGCATTAGCTTCTGCCCATCTGTCCATGAGTCAGTTGTTGCCTCAGTGGCCACTGGCATCTCAGAGGGAGCTTGTAAGCAAAAACTCTGCTCACAGCCGGTGAAATCCAGAATGGTTCTGCTCATAGGCTGAGAAAAACAGGGCTTCAGAGGGGATTTCTCAGACAGCAAAAATTACTTTGCCTCTGGTTTCACCAGACCCAGAATGCTGCCTTTTAGTCTGCACAGTGCTGTGACAAGGGGACAGGGACTTCAAGCTGCGCCAGGGGGAGTTTAGGCTGGAGGTGAGGAGAAAGTTCTTCACAGAGAGAGTCATTGGCCATTGGAATGTGCTGCCCAGGGAGGTGGTGGAGTCACCGTCCCTGGAGGTGTTCAGAGGGGATTGGATGTGGCACTTGGTGCCATGGTTTAGCCACGGGGTCTGTGGTGACAGGTTGGACTCGATGATCTTTGAGTTCTCTTCCAACCTTGGTGATTCGGGGATTCTGTGACGTTGTGAGGTGTCTGATGCTTGATGTTGGAGGCAGACTGGAGGAGAGGGAATATTTACAGTAAGTATCAGGGTTATTTCACTTGGCTAGGAAGGATTTTGGTGCCTTGAGGAGATAGCTAGCCCACTGGCAGGGCTGGAGTCTGCAGAGGCAGGCTTGCTTCACCCCCAGTTTTACACCAATCCACCAGTTTTGCTGGGGGGGGTGTTTCAAAGCTGGGTTGAATTCATGCAACTCACATCCATGAATTAAAATCACACTTCTTCCTAAACAGGCTGGCTGAGCAGTACACAAAAATCACCTCTGCTGCACTTTAAAATCTAATGAGTTGACAGCTCTTGCTTTCCTCAGGTTTTATTTCTCCATCAGCCTTTGTTAAATACATATTTTTCTTTCCTGCTCTTAAGATCAAAGCAAATAGCCATCAACAAGCTTTTGTTCACATGAGACAACACTTTTGAAGCTGGATTGTTTGGCCTGGTTAATTAAAAGCTGTAGCTAACATCCCTGCTTGATTTCTCAGGTTCTTTACTTAAGAAAAAAAAAAGAAAAAGAAAAGTATGTGTGACATTTTTAATGAGCTCTCAGCAGCCTCCTGTCTCCTGCACAAACGTTGCAAACTCTTCTTTTGGAGCAGGACACAAAGTCTGGGCTCCAGCAGATCTGGACACAGTCTCAAGCTGTGCCAGGGGAGGCTTAGGCTGGGTGTCAGGAAGAAGTTCTTCCCAGAAAGAGAGATTGGCCCTTGGGATGTGCTGCCCAGGGAGGTGGTGGAGTCACCATCCCTGGAGGTGTTTAAGAAGAGCCTGGATGAGGCACTTGGTGCCATGGTTTAGTTGATTAGATGGTGTTGGATGATAGGTTGGACTTGATGATCTCAAAGGTCTTTTCCAACCTGGTCGATTCAATTTGATTTGATTTGATTTGATTTGATTCGATTCAATTCAATTCAATTCAATTCAATTCAATTCAATTCAATTCAATTCAATTCAATTCAATCCTATCCTATCCTATCCTATCCTATCCTATCCTATCCTATCCTATCCTATCCTATCCTATCCTATCAGCTGTTTGCTTTCTCTTCCCCCATACACTGCTTATCTTGTATGCTAATGGAGTCACGGCCATGGATCAATCCAATGGGATGAGTAGATGGAAAACAAACAAAAGGACATCAATCAGCCTGCGCTTAAATAAACCATGGAGAACTTCTCACAAACTGTTGTGGGACTAAAGGTTCACAGAGGCTCAAAGGGCTTTGGATTAATCGATGAATCCAAACAAATCTAAGGTATCTTTGGATCAATGCCTATCAGTAGCTAAAGGGCAGGGGGCAAGAGAAGGGGGCCAGACTCTTCTGTGGTGTCCAGTGACAGAACAAGGGGCAAAGAGAAACTAGAGCACATGAGGTTCCATCTGAACATCAGGAGAAGCTTCTTTGCTGTGAGGGTGCTGGGGCCCTGAAACAGGCTGCCC
Source organism: Colaptes auratus (assembly GCA_015227895.2). Lineage (NCBI taxonomy): Eukaryota > Metazoa > Chordata > Aves > Piciformes > Picidae > Colaptes > Colaptes auratus. Next base: position 25,384,684 of record CM026892.1, read on the forward strand.
AGAGACATTGTGGCGTCTCCTTGTCTGGGGACATTTCAAACCTACCTGTGATTGTGGGCAACCTGCTGTGGGTGACCCTGGTTTAGCAGGGGGGCTGGACTAAATGATCCCAAGAGGTCCCTCCCATGCTCACCATTCTGTGACTCATTCCTGAAGACAGCTTTCATCCTGTAGAGCAAGGCACCATCTCTGCATCCCAAGCACGGCCTGCAGGACACTCAGCACTGGGACAGGACTGCGGCGCCTGCCCTGCATCCTTACCTCGCCCTCATCCTCTGCCATGGGCATCCTGCTAAAGGACAATTGGCCACACATATCTGTGAACTGGGCTCTAAGGGCAATCCTATGTTCTCATGATCCATGTGAAGGGGAGAGAATCCAAGAAATCCACCTTGTTTTTCTTTGTCTTGCAGGGGAGGTTGCCAGGCTTGTCACACACGGAGTCTGTGCTCTCTTTCTGAGCACCTCTAATTAGCCCTTGTGTGCAGGAACTTTTTCTGGATTTATATAAGTGGATTTTCATCTCTTCTTTTCCTCATAGCAACTTGGCTTAATTGAGCTCCTTACCCAGAGGCAGCACCTGTGTAATTCAGGCAGGAACAGAGACGTCAGCACCAGCCTGATAGAAATTGCAGTGTTTTGTGAGTCAGAGATGCAAGTTTAGTGTCAGGATTATACTTGATCCCTTGCTGCAACAGGGCTTTGTGAACACCTGTGTCCTGAGCAGCTTGTGTTGTTTTTCCTTCTCCTACTTCCTTCACAGGGATGAATTTATCAGATCTGCTGCAGATCATTTGCTTTTTTGTCCCTCAACAGGCACTCACTCGAGGAGAGCAGTCCAGTTTTCCGGGCAGACAAAATGCTCTGCTCGAGTTATATTGGACAAGCTCGGCTTTTCTGTCTGCCATAGCCCTTGGAATTGCCTTATCTCCTGATGCAAACGCTGAAAATTATATTCTCCAGCCTTCACCTGGTCTAAAATGTTGTGAAAAGTAACAGTTTTCAGCCAGCCTCCCAGCAGGTGAGAGAAGCGTTTCACAGCTGCTTCTTCAGCCGCTTGTTAGAGCTTGAGCTGCAGCCCATTAAAGGGAATAGTCCCCTTGCCTTAAGCCTCACAGCTCCATTATTTGAAAGACAAATGGAAGAGGATAAAGTGCAGCCCCTCTGCACCCACCCACGGTGTAAAAGTCGTGGCTCTGAGGAAGTGTATGACAAGGGGGTCGGCATTTCACATTGCTCTTTTTTCCTGTGCGTTTGAGATGCATCATCTTGATTTTCTGCTGTGTTCTGCTTTCTCATCCCCCTCCTGACATGGACCTCAGTAGGGCTGGAAATTATTCACTTCTTGGTTCTTTTTCTTTCTTTAATTCCCTTCCCTGGTAACTAATTACTTTGGAGTCCTTTGTGCTTTGACATAAATTCTGCCTGAGTCTCTTTATTTACTGCTGGCTCCCTAATTGTCTTCAGGTAGCCTGACCTCTGTTTCAGACCCCTCTGAAGCTTTTATTAGCTCCTGGTTTCTCTTTGCTAAGCTGGTTTTGATCCATTGAAAGAGCCATTCCATCCTCAGCCTGCTCAGCCATTGAAATATTTGGTTCAGAACAAGCCTTACTTCAGATCAAACAGTGCCTTGTCAGCTCTTGAGTGGGTAAAAACTGCTCTGAGTGGATAAATCAGGAGGCTTCAAATTATTCAGGTCTCAATTCCTAATGAGGAACACAGAGCAAGGCAAGACTTGTGAGGAGCAGTTGAGGGAACTGGGGTTGTTCAGCTTGGAGAAAAGGAGGCTGAAGGGAGACCTCATTGCCCTCTACAACTCCCTGAAAGGAGGTTGGAGTCAGGTGTGGGGGCTGTCTGTTCTCCCGAGAAACAAGCAATGGCACAGGAGGAAATGGCTTCAGGTTGTACCAGAGAAGGCTTAGGCTGGATATCAGGAAAAGGTTCTTCACATCAGGAGTGGTGAAGCATTGGAAGAGGCTGCTCAGGGAGGTGGTGGAGTCACCATCTCTGCAGGTGTTCAAAACCATATGCAGACGTGGCACTTTGGGACATGGCTTAGTGGTCATGGTGGTGTTGGGTTGATGGTTGGATCAGATGATCTTAGAAGCCTTTTCCAACCTTAGTGACTGTATGATACTATGGCTGAATTTCAGTGCAACAGCACTAGCCAGAAACCCACCAGGGACTAAGCACAGAGCCTCTGCATTCAGAGCATCAGCATCATTAAAAACTACTTTCCCCAGTTTCTTCACCTATATATAGGTCACTTCTGAGGAGCAGGGCTGTCTTCTTTTGCCTCACACACACCTCTGGTTGCTGATTTGTACCTAGAGCTCATAGGTACAAGTGCAATAAAAAATAACAGGGCATCAATATCTGATGGTGAGAAAGACACTACAGAGGCTTGTTATAACTTATTACTCAGGTAGCCAATTTATGAACATTTCCTGAGTCACACTTGGATCTCCTTTGACTCTGTTTGATGAAGCAACCATATGTTAGGTAACCACTCAATTGAATCAACTATTTTATCACCAGCACTTCTTAATGAGGGTGTTCTCTTCTGGCTGCTGCAAGGCAATGTGAGGAAATGCATCATTAATGCAAAGAGAATTGCAGAGGCAGAAGAGGAGCACTTGCAAATCTTGCTTCATTTTTCATAGGATCATAGAATTGTCAGGGTTGGAAGGGACCTCAAGGATCAGCCAGCTCCAACCCTCTGCCATGGGCAGGGACACCTCACACTGCAGCAGGCTGCTCACAGCCACAGCCAGCCTGGCTGCATAAACCTCCAGGGATGAGGCTGCCACCACCTCCCTGGGCAACCTGTGCCAGGCTCTCACCACCCTCCTGGCAAAGAACTTCTTCCTGACATCCAATCTGAATCTACCCTAGTTTTGTTCCATTCCCCCCAGTCCTATCACTCCCTGACACCCTAAAGACTCCCTCCCCAGCTTTCTTGTAGGCCACTATATTTAAACCTGCGTTTGAAATGCTATCATCAGGTGTGACCCCAAGCTGAGAGGGGGATGCAGGAGGCCAGCAGGAGGAGGGAAGTGATCCTGCCCCTGCACTGGGCACTGGTGAGGCTGCACCTCAAATACTGTGCTCAGTTTGGGCCCCTTACTACAGGAAAGGCATTGAGGGACTGCAGTGTGTCCAGAGGACAATAAAGCTGGTGAAGAGTCTGGAGAAAAGGTCTGGTGAGGAGCAGATGGGAGAACTGCTGTTGTTTATTGTGGAGAAGCGGAGGCTGAGGGGAAACCTCATTGCTCTCCACAAATCCCTGAAAGGGGGTTGGAGTGAGGTGGGGGTTTGGTCTCTTCACCTAGTACCAGGTGACAGAAGGAGAAGAGATGGCCTGAAATCGTGTCAGGGTAGGGATAGGTTGGAGATCTGGAACAATTTCTTTACTGAAAGATTTATCAGGGATAGGCACAGGCTGCCCAGGGAGGTGGTGGAGTCCCCATCCCTGGAGGTGTGCAAGAACCCTGGGGGCATGGCAGCTGGGGACATGGCTTAGTGGCCATGGTGGTCGTAGATTGAGGGTTGGACTCGAATGTCTCAGATGTGTTTTCCAACAGTTCTGTGATTTTGATGAAGAGTGTCATGAAGCCAGCAGCAAGGCTCAGCTCTCTCATGCTTACTCATCCTTCCTCATCTATAAAATCTCCTTTAGTTGATGTATCATTACATCAAAGACTGTACTTTGCTGCCTCATATTTTGCTCCTCTCCAGTTTAATGTGGATATATGATGGATTATTAAACCCAAACTTATTTTCTCATTGTACTGCAAATTGCACATGGACAACTGCTGCAGCACCTGGTGATTATTGCCAAGGAAACATAGATTTTTCATTCAAGCCTAAATCCCTTCCCCTCTCAGCTCCACACCCTAGTAACAAAATGCCTGGCACCATGGGGACAGCTGAGCTTTTCTCATCACTAAATCATAGAAGCACAGCCTGGGTTGGGTTGGAGGGGATCTTTAAAGCTCAGCTAGTCTGACCCTACTGCAGCCAGCAGGGATATCTTCAACTAGAGAAGGTTGCTCAGAGCCACAAACCACCTGACCTGGAATGATTCCAGTGATGGGTAACCTGGGTCAGTGTTTCACCACCCTTTCTCTCTCTCTCTTATTATATATATATATAGATAGATAGAGAGAGAGATGTTGTAGATATAGATTATATAGATATATAGATAAAGGTAGAGATAGATATAAAGATACAGATGAGAGAGAGAGATAGAGATAGAGATAGAGATAGAGATAGAGATAGAGATACAGAGATTTCCTTTTCTCTAGTTTAAATCTCCCTCTTTGAGTTTAAACCCATCACCCTTGTCCTGCCACGACAGGCTCTTACTAAAAAGTGTATCCCCAGCTTTTTGTTCAGCCCCTTGAAATACAGAAAGGCCACAAGAAGTTCTCTCTGGAGCCTTCTCTTCTCCAGGCTGAGCAAGCCCAACCCTTTCAGCCTGAGGGGTTCCATATCCATCCCTGCCCTGCTCAGGAGCAGATGTTTCAGCAGGCATGGGAGACATGGAATTTGGGTGATGTAAGACCCTCAAACACAGTGCTTCTTTTCATCAGCTGAGAGGCTGGGGACATGTAACAGGAAGCAGAACAAGCACTAATGTGTGTTACACATCCAGCTACAAGCATATGGATACCAGCAGCGAGACACTGTGATGGTTTTGTGTGTTTGATGGCTGTGAGATTGCTGCCAGCTCCAACTCCTGCTCTTGTTATTGTTCATTCCCTTTAATAATTCATTACATCATCCAATCATGTGTTGTTAGGGATAAATATTAAATGCCCAAGCTGTGATGCATGAATTAGATGTTTTCTTTTGAGGAAAAAAAAAGAAAAGGCTTCTTGTATTAGATGTAAATGTCAATTGAAAGAGGAAGATTAAGAAGAACAAAAAGAGCAAGACAATGGCATGCTTCTGTGAGGGGTGGGATGAATGAAGGCTGCTTGCCTGTTGTGACTTACAGCTGGATGCTGCCAAGCATCAGGAAGTGACATTTGAGTGCAGCTCTTCCCATCTGAAGGTTCCAACCCCAGGTCTGTCAGCCCAGTGTCCTCCTTCCAAAGTCAGAAATCATCAGAAATGCTGAAGAGCCTTAATGTACAGCCACAGAATCACTAAGGGTGGACAAGGCGGAGGAGGGAGGGTGTAGACAGGCAGGGGCTGGTCTCTTCTCCCAGGCAACCAGCACCAGAACAAGAGGACACAGTCTCAAACTGTGCCAGGGGAGGTTTAGGCTGGATGTTAGGAAGAAATTCTTCATAGAGAGAGTGATTGCCCATTGGAATGGGCTCCCTGGGGAGGTGGTGGAGTCACCATCATTGGAGGTGTTCAGGAGGAGACTTGAGAGGGTGCTTGGTTGCATGGTTTAGTTGATTAGGTGGTGTTGGATGATAGGGTGGACACGATGATATTGAAGGTCTCTTCCAACCTGGTTAATTCTATTCTATGCTATGCTATGCTATGCTATGCTATGCTATGCTATGCTATTCCCTCCAAGGTCAACCATCAACCCAACACCAGCATGTCCCAAAGTGCCATATCTGCATGGTTTTGAACACTTCCAGGGATGGTGACTCCACCACCTCCTTGGGCAGCCTGTTCCAATGCCTGACCACTCTTGCAGGAAAGACATTTTTCCTAATACCCAAACTAAACTTCCCTTGGGGCAACTTGAGGTCATTTCCTCTTGTCCTATCTCTAGTCACTTGGAAGGAGAGAGCAGCACCCATCTCACTGTGACCTCCTCCATCCACCTCCTACTCCCCTTACTACATCTACCAGCTGCCAACAGATGGACAGAATAACTGCCACAAAATTAACAAAACATTGCAGGATAGTCTTATTTTCTGTCCAAAAGGTCACTTCCTACCTCACTCAGCTTTCATTTGAGAGTCCTCTACCTTTGACAGAGATGTTCAGTAGATTTGTGACGAAAATTCCTCACCCCTGAAGTGTTTCCTTTGTGTGTAAAAGCAAAAAAATAAATGGTGCCAGGCATGCAGAGAAAGTTTACCTGTGGAAAACACAGAATCATAGAATGGTTTGGGTTGGAAAGGACCTCAAATGGTCATTCAGTCAGCAGGGACATCCTCCACTAGAGCAGGTTGCCCAGAGCCTTGAAGAGCCTAACCTTGAATATCTCCAGCGGTGGGGCCTCAACTACCTCCCTGAGCAACCTGCTCCACCGCCCTCATGGTAAAGAACCTGTTGCTAACATCCACTCTGAATGTATTCTTCTCTAATTTCAAACCATTGCCTCCCATCCTGTCACCTCAGGCCTTTGCAAACAGTCCCTCTGCAGCCTCCTTGTAGCCCCCTTCAGGTACTGGAAGGCCACTATTAAGTCTACGCAGAGTCTTCTCTGCTCCAGGGTGAGCAATCCCAGCTCACTCAGCTTGTCCTTACAGGAGGAACCTATGCCATAACCTAAGCATCCTAAAGTATCTCATTGACATGAAGAAGCATATGAACAACCTTAGAAATTGATTTTACCCATAAAACCCAATGGTGGTCCTGAAATAGCTATTAAATGCCACTTAGCCAATACTCTGCAAACTGATGTAAAGAACATAGTGACTAATAAGGTGTTTTGAAGGCCCTGGGAGGCAGAGAGAGGTTTGATTTGGCTCCTTGGCTTGTGAGATGGCATTTCAGCATCTCAGCTAATAGCTTTTAATAATCCTGACAAAATTGCCCAGGCAGCTGGGCTCAGACACCACATGAGTGTGGCACAGGAGCGCTGGGATCGGATGGCAAAAGCCCCCCGCGGTGAAAGACAGAATAATTGGAATCAGAGCAGCAACCAGGTTGGAAAACACCTCAGAGACCATCGAGTCCAACCTATTACCTAATACCTATCACCTCCTGACAACTACACCATGGCTCCAAGTGCCACATCCAAGCCTTTTTTGAACACCTCCAGGGATGGGGACTCCACCATCGCCCTGGGCAGCACATTCCAATAGCCAGTACTCTTTCTGGGAAGAACTTTCTCCTCATCTCCAGCCTAAACTTCCCCTGGTGCAGCATGAGACTGTCCCCCCTTGTTCTGGTGCTGGGTGCCTGGGAGAAGAGACCAACCCCCACCTGGCTGCAACCACCCTTCAGGGAGCTGTGAAGAGCTCCTCTTCTCCAGGCTAAGCAACCCCAGCTCCCTCTGCCTCTCCTCACAGGGCTGTGCTCCAGACCCCTCCCCAGCTTTGTTGCCCTTCTCTGGACACCTTCAAGAGTCTCAATGTCCTTCTTAAATTGAGGAGCCCAGAACTGGACACAGGACTCAAGGTGTGGTGTAACCAGTGCTGAGCACAGGGCAGAATGACCTCCCTGCTCCTGCTGGCCACACTCTTCCTGATGCAGGCCAGGATGCCATTGGCCTTCTTGGCCACCGCGCACACTGCAGGCTCATGTTCAGCTGCTGTCAACCACTACCCCCAGGTGCCTTTCTGCCTGGCTGCTCTCAGCCACTCTGTCCCCAGCCTGTAGCACTGCCTGGGGTTGTTGTGACCAAAGTGCAGCACCTGGCACTTGGACTTGTTAATTAGATAACAAGTTGGGGGCTTCCTTTTTTCCTGTTGAGACTCCACCTTCTGCTGCCAGAAGCTCAGCTGGGTAAGCTAATGGTCAGCTCCAGTGTGTCAACAGAACATTCCTACTATAAAAATCAATATAAGCAGAGGTAAAAATAAAAAGAACAAAAGGGTTGATAAATATTCAGCTTGTGGTAGGAGAGCAAAGGAAAAGCAACAACCAAAAAAGCATAATGGAAAGGTTTAAATATTAAAAGTAGCATTTCCAGTACAGGTCCTGGAGCTGAAGCCTTTTACTCTTCTCTGCTCATTGTTTATTTTTGTTCCCCAGGGTCATGTTGCTAGAGGATGGCAGTCTCAGGCTCTACAACATCACCAAAGCAGATGCAGGGCTCTACACTTGCATAGCAACCAATCAGTTTGGAGCTGCCAGAAATTCTGGGAACCTGATTGTAAAAGGTACTTTAATATTGTGTTTTGCTGTGTGTGTGCTTGATGACTCTCAGGAAATCTTTGTTTCCTCTTCACTGGGATGCCCAAGCCTGTGCCAGGCACTGCTAGTACTGACAGCTTTTTACTTGCAGCTTCAAGCTGACACTGAGCTCTTCATTGCTGGCAGCAAAGGAAAAAAAAATCATGACCACCCCACTCTGAGGATCAATTTGTGTATCAGGGAGGTCTCCCATGATATCCACAGCAACAAGAGGCAACATTAATAATGGCATTTGCTCTGCTGTTTCATTGATATGTCACAAGTATGGGCTGCAGGGTAATTCTCCTTCCCTTCAAAACTGCAGCTTTGGCTGAGCTCCTGCTGTAACCACACACTCCAGCTCTGGTCCCAGTTCAGTGAAGCTTCTCTTCAGTGAAGCTTCTCTTCAGTGAAGCTTCTCTTCAGTGAAGCTCTGCATGGGGTAGGGGAATCTCCTCCCCGGAGTATTCATAGAATCAATAAGGCTGGAAAAGACCTCAGAGATCATCAAGTCCAACCTCTCACCCAACACCTCATGACTAACTAAACCATGGAACGCTTTGTGTTGGAAAGGACCTTAAAGATCATCCAGTTCCAACTCCCCTGCCATGGGCAGGGATGCCATCCACTAGAACACTTAGCTCAAGGCCCCTTCCATCCTAGCCTTGAACACCTCCAGGGAGAAGGCATCCACAGCCCCCCTGGGCAACCTGTTCCAGTGTCTCATCCACCTCACTGTCAAGAATTCCTTCCTAATCTCCAGTCTAAATCTCTTCCATCTCAAAGCAATTACCTCTCCTCCTGTCACTACAAGCCTTTGTCAAAAGTCCCTTCCCATCTCTCCTGCAGCCCCTTCAGGTACTAGATGGCTGCTCTAAGCTCTCCCTGGAGCCTTCTCTTCTCCAGGCTGCAAGGCCCCAACTCTCCCAGCTTGTCCCCACAGGTGAGGTGCTCCAGCCCTCTGCTCATCTTTGTGTTTTTTCCCTCTTCTTTGAAGCACAGGAGGCCATATTAAAATGGATTTATTGCCCCAAGTTTGTGGTGTGCTGGTGGATGGTCTGTCTCCATTAACAAAAGGACTTTGTACAAATTTACCTCAACCAGAGCTGGAGGACATGAAAAGAGAGATTGTCTAGATAGAAATCCCTGAGAGCAGAGCATGAAATACTTTTGATCACTGATAGAAAGGGCAGGAGGGGGGAAAGGAAAACTGAGGCAAACTCAGTATGGGTTTTTTTTTCCCCACTCTCTGCTCTGCAGCCTTCTCAGTACAGAAGTTTTCTCACCAAACCATTTGTATTTGTTGATCTTAAATGAGAACAAGTTACAAAGTGAAAGTTCTGAGCTCTCAGTAAGCATATTGATCAGTGCTGCAAGACAGCTAACAGTAATAATGGCTGTAGTTACAAGAGCACATTATTAAATGCAATTTGTAACACTCTCTTTTTTCCCCCCCCTCTTCTTAATACTCTTGTTTTTGATGCCTTCAGAACTGCTCCTGCAGCCTGCAGGCACAACCTCCTCCCTCACCCACTGCATCTGGCAAAGATCTTTTTCATGATCATGTTATGAAAGGGCAATCAGCACTGATGCAGTGCAGCGTGCGCTCCGAGACGATGTTGCAGCGGAGCTGGCAATGAATAAACCAAGAAGTTTAGGGTGCAGGCAGCTCTGACTTCATTAGGGCTCTACAGCATTCCACATATCACATAACATACACCCTCATGGAGCAACGTGGGGGGAGTCCCATTAAAACATGACAAAAATATTGTCTTTGGCATTTATGGAGTTTATTAAAACACTGAGTAACAACATGGTGTAAAAATGATCTTGTTTGCAGGGAACATTTGTTTGTGTTTCCCCTCTGGAGAAGTTTGGGCTGTTCAATTATAGGCCTCATTGCTTCAGCATTATTTTCAACTGAAATGTCAGAACTTGGAAAAGCATATCTAATGTGCAAATTAAGTTTATTGCTGCTCATTGAGTTGTTTATTCTTCGTGTGAGAAGTCTTTATTACACCTCCAGCGCTCTCAACGTCTTCCCTGTGTTCTCCTCTGGAATGGGATTTGCCATGTAATGCATGCCCGCAGTTGCTAAGCAAGATAGATAGATAATGTGGAACCAAGAGCTTTTAAGAAGCTTTTAAAAGCATTTGAGGTGGAAATCTTACAGACAACCCCATAAAAAGAAGCAGGAAATGTCACACAAGCGAACCCACTCCACGTCTGTGGATACGAGCAGCCTGGAAGAACAGGTACAAGAGGATAAGGATCACATAACAAGATAGAGTCATTTTATGGTTGTTGACTACTAAAAACCATACCTTACACATAACCCCAGTGCAACTCACGGGAGGACAGACCCCAGTGTCATTCAGAGAAGGACAGACCCCAGTGGAACTCACAGGACAGACCCCAGTGTCACTCAGAGAAGGACAGACCCCAGTGTCATTCAGAGAAAGACAGACCCCAGTGGAACTCACAGGACAGACCCCAGTGTAAGTCACAGGACAGACCCCAGCCCCAGTGTCATTCAAAGAAGGACAGACCCCAGTGTAACTCACAAGACAGACCCCAGTGTAAGTCACAGGACAGACCCCAGCCCCAGTGTCATTCAAAGAAGGACAGACCCCAGTGTAACTCACAAGACAGACCCCAGTGTCACTCAGAGAAGGACAGACCCCAGTGTAGCTCACAGGACAGACCCCAGTGTCACTCAGAGAAGGACAGACCCCAGTGTAATTTACAGGACAGTTTTCAGTATTTATTTGAAGGAGGCAAATAGATTCATGCCAATAAAACAATAGGCTTCTTATAACACTAACAGCATATATCTTATAGATCACAGGACCACAGAATGTTAGGGGTTGGAAGAGACCACTGGAGATCTTTGAGTCCAACCCCCCTGCCAGAGCAGGAGCATAGTTTCTAGCATAGGTTGCACAGGAACACATCCAAAGGGGTCTGGAAAGTCTCCAGAGAAGGAGGCTCCACAACATCTCTGGGCAGCCTGCTCCAGTGCTCTGTGACCCTTACAGTAAAGAAGTTTTCCCTCACATTGAGACGGAACTTCCTCTGCTGGAGTTTCCATCCACTGCCCCTTGTCCTATCACGGGGCACACCCAGTACCCCCAGGTCCCCTTCTGCCTGGCTGCTCTCAGCCACTCTGCCCCCAGCCTGTAGCACTGCCTGGGGCTGTTGTGGCCAATGTGTAGAACCTGGCATTTAGATGCATTAAATCTCATGCCCTTGGACTTTGCCCATCTGTCCAGCCTGGCAAGGTCTCTCTGCAGAGCTCTCCTACCCTCTAACAGACCAACTCCTGCCCTCAGCTTGGTGTCAGCTGCAAATTTACTGATAATAGACTCCATCCCCTCACCAGATCATCAATAAAGATATTAAAGAGCATGGGGCCCAGCACTGATCCCTGGGGCACACCACTAGTGCCTGGCTGCCAGCTGGCTGTGGCACCATTCACCACCACTCTCTGGGCTCAGCCCTCCAGCCAGTTCCTAACCCAGCACCGAGTGCTGCTGTGCAAGCCACGGGCTTGGCTAAGGCACCAAGAATATTATTGGAAGCTGCTGATGAAGAGAAGTTGCAAAACATTCCCAACCACATTCATTGCAGCCAGCTGGAGCTAATGGCTCCTTCCTCTGCAGCAGATAACTGGCTTTGATGGAGGATCCAGACAGCACATCGTTTCCTATTTGCATTCTATGGATTTTAGAATGCAGCTACTGAATCTGATTGCAAATTCCACGCAGCCTTGCTTGTCTCATCCTTGCTTAGTCTTACTTTGACCTTTCCATGGAAATAAATTGATTTTATTTATAGCCTTTTACTTATTTATGGAACGCTGTAATTGTACACAGTGCTTGGTGGAAGTCAAAATGCACCCATCCCTGTGACCAGCCATCCAGTACAGAGGAGGAGGTGGGAAAGGTGGTGACATGAAGTCTTATGGCAGTAGGGGTGATGAGGGTCCTGGGAAGGGTAGAATTTTTGAAGAGAGTTTTGACTGACAGGGAGCACTGGGCAAAAAACCCTCAGTTTTGTTAAAGCAGAATGAGCTCAAGCACAAAAGGTGAGTTTCGTCCCCTGGGATAAAAGCCTTGAATTGGAGTTTTGGCAGAATACCCAACTCCAGGGGTAACTCCAGGCTGTCACCACAGCAGTGCAAAGCAAATGCATTCAAGCCATCTTTAAAGCAAGGCAGCTAAAATACCAGCAGCAGTTTATACCTGGGAGCAAAGAACTCATCTTAGGTTTTGGAATTTAGCCAAGCAACTTTGAACCTTCACCCTGTAACCACTCTTTACTCCTATCCACATATTGAGTTTGCCAGTGGAAGGCTCAGGGAACATGATGTTGACCATCTGATTGATTGACATTGTAGAAGAGCTTCATTAGGGCCAATCCTCCCTATTCCCAGGGTCAGTTACACCATGCAGGAGGCAGGAGCTGAGGAGGTGACCTTTGCAGTGATTTCCTACTCCCTGGTTCTCCACTGTACAGGTCAGACCCAGAGGCTACATAAGGTTGGAGACAGCCCAGGCTGACTTGCCAGACCTTACAACACCCTCTTGTAAATCAGGCATAACCTTCTGCACCATTTATGAGAGAATATGTGTGGAGATGTCTCTCCTGCCCAAGTAAAGACAGAGCAGACAAAACCCAGCTGGAGTCTGGAAGAAAGTGAGTCATAAACACTCAGAGCAACGTAGAATTTCTACTTGTGGCATCGAGGGGAAGGCTTTGCTTCTCCAATGCCACATTGCATCGGCTTTAAGAGCTCAGTGCAGAGGTTCAGCGCTTTAAAGACAGAGAGAGCATTACAAGATGACTCTGGAGGAAGATCTCATGAGGTTGGAGAGCCATATCAGGCCAGAAGATGATGCTTCTTGACCTGCTAGTGGGAGAGAGAAGTTTCAGCCCTCACTAAAAGCAACTTCCCAATTTTTAACATAGACCAGGACATTGTTTCTTTTTGCTTCAAATAGAATAGAATAGAATAGAATAGAATAGAATAGAATAGAATAGAATAGAATAGAATAGAATAGAATAGAATAAACCAGGTTGGAAGAGACCTTCCAGATCATCGTCTCCAACCTATCATGCAACCAAGCACCCTATCAAGTCTCCTCCTGAACACCTCCAATGATAGTGACTCTACCACCTCCCTGGGCAGCCCATTCCAATGGGCAATCACTCTCTCTGTATAGAACTTCTTCCTAACCTCCAGCCTAAACCTCCCCTGGTGCAGCCTGAGACTGTGTCCTCTTGTTCTAGTGCTGGTTGCCTGGGAGAAGAGACCAACCTCCACCTGTCTACAACCTCCCTTCAGGTAGTTGTAGAGAGCAAGAAGGTCCCCCCTGAGAGCAATAAGGTCACCCCTGAGGACATCTATAACATGATTGTAAGTAATAGAACTGCTCTCCTCCAAGCGTCACTCCTGCAGTGAGAACAAGTACAAGGAGGAAAATGAAGACAAGAAAACTCTGTGGAAGTTCGCTGCAGTTGCCAGATACTTTTCAAAATTATCCTCTGAAGTTACTGTACTTCACAATGGGATTACTTCATCTGAGATTTATGGAGCCAAGCCCTCTGCCAGCCTGTGCTGAAATCAGTGGGGTTGTGCCAACAAAGAGTATGGCCCTTGAATCATCTGGAATTTATTGCGTCTGACACACTGCTTCCAGCCAGAGGAAGATCTCTCTCTAACCTAATGATCGAGTGTCTTTAAGGCAGTCATCTGAGGCCTTCACATTTTTTTTGCAGCCCTTGACTCCAGACAGACTGATGGAGCTGCCACAATGATAGCTTTGCATGGCTGTGAAGAGCAAGCAGAGCATGCAGAGAAATCCGAGAAACCACCTCCCAAGTCTGGGCTGTAACTCACGGTCAGAACCTCTGACACTCTCGGAATGATACCGAGGGGGGAAAACCAACCACCAAACAACATCTGATTTGTCTGGAACAATAAAAAAACAGGCAAATTCTTTCTTTGTTTTCTCAGGAAAACCTTACTTGATGCCTGCAGCAGGTGTGTCACTGAAGCTAGGGAGCTGGGGTTGCTTAGCCTGGAGGAGAGGAGGCTCAGGGGAGACCTTCTTGCTGTCTACAACACCTGAAGGGAGGTTGTAGCCAGGTGGGGGTTGGTCTCTTCTCCCAGGCAACCAGGAACAGAATGAGGGGACACAGTCTCAAGTTGTGCCAGGGGAGGTTCAGGCTGGATGTTAGGAAGAAGTTATTTACAGAGAGAGTGATTTGCCATTGGGATGGGCTGCCAAGGGAGGTGGTGGAGTCACCATCCTGGGAGATCTTCAAGAAAAGACTGGATGAGGCACTTAGTGCATGGTCTAGTTGATTGGATAGGCCTTGGTGATAGGTTGGACTGGATGATCTTGGAGGTCTCTTCCAACCTGGTTGATTCTATGATTGTTCTATGATTCTATGATTCTATGAACATAGTGATTGCCCATTGGAATGTGCTGCCTAAGGAGGTGGTGGAGTCACCATCACTGGAGGTGTTCAGGAGGAGACTTGATGGGGTGCTTGGTTGCATGGTTTAGTTGATTAGGTGGTGTTGGATGATAGGTTGGACACGATGATCTGGAAGGTCTCTTCCAACCTGGTCTATTCTATTCCATTCTATTCTAACCCTGTTTCTCTCCCCTTCAGCAAGCTGCTGCTTCCCTTAATAAGAGCTGCAAGTGTGTTTCTTGCAAGGAGTTAAAAAAAAAAAAAAGAGAAAAAGATTGCAGAAATAGTTTTCCTGCCTGTGAGAGATTCCTTTGAAGCTGGAACATAAGCAACACTGTGGTAAACTACCACTACCATTAATATAGATTAAGGATCTTAATGCATGAAGCGAGCGGAGATGAACAGCAATTTTGCTTCTGCTGCAGTTTCTTGTAAGGAAAGATTTTTTCAAGCTTGAAAAACCCTGGGCATGTTTTTAAACAGTCTTAATAATGAGGTCTGTCCTTTTGGAGCTGAAAATCCTGTCTGTTGACTATGGGCTTTCCAAAGCATCCTAGGGCTAATTTAGCATCTCGCCCCTGCTGTCTGCTCGCTCTCCGAGGCTCACAGCAGGCTCATTGTGTGGGTACTGGGCTGCTCCCAGGTAAAAGTGCTCCCAAACCATCAGCCTATTAGAGGCCATTTTCTGTATTATGGAACATTTGGGCCAATTTGAACTCATTTTCCCCAATGGCACCAAACTCCTTCAAAACCTACCATTTCTCGAAGCATTTTAATAAAAAAGGGCATTAGCAGGGGTTGGCTTTCTTTGTGTCTCCACAGAAAGGACTGTGATTACTGTCCCACCTTCTAACATGGATGCAACAGTTGGAGAAAGCATAGTCCTTCCCTGCCAGGTGGCTCATGACCCCTCTGTTGGTGTGGGGTTCACGTGGTGGTTCAATGGCAATAGAATTGATTTGACGGGAGGAATACATCACTTTGAACGCATTGGAAGGGTAAGTTTCTTAACCCCCACCCCCCCCCAAGTGCTCAGTGAACCTATTTGCCAGTTTGGGGATGACCCAAGTATTTATCATCATTCTTCCAGCCCTATTTCTATGCAATTGCCTGAAAGGAAGTTGTAGTGAGGCGGGGGGTCATGCTTTTCCCCCAGGCAACTTGTGAGAAGATGAGAGGACATGGCCTGAGGCTGTGCCAAGGGAGGTTTTGGTTGGATGTTAGGAAGCACTTCCTCACAGAACGGGGAATTAGACACTGGAATGGACTGCCCAGGGAGGTGGTGGAGTCCCTGGAGGTGTTTAAGGGAAGATTGGATGTGGCACTTAGTGATAAGGTCTGGTTGATGTGGTGGTGGTAGGTCATAGGCTGGACTTCATGATCTCAAAGGTCTGTTCCAGCCTCAACAAAGAGCCCCAAGGAGGATTAGGGGACTTGAGCACCTCCCCTGGAAGAGAGACTGAGAGCCCTGGGGCTGTTTAATCTGGAGAAGAGAAAACCTAGAGGGGATCTGATCAATGTCTGTAAATTTGTGAGGGGTGGGTGTCAAGTGGAGGAGGCCAATCCCTTTTTGGTGGTGTGCAATAATAAGCCAAGGAACAACAGCTACAAACTTGAACATAGAAGGTTTCACCTCAACACGAGGAGAAGCTTCTTTACAGTGAGGGTGACAGAGCACTGGAACAGGCTGCCCAGAAAGGTTGGGGATTTTCCTTCTCTGGACACATTCCCAACCCACCTGGATGCATTCCTATGCAGACTACCCTGGGTGATGCTGCTTTGGCAGGGGGGTTTGGACTTGATGGGCTCTGGAGGTCCCTTCCAAGCTCTAATGTGCTGTGGCACTGTGGCTGTGATGCTGTGATGCTGTGGCACTGTGATGCTGTGGCACTGTGATGCTGTGGCACTTGTGATGCTGTGATTCCATGGCAAATCACTGTTTCTTCACAAGCTATTTATTCTTCTTTCTTAACTTTCACAAAGGAGCTTGGAGTTATTTGTGAAGCCATAATAAAAACGTCCCCATGAAAGAAACTGATGATAGCAATGAATATTTTAATTCCAAAGCTGAATTTTTTATTAATATTGAGCCATTTATTAAAAACCACAAGTGTCCAGTGTGGAAAGCATGTGGTGAGTGATTAGTTTACTTTCTTTGTATCTCCAGGAATCTGTTGGGGATTTGATGATAAGAAATATTCAGCTGCATCATACTGGGAAGTACGTGTGCACAGTACAAACAACTTTAGACAGCCAATCTGCAGCAGCAGATGTGATTGTCAGAGGTATGTCTGTTACAGTGGAGGCACATCTATCTTCTGGAGGGAGCACAAGTTCTTAACATCAGCTGTTGGTTAAATGAGTCCTAGAATCCCTCTTCACCATTTCAGTAGTGAGCACTGGTTAGGCCACACCTTGAGTCCTGTGTCCAGTTCTGGGCCCCTCAGTTTAAGAAGGACATTGAGACTCTTGAAGGTGTCCAGAGAAGGGCAACGAGGCTGGGGAGGGGTCTGGAGCACAGCCCTGGGAGGAGAGGCTGAGGGAGCTGGGGCTGTTTAGCCTGGAGAAGAGGAGGCTCAGGGGAGACCTTCTTGCTCTCTACAACTACCTGAAGGCAGGTTGTTCCCAGGAAGGGGTTGGTCTCTTCTCCCAGGCAAGCAGCACCAGAACAAGAGGACATAGTCTCAAGCTGAGCCAGGGGAAGTTTAGGCTGGAGGAGAGGAGAAGGTTCCTCCCAGAAAGAGGAATTTGCCATTGGAATGTGCTGCCCAGGGAGGTGGTGGAGTCCCCATCCCTGGAGGTGTTCAAGAGGGGATTGGACGTGGCCCTTGGTGTCATAGTGTAGTAGTCAGGAGGTCTTGGGTGACAGGTTGGACTTGATGATCTTTGAGGTCTCTTCCAACCTCATTGATTCTATGATTCTATTCTATGATTCTATGATTCTATGAGGTAGACCTTTGGCACCAATATTGGATTGGGATTCTAACCAGCATGATCTTAAAGTGCAGCTAACTCAGCAGGGAGATCTCTGCAGTTCTGCCATGGACGTTTGGGAGGGTAAAAATTTCTGGCCACAAAGGTTCAGTACCTGAAAGGGGCCTACAAGAAAGCTGGGGATGGACTTTTTGCAAGGGCTTGTAGTGACAGGACAATGGTTTGGAGCTTGAGGAGGGTAGATTTAGATGGGAGATTAGGAAGAAATTCTTAACAGTGATGGTGGTGAGACACAGAACCCAGTTGCCCCAGGAGGTTGTGGATGCTCCCTCCCTGGAGGCATTCAGAGCCAGGTTGGATGAGATCTTGAGCAACCTGGGCTGGTGGGAGGTGTCCCTGCCCATGGCAGGGGGGTTGGAAATGGATGACATTTAAGATCCCTTCCAACCCAAACCATTCTACAATGATTCTGTGGCATATGGCCAGGGCACAGAGAAGTCCTCTACCTTCAGCAGACTACTGCCACCAGCTCCTTGCTGGGCATCTCTGGGTCACTGTGCAGACTGAGGGCTGGGGGGAAAGAAGAGATTTGATTCCTTTTCAGTATTTGAAGATAGAATGACAAATGATTTTCTCTGGTCAACTAACCTAATCATTTAACTGCCATGCTGTGATGAGAGCTGATCCTCTAAACCCTAACAGGAATCAGAGCTCTGCACAGGGCACCATTGCCCATTTTTCCCCAGTTTTGATTAAATTCCATTTGAAATCTGCAACTGTTGGCTGGTTCAGCAAAAGACAGAGTGGGTAACTGTCTTTGTCGGACAGGGAAAAACCCAGAAGTTAAAATCCTTCCTTTGTTTGTAGTTTTTGTGTTAGTAACATCAATACATTCCTTTTCCTGACTCCAAGCTCCTGCCCAGCGGGGTTGTGGAGTCTCCCTCTCTGGAGGTGATCAAGAGCTGCCTGGATGAGTTCCTGTGTGATCTGGTACAGGTGGTTGGACTGGATGATCTCTCGAGGTCTCTTCCAACCCCTAACATTCTGTGATTCTGTGATTAATTAGAAGACTGCAATACATTAATTAGGCAAAATGCATTTAGGGCTTGGGCAGCTTTTATGACACTGCAGCTTCATGAATAACTCCTCTGCCTCGACAAAGTAAGAGCTGCCCAACTCACTCCAGCAGCGAATCCTCTCTTCCTAATACCTTCAGCTTACCCTGCTAATCATGTCAGGCCCCCCAGGTCCACCAGAAGATGTTAAAGTTGAACATGTTTCTAGCACTACTGTTGTGTTGTCCTGGAAGCCTGGAGTAGATAACAACAGTCCAGTGCAGATCTACAGTGTGCAGGTGAGGACTCCGTTCTCAGTTGGCTGGCAAGCAGTTGCAACAGGTAAGAGGCTTGAGATTTCCTTCTGGGTCTTTTGTTTTTGGCATGTACTACTGATTAATCCAATAACACATCATCACTGACGTGTTTGTTTTCCTTTAGCTCCTGAAGTCATTAATGGCAGGATTCACAAGGCAACAGTGGTTGACCTAAGCCCTTGGGTTGAGTATGAGTTTCGGGTGGTGGCCAGCAACAGCGTGGGAATTGGGGAGCCGAGCAGGCCTTCAGCTCTACTGAAAACTAAAGCAGCAGGTAAGCCCCTAGTGGCTGGAAGGCTTTTTCTTCCCCCGTGCAGATACCTTGCCAGCAGTGAGTTTGAGAACCTCACTGCAGCAGAGCAGTGAAGAGTTAGTTATAGATCTGTCTGGCAGCTTGGTCTGTTGCTGCTAAGGCTTCATGACAGCAGACCTGAACAACTGACGCAAGGGATGCTTGGACATGATTGAGGCACCACACACTTTGCTCTCTCTGATTTGGAGATCAATCAGGCCAGCAATCGTAGAACCACAGAATGGTTTGGGTTGGAAGGGACCTTAAAGATCATCTAGTTCCAACCCCCCTGCCATGAGCAGAGACACCTTCCATGAGACCAGACTGTTCAAGGCTTCATCCAGCTTGGCCTTGAACACCTCCAGGGAGAGGAACCCACAACTTCTCTGGGCAGCTTGTTCCAGCGTCTCAGCACCCTCACCATGAAGAATTGCTTCCTAATCCTCAGTCTAAACCTCCCTTCTTCCAGCTTCAATCCATTGCCCTTTGTCCTATCACTACAAGCCATTATAAAAAGTCCCTCTCCAGCTTTTTTGTAGACCCCCTTCAGGTACTGGAAGGCCACTGGGAGATCTCCCCAGAGCCTTGCCCTCTCCAGGCTGAGCAGCCCCAGCTCCCTCAGCCTGTCTCCACAAGAGGAGGCGCTCCAGCCCTCTGCTCATCTTTGTGGCC
Organism: Colaptes auratus; assembly: GCA_015227895.2. Classification (NCBI taxonomy): domain Eukaryota; kingdom Metazoa; phylum Chordata; class Aves; order Piciformes; family Picidae; genus Colaptes; species Colaptes auratus. The sequence goes on from CM026892.1 coordinate 25,404,477, forward strand.
CACGCTTCCTCCTTTTGATATGTGCCAAAATATTCCTAATCCCCCTGCCTGACCACAGCCTTTCATTCAAGAACCTGGGGAGCAAGCCTTCTTTGCTTTCAGTCAGAACCTGGCTTGTGCCCCGCCGAGGGCCCTGCACAGGAAATGCTAACGCCAGCTCTCTGGCACATCCTGCCACAAGCACAAAATGCCTCTGCTGCAGAGGGTGTTTGATATCTGAGCATCAGCAGGGACAGGATATTGGCTTTAACTGGAGGAAATAAATTACAGCATCAAAAGCCCAGTGAAGCTAATAGCTTCCACTGACTCCAGGGCAGGATCCTTATTGTATGTCTGGCTAACCTTTACACATTTATTGTCTGGGCCTTTGAACCTCCTAGGAAGAAGACTCATTCTTGAGTGACCCACATGGTCAGTCCTTTGACCTGCTTAGTTTGGCACAATTTATTTGAAACCCAAACCTTTAGTTGTTTTATTTTCTTTTAATGTCTCTCCCAGCCCACTGCTTCTCAACTCTCTCCCTGCTCTAAAACCAGTATTTATAGGAGAGAAAGCAGGAAAATGGAAGCAGCTTTTAAAATCCACTTTCTCTCTCTCTCTCCTTATCTCATTTGCCAAGCTCTGAAGTTTGGCAAGTTGCAATTCAAGGCAGAAGTCAAACTACAGGAGACAGCAGACAATACTTGGGTCCTTAGGAATGAGGAGCTAGTTGTTCCTTACAGTACCTGCAATATGTGTCCCAAGGCAGAACAGAACAGAATAAAACAGCATAGAACAGAACAGCATAAAACAGAACAGAACAGAACAGAACAGAACAGAACAGAACAGAATAGAATAGAATAGAATAGAATAGAATAGAATAGAATAGAATAGAATAGAATAGAATAGAATAGAATAGAATAGAATAGAATTAACCAGGTTGGAAGAGACCTTCAAGATCATCGTCTCCAACCTATCATCCAACACCACCTAATCAACTAAACCATGCAACCAATAACTTCAACACAGATGAAATCAGATTAAATTCTTTTTCCTCTTGTTGAAGGAAAGACTTATGCTGAGGGATTGGTGCCAGAAATAACCACTTGACCATTAGAACACATATTTTGATAGATTGTTATCAGCTCTCTGGGTGCAGAGAGACCTCAAATGACTGATAGAAGCATAGAATAGTTTTGGTTGGAAAAGATCTCTGAGGCCATCCAGTCCAACCATCACCCTAACACCACCACTGGCCATTAAACCATGTGCCAAAGTGCCATGGCCACTTGTTTTCTGAACACCTCCAGGGATGGTGACTCCACCATCACCCTGGGCAGCCTGTTCCACCATCATCCTGACCAGCATCATCCTTAGCAGCAGTCAGAACTGCCTGGCCACTGTGGAATAAAGCAGACTGGAGGCCTCTCCCAAGAAAAGGGAAGATCCTGAGAGCCTCCAGCCAGGGAAAATGCACTGATCCTGCCTGAGCTTAGGGCTCTGAACTGGGGAGCCCAAAACTGAACATAGTACTCAAGATGAGGTCTCACCAGGGCAGAGTAGAGGGGAGGAGAACCTCCCAAATCTGCTGGACACACTCTTCTTGATACACCCCAGGATCCCATTGACCTTGTTGGCCACCAGGGCACATTGATGTCCCATGGAGAACTTGTTATCCATCAACACTCCCAGGTCCCTCTCCCCTTCTCTTTATTTGCTGTCTTCTTAAATCAGAAGAGGAAGCAACACACTCTGGCAGAGTGGACAGCCAGGAGGTGGCCACGAAAGGGTGAATCTGAACTTGGCTGCTGGCACAGCTCTTTTGCCAGCTGAAAATCTGAGCATTAGTAGATTTGTGGATGCAAATGAGGCACTGTTCATTTCATTAAAATGGAGATGAGAATCAATTGAGCCTCTGTTGGTGCACTCAGCTGTAAATTTTCATCTGTTTCTCTACCATGACCCAGTTGAGGCTCTGCTGAGCACAAGTACATTTTTTTTCCCCACTGCACACATTTAACACGTGAACTAATTGAGCATCAACTGGTTCATGAAACAGTGAAATACTAGGCTGAAAAGTCTGTTTTGGCTTGGGGTGTTTTTGTTTGGTTGGCTTGGTGGTGGTGGTTTGGTGTTTTTCCTCCCCTTTAAGCACTGGTCAGTCCACACCTTGAATCCTGTGTCCAATTCTGGCCCCTCAGTTTAGGAAAGATGTTGAGATGCTGGAAGGTGTCCAGAGAAGGGCAACAAAGCTGGGGAGGGGTCTGGAGCACAGCCCTGTGAGGAGAGGCTGAGGGAGCTGGGGTTGCTTAGCCTGGAGAAGAGGAGGCTCAGGGGAGACCTCATTGATATCTACAACTACCTGAAGGGAGTTTGTGGTCAGGTGGGGATTGGTCTCTTCTCCCAGGCAACCAACACCAGAATAAGAGGACACAGTCTCAAGCTGTGCCAGGGGAGGTTTAGGCTGATGTTAGAAAGAAATTCTTCCCAGCAAGAGAGATTGGCCTTTGGGATGTGCTGCCCAGGGAGGTGGTGGAGTCACCATCAGTGGAGGTGTTTAAGAGGAGACTGGATGCGACACTTGGTGCCATGGTTTAGTTGATGAGATGGTGTTGGGTGATAGGTTGGACTGGATGATCTCTGAGGTCTTTTCCAACCTGGTTTATTCTATTCTGTTGCAATGCTGCTCTTTTCAGTCTTACATTATTTGCCTCTGATGTGCACCAAGATACAAGATACTGATTGGAGTGACTCAGCTGGAGAGCTATGCTAAACTCCCCAAAACAATCCACTCTGTTTACACTCACACCCAATGTGATGCCTGGACAGAAAAGCACTGCTGTGAAATTCCTGTATTTCTAGAAATAGATGAGATGGATGACATCAGAGAAAGGTTTACTTGTGTGCTGGTATCTAGAAAGGATAGTGGCTTCACATAAATGTCTGTGACTTCAGAGGGCTCTTGCCTTTAGTGCCCCTGCTAGGGCTGCTCTAAGGCAGGATGGAAGACACAGACTCACAGAATGGTTTGGGCTGGAAGTGACCTTTAAAGCTCATCTAGTCTGACCCTGCTGCAGGGATATCTGCAACTAGAGCAGGTTGCTCAGAGCCCTGAACCACCTGACCTGGAATGATTCCAGGGATGGGGCATCTACCACCACTCTGGGCAACTTGGGCCAGTGTCTCACCGCCCTCAGCAGAGTAAATGTTTCATAGTTTCATAGTTTCATAGTTTCAGTTAGGGTTGGAAGGGACCACAAGGATCATCTATGCTATATCTCCCTCTTCTAGTTTCAAACCACCACCCCTTGTCCTGTGACAAAAGGCCCTGCTATAAAGTCTGTCCCCACCTCAGGGCAAAACTCACCAAAACCTCTGAAAAAAACTTTTGCCCAGCCTAGTTCTGACGTTGTGCTCAGCCTTGTCTTATCACATCCAATCTTCAGCCAGGGAAAGCTGAATGAAGGAAGCAACAAAGCAGTCTTGAAATGCCTAAAAATAGCATCAAGGGGTTGGAGATGGCAAGCAGCACAAATGCCCTCTTCAGGGGAGGTCCTGTCTCAGTGCCAGGGCTCTCCTCTCTTTCATACTTCTCCAGCAGCTGAAAATGAGCATGATGTCATCCTGGCAAGTAGGTCTGCACTGAAGTGTACCATGAGAACAAGGCTGGTCTGTCTAAATTCCATCCATTACATCACCAAGCAGTTCCCCCCCACCCCAAACGTGGATATTTGCAGGCTAATGGGGTGGAGATCTTGATGGGTATATAGAGCAAGAAGTAAGAAATGCCATTCCCCCACCTTGTCTTTCCACTGAGAGCTATTTGAGTGATGAGAAGCACCTTCAACCTGCAACACCAGCACATTGCTTGACCTCGACCTCCTAGCCATGGTGTGATCAATACAATACAATACACCACCAGGTTGGAAGAGACCTGCAAGATCATCGCGGCCAACCCATCAACCAATCCAACCCACCTCAACACAATAATACAATACAATACAATACAATACAATACAACCCACCTAAACAACTAAACTGTGGCACCAAGCACCCCAGCAAGCCTCTTCCTGAACACCTCCAATGAAGGTGACTCCACCACCTCCATGGGCAGCCCATTCCAATGGGCAATCACTCTCTCTGTGTAGAACTTCTTCCTAACATCCAGTCTAAACCTCCCCTGGCGCAGCCTGAGACTGTGTCTTCTTGTTCTGGTGCTGGCTGCCTGGGAGAAGAGACCAACCTCTGCCTGGCTACAACCTCCCTTCAGGGAGTTGTAGAGAGCAATAAGGTCTCCCCTGAGTCTCCTCTTCTCCAGGCTAAGCAACCCCAGCTCCCTCAGCCTCTCCTCATAGGGCTTGTGTTCCAAACCCCTCACCAACTTTGTTGCCCTTCTCTGGACACGCTCCAGCAAGACAACCTCCTTCCTAAACTGAGGGGCCCAGAACTGGACACAGTACTCAAGGTGTGGCCTAACCAGTGCAGTGTACAGGGGCAGAATGACCTCCCTGCACCTGCTGGCCACACTGTTCCTGCTGCAGGCCAGGATGCCATTGGCCCTCTTGGCTGCCTGGGCACACTGCAGGCTCACACACCTGCAGCAGCACGGAGGAGACCAAGCTGCAGGCAGAGAGCTTTTGGGCACTGGCAGCGCCGGGAGCCGGAGGGAAGCAAATTAAAGAGTTTGGAATTTGCTAAGAAAAGCACACAGCCAATTAAAAAAAAAATTAATCTATTGCTCCAACAACATGTTTACTGAACAAATGCATAATTAGTAAATCAGTAGTGTTGCAGCTACAGTCTGAATGGAACATCATTTTGCCAATTAGTTGATGAGGCATAATAATGTCAGATACTTGATGCTACCAGCTCCTTTAATTAATATTTTGAACCAGGGTGCTCATGTATCAAATCCATCTGTGGCTCCAGCCCTTAGCAACTTGAGAAGGCAGAAACCGAATTGCAGTTCATCTGAGACGCGCTGTTACGTAACGCAGCCCCTGCTCCGCGCGTTGCAAGGCAGAGCAGCCCCCTGGGAGCTGGCAGAAGCTTCACTCACCCAGCTGACAGGACCCTCGGCAGCCGGGGGGGGGGCTGCAAACGCCAACAACATCTCTTTCTTCTCCAGTTCCTGTCGTGGCACCGACAAACATCAGCGGAGGAGGAGGAACCCGTTCTGAGCTGGTCATCACCTGGGAGGTAATTGTTAGCTCCATTAACCTAAGCTGTCTAACGGGGAGGAGCCCACGGGTGGAATCATAGCCACGCTGCAAACCAAAGGCTTTTTGGTCGTGGGCTTTGGCTAAGCCTGGATTTCATCCTGCAGTGGGAGAGAAAGGAGCCTGTAAGATACCCAGCAAGTTTTCTGTGTTCTGGTGAACCATTTAGAAAAATGAACAGTTTAAGAGGCACGTTATAAAGATGTTTGGAAGTCTGTATAACCCTCTTATCTCCATTGTACAGGAGGTGCTTAGCACACTAATCTGCTTGGCCATTTCCTGCATTACCATTTTTCACACTTTTGTTTACATGTTTTTCATTCTGGAACGCTGTGCTGACAAGACATATCCTATTATGTGTTAAAGGAGATGAGCCCTTTAATTCTCCTGCTCTCCAGCCAGAGGAGAGAATATACATTGCCAGAGGAGTTAATACCACACTACCAGTTGCAATGGGTGAGCAGAGGTCATTGCAGAGAGAGGGAAAGGAGTGCTGTGGGAAGGAGTTCTCCCTCTCCAGCCCCTAGCAGCCTCCTCATGGGCACTGCAATGAAGGCAGGCAGCATCTTGCAAAGTCTGTTTTCCAGCGGCTGGGGTGGCCGCTCGATGAGTCCCAGATCCTCTCTGTGAACCCCTCTGCCTTCCCAAAGGGAAGAGAAAGGGAAGAAAGGAGGAAGGCTGATGGGCTGGAAAAGAAACTAATCCATCTGGGATGGAAAGAAGAACAATCCCATGGAATAGAGACAGAATGACACAAACCAAGAGACAACCCAACCCCTAATGGCAATGATAGAACCACTGGCACTACTGATGCTGGGCCACGCACTGGGCAAGTCCTAGACTGGACTCAGCACCAGATGGGAACCAGACTTATTTAGGAGGTGGATTCTGGAACTGGATTCAGGAATGCAGGAATCAGGATAGAAGGCAGAAAGGACAGAGTCCTCCTGGGACACTGACACTGAATAAGAGGCTTGGCCCTGATTCTGAAGATGGTATCCATGGGCTGAAATCCCTTGTTGGTCAATTAAGGGTCACTGGTCCTGTGTGCTCCTCCCCTCCTCTGCCTTCCTGCCCCCCAAGGTGGGGCACAAGATGTGGCAGTGCCCTTGGCTAGCACAGGAGCAAGTCTCAGGCAGAGCCTTTCTGCAGCCCAGCCTTTGGCACAAACAACCTCCATCAGCTTCTCCCTGCTAGAAGCAGCCCCTGGCTGTGCAAACCTGCCCTGAACTGCATAAAGGCAGAGCTGGGAAGTCACAGCACTGCCCAGGATTAATTCTACTCTAGCTCAAACCAGGACTTCGATGCAGGGATGAAGCAGCAGCTTGGTTGGAGCTGCAGCCCTATGGAAAAACTCATCTCCCACTCTTTGGGTTTTTTTTAATTGCCACTCAAAACCACATATGAAGCTAATTTGACTCACCTATTTAGATCTTTCCTCTGGCTTTGAGGACATCTGACTGAATTAGGAGCAGGCCACTGCCATCAGCAGCAGCCAGCCTGGAGGACAGGACCCAGGCAGCCTTGCCTTGTATCTATCAGGTGTGGCTACCCCGGAGGCTGCACAAGATGAGCTCTCTTTAATTCCCTGTTTGGGATGAAAGGCTTCAAAAACACAGTGCTCACTTTGTAAGTCATGGGAACCACTTTTTCATGAAGAAAAGAGAGAAGTTCTAGTTCAGCTTCAGCAAGGAAAGCTGCCCTCAGAAAAAGAAAGAACCAAGCTCATCGAGACAGTTTGAAGGGCAGGAAAAGGATTTAAGTTGAACTGAAAGTGATGTTATTCATTGGCTGAGGGAGTTACCTGTGGTCTGTATGCTAAAAAGCTGCCATTTAATCTACTCTTTGGGAGAGGAAGGGAGGTGATGGGGATGGGGGAAATGAGGTGAAAAGAAACAACCCAAACTACTAGATAAAAAAACCCTGTCAATGCTTCCCCCATGCTCCAAAGAGCGCGCAACATCACTTTTCCTGGAGAAAATTTCCCTCCATATGTATCTTTCACTACTTTGTTTCATTTTCTCCTCTACTGAGGAGCAGGAGAACATGAAAATTGAAAACAACCTGAGAGATCTCAATCAAATTATCCTGTTGGGCTCCATAGTGTGTCCAGGAGAAGAGTCAGAACAAACACTAATTACGCCCAGCTAACAACACCGAGCAGGACGCTCCAGCTTTCTGTGATGAACTCACTAAACATCCTGATTAAATCTGAGGTCACAGAAGCCTCACAAACAAATTAAATGCTCTAGAAAGTCTCTTGAGCTCTTCTAAATCCCCAGCTCACCGCCATCCCTCACACTTAACTCTCTCAGGGCTGGAAAAGAGGCGGAAAGGGACATCCTGGGGGATTAGTGTCTGTCAAAGACGGGAGGAAAGGCACATCCAGGCTTGGGATTCAAATTAGAAGGAATACATGAAGAATAAAATAGGTGCCCTGAGATCTCCTCATGTCCCTTCATGATTTTTGTCTCCCATCCTCATAGAATCATAGAATCACAGAATGAACCAGGTTGAAAAAGACCTCAGAGACCATCAAGTCCAGCCTATTACCTAATACCTAACACCTCCTGACAGCTAAACCATGGCTCCAAGTGCCACAGCCAAGCCTTTTTTGAACACCTCCAGGGATGGGGACTCCACCACCTCCCTGGGCAGCACATCCCAATGGGCAATTTCTCTTTCTGGCAAGAACTTTCTCCTCACCTCCAGCCTAAACTTCCCCTGGCACAGCTTGAGACTGTGTCCTCTTCTTCTGGTGCTGGCTGCCTGGGAGAAGAGACCAACCCCCACCTGGCTACAACCTGCCTCTCTCCCCCTCTTAGAGCTCCCAGGACAGGATAGATCTTTTCCCACCTCTTTATTATTATTTTTTTTTCCTTTAAAAATAATTTCTTTAAAATTAGCATTCCCCTTGGGAGGGGAGGAGGGGTGGAAAGAAATCAGCTACAAGTTGTACTGAGTGAAACGCTGCTCATCTTGAAAACTCGGTGCCTGCAAGAGAGTGACTTTAATGGAGCTGATCAGATCTTTTGTTTCTGAATTGATTGCTCCTATAGATTTATTATTTTGATTTTTATTCCAATAATACATTGACTGATGGAGCAAACATTATTATCTCCTCTAAGGCACAGCCAACTGAATCAATAGCACTAAAATATACTCAGAGAATGAAGATTCAATTAAAACAGTGTATACTTGCAAATGCTTATTGACTGACTGCCTTGTCACTACAGCCAGTTCCAGAAGAGCTACAAAATGGGGAAGGTTTTGGCTACATCATTGTGTTTCGCCCTCTTGGCTCAACCAGCTGGACAAAAGCAGTGGTGGCTTCAGTGGAAGCAAGCAAATATGTTTACAGGAACGAAAGCATTACGCCTCTCTCTCCTTTTGAAGTGAAAGTTGGTGTCTACAACAACGAAGGAGAAGGAACCCTGAGCTCCATATCCATTGTCTACTCAGGAGAGGATGGTAACTCCTGTTACTTTGATTAGTTATGGCTGGGTAGCACAAGGAGATCCTAGATATGATTAAGGAGCCTACTTAAAGTTGCTCATTGGAAATAGACAAGGTACTTGAGGCAGAATATAGCAAACTGAAGTCAAACAAGGGAAAGGAAAGACTTTCAGAATCCTTTTAAGTATCCTGGTTTCAGCTTCTTTGTCTCTAAGAAGCTCCCTCCAAGTGGTCAGGAGACATTTAGAAGTGTAGCTCTGAGAGGGTCTAGCTTTTCAGACCACCCAGTGCAGCGGCTCTCCTTTGAGAATCTCTCCCATCATAGTAGTAGCAATGACCAATATTGAACCCAGGTTTTGCTGAGGTGCTACAATAACTGGGCAGCAGAGCTAATAATTCACGCAAGGTCTCCTGACTTTCCACCTGCTGCCCCAGAATCTCTTCCTCTTTCCTTTCAAGTCCCTCAGTTCCTGACATCACAGCCTCCTGGCAACACAAATATCCCACCAGCTGTGTTTTCTCCCATCACCCAGAGCCACAGATAGCCCCGGCAGGAGCTGCGGCGCTGAGCATTTCTGCGGCGGAGGTGGAGGTCTCCTGGCAGCCCATCGCGTGGAACAGGCACACGGGCAGGGTGCTGGGCTATGAGGTGAGCTGGCTGCTGCTGGTGCCTGACACCTAACAGATGGCCCTTTCCTGGCCACCTTTGTGTTCTGCTTCCTCCTCTCTCGCTTCCAACTTAAGAGGCAATCAGACAGTCACCCACCTCTCATTAGGAACATCTCACCTGAGATCATCACAGGCATTCACAGACCAGGGCTGCAGCTCCAGCCCACACTGCTTATAATCTAAATTAAGACCTCAAGATTAATCATTTGTGATGGCTACTGGAAAAGGACTTGTGCTTAATTCCACCAACCAAGGCTGATCCTCCCTGCTCTCATCCAGCTGGAATGCTGTCTGAGCACGATGGCTTTGCTGGATAGTTTGGGGTCATAGAGTCATAGAATGGTTTGGGTTGGAAGATCATCTAATCCAACCCCCCTGCCATGGGCAGGGACATCTGTAATGTGCAGGGTCTGCATATTACAGAAGAAACCAGGATAAAAACACTTCCTCCTAGTTCTGAGTGAAATAATAATCATACAAGTACAGAATCATAGAACTGTTAGGGTTGGAAGGGGACCTCAAGGATCAGCCAGTTCCAACCCCCCTGACATGGACAGGAACACCTCACACTACAGCAGGTTGCTCAGAGCCACATCCTGCCTGGCCTTAAAAACCTCTGGGGATGAAGCTTCCATCACCTCCCTGGACAACCTGTTCCATAGAATCAATAAGGTTGGAAAAGACCTCAGAGATCATCAACTCCAACCTATCACACAACACCTCATAACTAACTGAACCATGGCTTCCAGTGCCACATCCAATCCCCTCTTAAACACCTCCAGGGATGGGGACTCCACCACCTCCCTGGGCAGCACATTCCAATGGCAAATTACTCTTTCTGGCAAGAACTTTCTCCTCACCTCCAGCCTAAGCTTCCCCTGGCACAGCTTGAGACTGTCCTCTTGTTCTAGTGCTGGTTGCCTGGGAGAAGAGACCAACCCCCACCTGACTGCAACTTCCCTTCAGGTAGTTGCAGAGAGCAAGTGTCTCACCACCCTCATAATCTAATAATGCTATACAATACAGTCCTGTCTTCCTTGACATCTTCACTGCCTGCATGTCTGCTTCCCAGCCAAAGCTGCCATCGCTGGAAAACAAGGAACTGCCTGTTCTTTGTTCTTGCTTTTCAGGTTTTGTATTGGACTGATGATCCCAAGGAAAGCACAGCTGGGAAAGTCAGAGTCAGTGGGAATGTAACAGCCAAAAACATCACAGGGCTGAAGGCTAACACGGTGTATTTTGCGACGGTTCGGGCTTACAACACGGCGGGGCCAGGGCCGTCCAGCACCCCCGTGAATGTCACCACCAGAAAATCACGTGAGTATTCCACTTTGGGCTCCAAATGTGGCAGCCTCCCAGGTGTGACAGTGACATTTCAGCTCGCCCTGCCCCACCCCTGCTAAGCGCTGGCATATCAAAGCAAATTGGCTCCCAAAAGTCTCCGTGAAATTAAACAGCAGCAGCCTGCGGCTGCGTCAAAGGCAGTGCGGCCAGCAGGGCCAGAGAGGGGAATCTCCCACTTGGCTCCGGTGAGGCCTCACCTGGAGCACTGCATCCAGCTCTGGAGTCCTCAATATAGGAAGGACACAGACCTGATGGGGCAGGTCAAGAGGAGGGCCATGAAAATAATCAGGGGGTTGGAGCAGCTCTGCTATGAGGACAGGCTGAGGAAGCTGGGGCTGTTCAGCCTGAAGCAGAGAAGGCTCTGGGGAAACCTAATAGCAGCCTGCCAGTACCTGTAGAGGGCTACAAGAAGGATGGAGAGAGGCTGTTTATGAAAGTCTGCAGTGACAGGACAAAGGGCAATGGCTTCAACCTACAAAAGAACAGATTGGATATTAGGAACAGGTGGGGGAACACTGGAACAGGTTGCCCATCCCTGGAGGTATTCAAAGCAGAGCTCGACAGGGCTCTGGGCAGCCTGATCTACTTGAGGATGCCCCTGCAGACTGCAGAGGGGTTTGGACTAGGTGACCTTTGAGGTCCCTTCCAAGCCAGACCATTCCATGATTCTATGATTCTATTCTATTCTATGACTAAGCCACTTCCCTATCTCTTCCCTCCCAATATTTTCTTGGTCACCACCAAGTTTGCTCAGACTTTGGCATTTAAGACATTCTTAACACAATATTTAGCTTTGGGTCTGTCTCAGCAGAAGCCAAAATTCTTGGCTCAAATCAGGTTATTTCATTCCCCCTACCCTATTTATATGCTGAAAGAATGCTGCACACCTCCAAAATCAGATAATCCCTGTTTGTGCTCCTCCACTGCAGCAACCCTGAGGAAGGATTTCTTTTTGCATTGCCACAGCATGCTGCTTGCTTTCAGGAGGCTTCAAAAGAGATGCAGAGTCAATACAGGAAAGATGTTCCACAGGTCAAACAATAGATCTGGATGTGGAAACATGGGGCTGGTTCTTTTAAAGAGAACACCTGGATGCTGCTTTGGAGACACCTAAACTGCATTGCTGAGGATAGTATGAGGGATATATTGATAGAAATGTTACCTAGTCATTAGCTTTCTAATTTGTCTGCAATTTCAGAAGCAAACCCCTAAGCTGTTTCATTTATGAGAAGCCACTTCAAAACAGAGAGAAACCCCACACAAAATGCTTTCATGGGGCCTCCTTCCAAGTCAAAATGAAGCACTGGGAATCATTCTGCAGGACTGAAGAAGTAAATGTGCACCAAGAGAGAAAAAAAATAGGTCACAAAGAAGGAAATCTTAGTAATCTGCTACATCCCAGAACGGCAAAAATTCATTTTGTTGTTTCAGCTTCCATTTCCAGTCCATTCCTGGCCTGCATCAGGAGCAGTGTGGCCAGCAGGAGCAGGGAGGTCATTCTGCCCCTGTACACTGCGCTGGTTAGGCCACACCTTGAGTCCTGTGTCCAGTTCTGGGCCCCTCAGTCTAGGAAGGAGGTTGACTTGCTGGAGCATGTCCAGAGAAGGGCAATGAAGTTGGTCAGGGGCTTGGAACACAAGCCCTATGAGGAGAGGCTGAGGGAGCTGGGGTTGCTTAGCCTGGAGAAGAGGAGACTCAGGGGTGACCTTATTGCTCTCTACAGCTACCTGAAGGGAGGTTGAAGATAGGCAGAGGTTGGTCTCTTCTTCCAGGCAACCAGCACCAGAACAAGAGGACACAGTCTCAGGCTGTGCCAGGGGAGGTTTAGGCTGGAGGTTAGGAGGAAGTTCTACACAGAAAGAGTGATTGCCCATTGGAATGTGCTGCCCAGGGAGGTGGTGGAGTCACCATCACTGGAAGTGTTTAGGAGGAGACTTGATAGGGTGCTTGGTTGCATGGTTTAGTTGATTAGGTGCTGTTGGATGATAGGCTGGACACAATGATCTGGAAGGTCTCTTCCAGCCTGGTTTATTCCATTCCATTCCATTCCATTCCATTCCATTCCATTCCATTCCATTCCATTCCACTCCACTCCACTCCACTCCACTCCACTCTACTCTATGATTATTCTATTCTACTCTATTCCTATTCTATGCTATGCTATGCTATGCTATGCTATGCTATGCTATGCTATGCTATGCTATGCTGTGCTATGCTATGCTGTGCTATGCTATGCTATTCTATTTATACTTTCCTTGCACTGTGTTTCCCCAGTAGAGAGCTGATCAGCCCTTCTGCACAAAAAGGGAAATACTTCCCCTTTTCCCATCAATTTTCCTCTTGTCTATCCTTGAATATTTGGGGCGGGGGAAAAAAGCCCTTCACAGCTCTTCTAGCCTAACCACACTGCAGTCAGCAGAGGCATCTTCACCAGGACCAGGTTGCTCAGAGCCCCATCCAACCTGACCTGGAGTGGTTCCAGGGATGGGGCCTCTGTGCAGCTGCTGCTTGAAGTGCGAGGCAAGACCCAATCTGTAAAATGAATAACCCAAAGTAGCAGCAACCAAAAGAAAGCCAGAGAAGGCAGTAAGGGCTCAAAGTGGAGCTCTCTAACAAGTGATTAATTGATGGGAAATAAAGTCATCTCTGGAAATGATTTTCTATGTTCAGAGGCATGAAAGACAAACGAGAAGCATGGCAGTCAAATGGCAAGACGCACCAGGAACGTGCTTTTGTTTCAGGCTGACTTCATCTGCTGTCACAGTCAGGACTGTGCTAATGGTTCATTTAAAAATTAAAGTCAAAATAACCCTGTTAATTATTCAGAAACATATATTAAAGTTTTAAGCTCCAGCCTCTGAAAGATGCAAGCACTTTCAATATCAGGAGAGATAATAAGTCAAGAGAACAACAACAATCTACATCTACAGTGGGAGCTTTAGCTCCAAGGTAATAGCTCTGCCTTCCTACTCACTGTCCAGGGCTCCTACAATGCTCTGTCCAGGCCATTATTGTGGAGACTAAAATGGTCCTTCTGCCAAAGAGGTGCAATTCTGATTGAAACATACTTATCTAAGATCAATCTGAGGTCCAAGCTGATGTCTAGGTTTAAGTTGAAACTACTTAGAAAACTGGAAGTGAGGTCCTCCTGCCACGAGTGTGCTGCTCCACGAGGAGGGTCTGTGGGAAGCTCAGCCCTTCTGCTCATATTGCTTTGCTTTTGCTTTTGCCTAACAAGTAGAAACATCAACAGACAGAGATAGTAGGAATACTTTGCAAGGATACAGCTCAGCTCAGTACAGCAGCAAAAGCCAAGTGTTACCTACACCAGGAGACTAACATCATTAACTTAATAAAGGGAAGCCTACACTTGGGGGAGGAGGGTATTACTCTTGCCATTGCTTGGGGGGGGGTTATTACTCTTGCCAATGCTGATTACAAGAAATTAGTTGAGGAAATGATCTGCTGATCTGACATCTGAAGAACTCTTTCCTTGGGGATACTATTGATTTTACTGATATTATTGATTTGATGGTTTTGCCCTTCGAATCTTTGCTCCTTTTTCTTCATTGTTTTCAAGTTCGTATTTCCTCTAACCCCCCCAGTGCCATCCTCCCAGGGAGGGTTCCAGGAGGGCACGCCATGGAGAAGGAGATGATGTGTTGTTCTAAATCTGAGATGCAGCTCAAAAGCACAGTTTCAAATTCAGGAGTTCACAGAGGATTCAATTCCAGGCACTTGTAGGCAAATTTTCAAAGTCCTGGCACTTAGGCATAAAAAGCCTTTGAAAAGCTACACTCAGCCTATTGTGCTGAGGATGTATAAAATCCTACCACATTTCCTGATGGAACACACAGAGACTTTAATGTGCAGCTCTTTGTAACCTGTCCTCATGGCTGATGAAAAAAAAACCTTGTCTTTGGTATTTTGCTCTGGTTTTTTTCAGCTTCCCTTTCTGAAATCCACACAGCCAAACACTCCCCAGGAGGTTGAAATCCAGATTGGAACAACTTGGTACTTAAGCAGGATCTATGCAATAGGACTTGAACTGTCAGACACTGTCAGGCTTTGCCTAATTTTGGAAATGAACTCTCACAGTAAGTGGGTTTGAGCTAAGAATAGATCTTTGTTCTGACTAATACCAGAGCAATGATGGCCTGGAAACTGGTTTTTGCTCTCTGAGATTTGAATCAGCCACCCATTTGCTGCTTCCATGTCAGCAGCTCATTCAATTACATGATGCAAATTAAGAGTCAATTGTATCTTGTCCTCCTCCTCCTCATCATCTTCTTTATTTCTTTTTTCCTAAAGCACCAAGCCAACCCCCAGCAAACATTGCCTGGAAGCTGACAAATTCCAAAATCTGCCTCAACTGGGAGCATGTGAAAACAATGGAGAACGAATCAGAGGTGCTAGGCTACAAAGTAAGTCATTTCTTTGGATCATTACTGTCATGCTGATCATAACAGAGGTACAAACAGTGCCCTAGAATCATAGAATTGTCAGGGTTGGAAGGGACCTCAAGGCTCAGCCAGTTCCAACCCCCCTGCCATGGCCAGGGACACCTCACACTACAGAGGGTTGCTCACAGCCACAGCCAGCCTGGCTGCAAAAGCCTCCAGGGATGAGGCTTCCACCACCTCCCTGGGCAGCCTGTGCCAGGCTCTCACCACCCTCCTGGGGAAGAACTTCTTCCTAACATCCAATCTGAATCTCCCCACTTCTAGTTTTTTTTCCATTCCCCCTAGTCTTATCACCCCCTGACTTGTTGAAAGGTGACTCTTCATTACCTGAACACAGAGATTTTCTGGAGTTCCTGGGGTGGTTGGCTGACATTTAGAGATGGGACAATATTTGTGCATATACTTATAGGTGGAAGATCTGCTGTGCTGAACCTCTTTGGTTCTTTGGATGTTAGGAACAGGTTCTTTACTATGAGGGTAGTGGAACACAGGAAGAGGTTGCCCAGGCAGGGGGTTGGACCCCATCCCTGGAGATATTCAACAGGGCTCTGGGGCAGCCTGATCAAGTTGAGGCTTACAGAATACAGAATACAGAATTAACCAGGTTGGAAAAGACCTTCAAAATCATTGAGTCCAACCTATCACCCAACACCATCTAATCAACTAAACCATGGCACCAAGCACCCCATCCAGTCTCTTCCTAAACACCTCCAGTGATGGTGACTCCACCACCTCCCTGGGCAGCACACTGCAATGGCCAAACTCTCTTTCTGTAAAGAATTTCTTCCTAACATCCAGACTAAACCTCCCCTGGCACAGCTCGAGACTGTGTCCTCTTGTTCTGGTGCTGCTTGCCTGGGAGAAGAGACCAAGCCCCACCTGGCTACAACCTCCTTTCAGGTAGTTGTAGACAGCAATAAGGTCTCCCCTGAGCCTCCTCTTCTCCAGGCTAAGTAACCCCAGCTCCCTCAGCCTCTCCTCACAGGGCTGTGCTCCAGACCTCTCCACAGCCTCCTTGCCTTTCTCTGGACTCTTTCAAGTGTCTTAATATCCTTCTTAAATCGAGGGTTCTGGTAGAGAAAGGCTCTCTTGACAGCTGGAGTAAATATCTGCTGTGTTCTCCACCCCAACGTTCTGCAGAATGCATTTCTGTGCTTTGACTGAAGTTTAATGCTCTGCAGGATGCTCAGAGTGCTCTGCAAACCTTGGGACATGACAGGAGAGATTCTCAGCCAATAAGTCAAAAAATGTACTGAAACCTGAGGGAAAATAATGAAGTAACTCTCATTTTCTCACCCCCTTTGACTTAGATTTTGTACAGACAAAACAGACACAGCAAAGCACACATCCTGGAGACAAACAACACTTCAGCTGAACTTCTGGTACCATTTGAAGAAGATTATCTTATAGAAATAAGAACAGTCAGCGATGGTGGCGATGGCAGCAGCAGTGAGGAAATTAGGATCCCCAAAATATCAAGTATGTGAGATTCATTTGGGTGTCCCTGCAAGTTATTGCATGAAGAGAAATCTGTGTGGCTCTCGGAAGCACGGCAGATTAGCAGACTTCCAGTACCGCAGCTGGCCTCTTCCCTGTTGCTTTGTGGTGCTGGGTGCATGCTGATTATCCTCTGATCACAAAATTCCAGCTCAGTGGGGGTTGGAAGGGAGCTCTGGAGATCATCCAGTCCAACCCCCCTGCAGGGTATCCACAGAAGCTTGCCCAGCATCACAGGTCCAGATGGGTTTGGAACCTCTCCAGAGAAGGAAGCTCCACAACCTCTCTGGGCAGCCTGCTCCAGGGCTTTGGCACTCTCACAGCAAAGGGTTTCCTCCTCATGTTCAGGCAGAATCTCCTGGGTTCCAGGTTGTGCCTGTTGCCCCTTGTCCTGTCCCTGCACACCACTGAGAAGACACTAGCCCAATTCTCTTGCCCCCCACCCTTTAGCTCTAAACCCCTGCATGAGACAGGGTTTAGAGGGGGTTTAGATTGATCAAATCCCCTCTCAGGCTGCTCTTCTCCAGGCTCGACAGCCTCAGGGCTCTCAGACTTTCCTACCCACAGAGCTGCTCCAGTTTCCTCAGCATCTTTGCAGCCTTCACTGGACTCTCTCCAGTAGCTCCCTGTCTCTCTTGAACAGAGAACCCCATTCTTTAGTGGAGAGAGTTTGTTGTACATCACCCAGATGTGACCTTATCTTTAGTGATGTCTCCATCTGCCCTGGCCTGCAATGCTTAAGGAAGGACAGAGAAATAAGCTGGAGTCCTAAAGTCAAAGCTGCAGCTTCCACATACAATGTGGTTCCTAATGTCTTCTGATGCTGCTGCTGCTGCTGACAGAGAGAACTTCAGCCTTGCTCAACAGCTGGGGTGAGGCTGCCCACGGTGCAGCCTCTGCCCTCATAAGTGCCTTACTCTTCATGCAAAATGGAGCAAAATATTGCAACAAACTAGCTAAAAGCCTTCTAAAAAAACCCAATACATGAGTATTTACAGAGGATGTGAAGCTGATCTGAATCTATACTCCATGGAATTGCTGCTCCAGCCTCAAAATGAAAGAAAGTGAATCATTCAGGTTGGAAAAGACCTCTAAGAGCCCAACCATCAACCCAACAGCAGCATGGCCACTAAACCACAGAGAGAAATAACAGTAGTGGAGAATGTTTCATCTGGAGAACAGAACACAGCAGAGTGCAGAGGAAAACCTTTTCTTGACACAGATTCACCTGTGCCAGAAAACTTTTATTTGCTTGCATTTTTTTCTTTTACAGGCTTAAGCTCGGGAGCAATAAAGTTGTGCCAAAGGATAAAGCATCTATTCACATCTGGGATCCTGCTGTTGAGTTCTGCCCTCATATCCCCTGTCCCTTGATGCCCAAAGCAATGCCCAGCCACAGACTTTCAGAGCGAAGCCACGGGCAGAGTTTGTCTTCGTGCTTCACCGCGACCAACGTCCCCGCTGAAGAGAAGGAGGTGGGGATAGGGGGAGGCGGGGAGGGGGGTGGGGTGGGGGAGGCAGGAGTGGTCAATTATTAAGAGGCCATTCTCAAGATGACATTAATTTTGCAAAAATAAGCTCTGAAATAAATGGATAAATGTATCTGCATTAATCACATGGAGTGGTGCCAAAGCAGGCTGCCAGGAGAGTGGTCTGAAAGTTTTCCTCCTGAGCAGTCGCTCTTCTTGGAACTGCAGGGCAGTGCTGTGTCAGACATGAAAGACCTGTGCCAAGAAGGGAAGAGAGAGGCTTGCAAGTGCTTGTGGTGTTGATATGATCTATCTCATGTTCCTCAATGTAACCTGTAAAAAAGTCAACCAACCCCGAGCCCCACTTTCAATCAAATAAAAGCTATTTGTTTACATTTTGCAGTGGTTTGTGTTAAGGGGGAGGTGTGGGGGGGGTGAGGGTGGGGGGGTGGCATACAATGCATTCATGAAATCTACTGCAAGGATTGCTTCCCCTCCCCCCAAAAAGTGAAATTGAAATCAAAGGAATCCAACCCAAACCCCACTGAATTCAACAGGAAGACTTCCAATGACATCAACAAGGCTTGAGGCCAGAACTGAATGAGTGCCATTCATAATCTGAGATTTATAGATTCATTTAATGATTTAGGTTGGAAGAGGATCTAATTCCACCCCCCTGATCATTTCTGTGGCTACTCCATCAGGTCCATGTCCTCCTTGTATTGAGGGCTCTAGAGCTGGATACAGTAATCCATGTGAGGTGTCACCAGAGTAAAGTGGCAGGAGCATGTGTTACAGAATGAGGAGAGGCTGAGGGAGCTGAGGGTGTTTAGCCTGGAGAAGAGGAGCTCAGGGGAGACCTTAGTGCTCTCTACAGCTACCTGAAGGGAGGTTGTAGCCAGGTGGGGGTTGGTGTCTTCTTCCAGGCACCCAGCACCAGAACAAGAAGACACAGTCTCAAGCTGTGCCAGGGGAGGTTTAGGCTGGAGGTGAGGAGAAAGTTTTTCCCAGAAAGAGTAATTGGCCATTGGGATGTGCTGCCCAGGGAGGTGGTGGAGTCCCCATCCCTGGAGGTGTTCAAAAAGGGCTTGGATGTGGCACTTGGAGCCATGGTTTAGCTGTCAGGAGGTGTTTGGTATTAGGAAATTAAACCCCCAGGACAAGATGTTCCACTTGGACTTACCCAAATTTGCATCTTGTGTTGACACAACCAAAGGCCACGTGCTCGTGTTTCACGTTCTCATGGCTGTACAGCTGCAGGCTCACTAAGAAGAGACTGTAGAAACTTGGGGCTCTCTCTTTAGTGTGGTAAATAAACACCAGTTACAATCTGTGATCTTCACTAGTCCCCATGTTGAATGGAACAAAATGCTTCTGAAAGTTGAACCACTCTTTGGTGGAGGATGATTAGAGGGCTGGAGCTGTTGTGGAAAGGAAAGTTGTTAGGAGGTGATGTGTCCAGTTCCAGACCCCCTATTGCAGGAAGGATCTGGAGGTGCTGGAAGGTGTCCAGAGAAGGGCCACGAGGATGAGCAGAGGGCTGGAGCTGCTCTGCTATGAGGACAGACTGAGGGAGCTGGAGCTGTTCAGTCTGGAGAAGAGAAGGTTGCAAGGAGACCTAATTGTGGCCTTCCGGTATCTGAAGGGGGCTCCAAGAAAGCTGGGGAGGGACTTTCGAGGGTGTCAGGGAGGGATAGGACTGGGGGGAATGGCAAAAACCTAGAACTGGGTAGATTCAGATTGGATGTTAGGAAGAAGTTCTTCCCCAGGAGGGTGGTGAGACTGGCACAGGTTGCCCAGGGAGGTGGTGGAAGCCTCATGCCTGGAGGTGTTTGCAGCCAGGCTGGCTGTGGCTGTGAGCAACCTGCTGCAGTGTGAGGTGTCCCTGTCCATGGCAGGGGGGTTGGAACTGGCTGAGCCTTGAGGTCCCTTCCAGCCCTGACAATTCTATGATTCTGTGACTGACAGAACTTTTTGCATGATCCCTTCCCTGCAGGTCTCCAGCAGGAGCTGCCCTCTGCCACAGCAGCTCCCTTGCAGGCCTTCTGGTGTCTGTGCAACGGGCACATTTTTTTCCCTTTTCAGTTAAACTGAATCTAAAAGTTTTCTGTTTCCTACTATAAAAGCAACCCTTCTGCCAAGTCTGAGCAAAACATCTCTTTCTTGTTCCCTTTATTCAAGTGAAGAAAAATCTCCCACAAAGCAGTTAGATCCAAGGGAACAGAAGCCCTGAGAGAGGTTTGATTACAGGGAGGCTCCAGAAATATAATGCCACTTTTAGAAGCCTGTCCTCTGGGATTTCTGCAAAGATGCTCATCTCAGGAGTTGTTAGGGAGAGGGTGAACTTCCCTTGCACAGCAAAAGAACAGTTTAGAGAGAACTGGAGATGGTATTAAAAATCTTGATAATGCTCTAATGAAGTCAAAGCAATTTTCTTTGCAGTGAAACCAAACAGTGAATCACTTCCTCAGATTTGTTTTCACTTCTCTGTGCTCTATTGATGCTCTCTCCAAGGTGCTTTTCTCACTGCAGAAGATCCTTCTCCAAATCAGGATCTTTATGGCACCAGTGCTTGCTTAACCTCCTAATTTCTGCTTTAGTCCTATTTTGTCATTCTCATTTCAGGAGCCCTTTTAAAGTAAGGGATAAGCTAGGAAGAATGAACATCAGTAAAGAACACAAGTCTTGTGAGGAGCAGCTGAGGGATCTGTGGCTCTTTAGCCTGGAGGAAAGGAGGCTGAGGGGAGACCTCTCTCTCTATTATGCCCTAAAAGGAGGCAGAAGTGAGGTGGGGGTTGCTCTCTTCTCCCAAGCAACAAGTGAGGAAGTGGCCTCAATTTGCAGCAAGAGAAGTTTAGGTTGGATATTAGGAACAGTTTCTTCCTCCAAAGGGTTGGCAAGCCCTGGAACAGGCTGCCCAGGGAAGTGGTGGTGTGTCCCATCTCTGGAGGGGTTTCAATGCTGTGGAGATGTGGTGTTGAGGGACATAGTTCAGTGGTGACTTGGCAGCGATGGGTTAGTGGCTGGACTTGGATGTCCTTAAAGGCCTTTCCCAGTCAAACCTATCCTGCAGTTCTGTGAAAACTACTCCCTTGCTGACCTCCTTTAGAACTGGAGCACAAATGGATCACCAACTGCCTGTTCTGCTTTGGCACCTGAACTTCTAAGCAGTCTTAAGGAGAATGCTTTTAAATAGAATTGTAGTCATAGCCCTTCCATCCTCCCCAGATCAAGGCAAGCCTCTAATCTGTGCAGGTTCAGTGTTTTCTCTTCAGCTCCCCAACTCTCCTTTGGTGACTGATGTCAGAGCTGCCCAAAGCAGTGAAAGTCCAGCTCTTCAGGACTCTTCTGTTATTAAAGCACCAGATGCTGAAACAGAGTTCAGCTGACTGGCAGCTTTCACTAAAAGAAAATAAAAAATAGGTCCCAAAATAGTTTTGTCACTCAGAGTTGCAGGGGAATAAAAAAAGAGAAAGGAATCAGTAAAAATCCCCTAAAAGCAGAAGCCAAAATGATAGCAATGGCAAAAGTAAAACATCTGCAGTGCTCCTGATTTTTAGTAACTGGGAAGCTGAACTAAAACACTTTTCTTAAAGGTGCCCAACACAGGGAGCCCAAGGCCAAGTCTTAGCAGATTTAGAGGCACCAGATCAAGTCCAAGTGCTGGGGGCTGCACCTTGGCTACAACATTGGCCCCAGTAACCCCATGCAGCACTACAGGCTGGGGACAGAGTGGCTGGAGAGCAGCCAGGCAGAGAGGGACCTGGGGGTAGTGGTTGATAGCAGCTGAACATGAGCCAGCAGTGTGCCCTGGGGGCCAAGAAAGCTAATGGCATCCTGGTCTGGATAAGGGATAGTGTGGCCAGTAGGAGCAGGGAAGTCATTCTGCCCTGTACTCAGCACTGCTTAGGCCACACCTTGAGTCCTGTGTCCAGTTCTGGGCTCCTCAGCTTAAGAAGGACATGGAGACACTTGAATGTGTCCAGAGACAAAGCTGGGGAGAGGCCTCGAGCACAGCCCTGTGAGGAGAGGCTGAGGGAGCTGGGGTTGCTCAGCCTGGAGAAGAGGAGGCTCAGGGGAGACCTTCTTGCTCTCCACAACTCCCTGAAGGCCAGGTGGGGTTTGGTCTCTTCTCCCAGGCACCGCACCAGAACAAGAGGACACAGTCTCAAGCTGTGCCAGGGGAGGTTTAGGCTGGAGGTGAGGAGAAAGTTCTTCCCAGAGAGGGAGACTGGCCATGGGATGGCTGCCAGGGAGGTGTGGGTCGCACTGTTGCTGGAGGTGTTCAAAAAAGGCTTGGATGTGGCACTTGGAGCCATGGTTTAGCTGTCAGGAGGTGTTGGGTATTAGGTAATAGGCTGGACTGGATGATCTCTGAGGTCTTTCCCAACCTGGTTGATTCTATAAGTCACAGACAAGTTTCCAAACAGCTGGAAGAGCCATACCTATTTTATTTTGATAACCTAAGCAAAGTATCAACAAGAAAAATAAACTCTGATAAAAAGGCACAGCCAGGAGATTTTCTTTTTAAATTTCACTCATGAAAGAAAAACCCAAGAAGCAATTTTGAGCCTGTCCAAACGTTTCAGCTGCCTCTCAACACAATGCTGCTTCGTGATTTAAGGGCATTTAAACTTATTTTAATGCCTTCTCCTTTCTTTATCGGGCAATTTTTGAATCTGAATGCCCAGGAACTAAATCAAATAGCCCATGTGTGCTCTGGACTCCAGCCCCTAACTCAAGGTTTCCTTGAAGTGCAGAAGCACTCTGCATCTGCTGCAGGTTGTTGGAATTCACCTCTGGTGACGACTCGACACACAGCTCTAAATCACACTTCTGTACAAAGATGCTGGAAAAGCAGGGGAAACAAAGGGAAAAAACCCACATTTGATTAATATCTGGCTGTACTGCAGCTGTAGAGAATTTCCCTCAACAATTTTCAGGGCCTGGGTGGAAGAGAGAATTAAGCTTCTCAGAGAGGTTTGGGGATGCGCCGAGCGGCCGTGGGTCAGTGTCTCAGGGCCTCCTTCTATCCATCCCTCCACTTTTTGCCTTCCCTTGGAAAAAATCTTGGGCAGAACTTCTCCTACTCTGAATAAATCAATGCTTCTGGCTCTCTCCAGCACTGACAGTCCCAAGACACCATCCAAAACAATTTCCCTTGAAGTGCCAGAGAGTTTCTGCATCTCAGTGTTCCTGAATACTGGGGTTTGAGTAGATGCAGACATAGAATCATAGAATTGTTAGGGTTGGAAGGGACCTCAAGGCTCAGCCAGTTCCAACCCCCTGCCATGGCAGGGACACCTCACACTGCAGCAGGTTGCTCACAGCCACATCCAGCCTGGCTGCAAACACCTCCAGGCATGAGGCTTCCACCACCTCCCTGGGCAACCTGTGCCAGTCTCTCACCACCCTCCTGGGGAACAGCTTCTTCCTAACAGCCAATCATGGTCTTTGGGTGAACATGGATCTTGTACTAGCAGTAGACTGTGGAATTATCACTACAAGGCTGATGAGCTCCTCAAAGCATGGTCTGTGCATTATTTATCATAGAATCATAGACTGGTTGGGTTGGAAGGGACCTTAAAGATCATCTAGTTCCAACACCCTTGCCATGGGCAGGGACATCTTACACCAGGTTGCTCAAGGCCTCATCCAGCCTGGCTTTGAACACCTCCAGGGAGAGGGCAACCACAGCCTCCCTGGGCAACCTGTTCCAGTGTCTCACCACCCTCACTGTAAATAATTTCTTTCTAATCTCTGCTCTGAATCTCTCCACTCCCAGTTTGAAGCACTTGCCCCTCATCCTATCACTGTGCTAGGATTTGTTATTTCTCTTGCTCTGACCATTAGCAAACCCAAATCTACAAGGGCTGGGAAATCAGTGCTATTAAAAGAGCTTGCATCAAAGCTTTCTTGGAGAAATTTCCCGGGCAGAAAAGGTCAGTTGGACATTTTGGCAGTGTGGAACAATAAAGGCCTCTAAATGGCTTCAATCATTCAGGCTTTTATTTATTTATTTTTTTTAATAGGAACTCCTTCTTTTTCATCAGTTCCTAACACTTAGTACTTGAAAACACATCTGATGTACCAATTAAAATGTCATATTAATACTGC
This sequence comes from Colaptes auratus, assembly GCA_015227895.2. Lineage (NCBI taxonomy): Eukaryota > Metazoa > Chordata > Aves > Piciformes > Picidae > Colaptes > Colaptes auratus. The sequence continues at coordinate 25,428,690 of CM026892.1, forward strand.
TGTTATGTATCATCTCTTAACCTATTCTACACAGGTCAATCTATTTCAGCGCTGACAAACAGCTACAAGCGTTTCCCGTCCTTAGAGAGCGACTTGGAGTCGTTCTGCAACACAAAAGGTTACCACAACACCCCTTATAACCTGAAAGTTTCTCACAAGTTATGCTCAAGTCTCTAAAATGTTTGCACTTGAATAAATCCAGCTTTCCACAGATGGTGTTCAAGGCACTAGACTGGATCCTGCAACTAGACTGGATCCTGCCACTCCGGCCTCTGCTTTCTTCCAGAAAGGATTGCTGCGGCCCTCACCTGCTCAGTGTAGCTCTGTTCAGTAGCAAATGAAATCTTGAAATCTCCCTTCAGTCCATACCCACCACCTGTGCTTATGCCTTCTGCATTCCTACAGATGTGATGTACATCTTCATGGCCATCATAGAAACATGGAATTGTCAGGGTTGGAAGGGACCTCAAGGATCAGCCAGTTCCAACCCCCCTGCCATGGCAGGGACACCTCACACTACAGCAGGTTGCTCACAGCCACAGCCAGCCTGGATGCAAAAACCTCCAAGCATGAGGCTGCCACCACCTCCCTGGGCAACCTGTGCCAGGCTCTCACCACCCTCCTGGGGAAAAACTTCTTCCTAACATCCAATCTGAATCCACCCATTTCTAGTTTTCCTCCATTCTCCCCAGTCCTATCCCTCCCTGACACCCTCAAAAGTCCCTCCCCAGCCTTCTTGGAGCCCCCTTCACAAACTGGCAGGCCACAACTAGTCTCCTTGGAACCTTGTCTTCTCCATACTGAATAGCCCCAACTCCCTCAGTCTGTCCTCATGCTCCAGAGAGCTCCAGCCCTCTGCTCATCCTCGTGGCCCTTCTCTGGACACCTTCCAGCACCTCCAGATCCTTCCTGTAACAGAGGCTCCAGAACTGGACACAACACTTCCTAAAAGCTTTTCCACAACAGGTGCAGACCCAAGATGAAGAGCTCAGAGGAAAGCTCCACAAATGATATTCCTGTTTGTCACCTTCTCCTTGTTTGCCAGCCTCTCATGCAGGGCAACAGAACTGGAGCAGAGGGACAGCCCATTGCAAGTCATGCTGCTGCCACGGTTGGCCACTCCCAGTCCAGCTTGTGAGAGGGTCCAGAGTAGGTCACAAGAATGATTAGAGGGATGGAACAATTTTCCTATGAAAAGGGCTGAGAGAGTTGGGGTTATTAATCCTGGAGAATAGAAGGGAGACCTTTTATCCCTTAAAGGGGCCTATGAGAAAAATGAGGACAGACATTTTAGCAGGGCCTGTTGTGACAGGACAAAGGGTGATGGTTTGAAACTAAAACAGGGGAGACCCAGACTAGATAGACAGGAAGAAAGGCATTGCAGGATGGCACAAATCCCCTATGGCTAGCAGAGTTGAGTTTGAGGGCTGTCATTGAGGCAGACTCTGTGTGTGAGAGTATACACACACTGCTAGCATGATTTAATTACATTAAAGATTGAATAGCAGGGAAAATTTCTTTACCGAATGAGTGACCAGGCATTGGAGCAGGCTGCCCAGGGAGGTGGTGGAGTCACTTCCCTGGAGCTGTTCAAAAGCCATGTAGAGATGGCACGTTGGGCATGCTGGTGGTGGGTGGAAGGTTGGATTGGATGCCCTTAGAGGTCTTCTCCATCCATAACGACTCTGTGCTGCTTCCGCTGCCCTGCTATCCCGGAGATTTTAAAGAGCAACAGTGCAAATCACTCAGGTGTCCCACTGCCCTTAGTAAATTTAAAGCCTACACAGTTTGAGTGTGTTTAGAATTTATTTGAAAGCCTCCTTACACCAGTACAATTTATCCACAGAGATCAGCAGTTTACATCGTATTGATTAATGTGGCTATTGATTTATTCTCTGATTGTACTGCCCGGGTATCTGCAGGACTGGAAAGTGCTGTTTGCCAGGAGTGATTGACTTCTTTCT